>CM044446.1:58099207-58124569 GCA_024363595.1 Xenopus borealis
AAAAAATCATGCATGAGGTGCAGGGTGCAGAGTGCAACTCTGCTGAAAGCAAGGCAGCCCTACTCTACTGCCTGCCATAGACCAGGGTTTAAAGAAGAACTAAACCCTCCACAGTCAGAAGTCCCCACTGCCCCCCTCTCCGCCCCCCCCTGCACACTGCTATGCCAGAATTGTGTCCCTTTAGAAATACTGACCCACACAATGCAGAACAGCAGAGCACAGGGGTGTCATATTCGTCAGCTTCAACCGCTTTGTTGAGTAAGTGCCAACATATCCATATATGGCACATGCGCAGTTGGAGCCATAAAGCTCCGTAAATTACTGAACGGCAAGAAGACAATGCACTTTTGCACCTTGTGCATATAATAGTGAGTCACCTGCGGGTCACACACGATCACAGGTTAATCACACGCTTCTCTGATCACTCATACCCCCCTTTGTGGGACCCCTGTATAGAGAAAGTAGACCTGCCCCCCCCCCACACCCATGGTTGAGCCCTATTTCCTCTATAGCTGATGTTTTCCCCTTCTATCTTGTTTAAGCACCGTTAAGTCCCTGTGCCAATCCCAATTAGATAAGCCTTTATCAGAGATGTCAACTTGCAAGAAGTAAGGACTTATGACCTGCAACAAAATGCTAAAAATCTATGGGGTGACTATGAGCTGGAGGGATCAATGATTGCTCCAGTGAGCCCCACAGAGTGATCCTATTCTGCATCTTCTTTCTTTGCATGGTTGCACAGTGGAATGAAAAGCCAAACGTTAATAAATAATAAAAAGACGGCCTAACTTTTGGCACCTCCATGTAAAAAAGCCTTTTGCTTTAATATGTTTTTGCCGTATGGGAGGGAGGTGTGTATACAGTATATATATATATATATATATATATATATATATACACACACTTCGAAATGAGTCCGCATTCTCAGGACTATTAATAGAGATGACGTATAACCTGCATCAGATGCAAGTGCCAGGTGTATCTAATGTCACTTAAACTGTGATTTTCATAGCTTCCATTAACTTTAAATAGGCAATTACCTAGCTGCACATTTATACAAATCTTCAATGTATATACATAAACAAATAAACAATTAAGAAACAAACACAAAAGGAATAGAAAAAATGAACAAATCTATAAAATCAGATACAAAGTAACACTGCTCTAGTTCTAGTAATCTACTTCCTCCTGCCCAGTTTTAAATGGAATGAATTTTGTTACAGTTGTATCAAGTAGGTATCAATAATAGAGAATAGGCACAAAGTATATACCAAGTGGTCATCAAATCATTTTCTAAGAGTAATCCTCTAACACTGAACTATAAAAAATCACATTGCCCTTTGGTAAATAATTCATGTCATGCAAGAATTGAGTTTTTTGCATGTTATCTCAAACCAACCTGCCAGTTCTAGGTGACTTAGGTAATGAAATGGATCACATAGCATTCTCCCAATGATAGTTATGTGTTGTTATTAACTCCTGCCTCATCCACACAGTCTATTGTGGCTCTGCTTACTCTAATCCTACAGTTGTTACGTAGCTGCACATAAACCCTTGCTGTCAATAACAACATTTTCTAACCTCTTCCCCAATGCATACACATTTTTGTGTCAAACTAGAACACAGTATACTTCCCAAAGTTACATGTGTCAATAAACACTCAAGTTATCACCTATAGATTACCCACAAATGTGTCATTACGTTCATCATACAATCTAGATCAAACATGTATGTTGTACCTCCCATACCTAATTCACCCCCCTTGTGCTGTTCTTATAGGGTTAATCAAATACATGCAACAAAGATGTAAAATTTATAACCCACTGAAAAAAAACCCAATGTGCAGCCCTCTCCATCAAGTCCAAAGCGTCCAATTAAATAAAATAACACAACCCAGAAAGTAACACAAAGAAAATCCATAGAGTCCATAGTAAAGATTTTTCACATCTTGTATTACACATCACTTGTTGAAGAATATAAAGCTGTGGACTGCATATATATATATATATACACACAAACTGGAGAACTATTTTCTAACTAGAGCCCCACTGTAGCTTCGTAAATTGTATTAGCCTATATTTGATTTATGTTACTTGTTCTCCTGTAATTATACAAGCATTAGGAAGCCGGTGGTGCAGATCAGACAGTAGAGGACCTTAATTCAGAAAACAGAGTTACTTCTTTGTCCGGATATGTATGCTGATTTATTTAGTGACATATTTGCTACAGATGAAATACTCATGATTGAAAGTATCTTAACAGACCAGTTTAGGACAGAATTTCCCATGCACCTTGAAATCATAAATGGAAAAACAGTACCCCTATAGTATTCCATGTAGGGCAAATATACATTACCATGTAAATTGTTGTGTGTAATGTTAAATTGCTTAGAGTATGCTTTTGATCAGTTTTTAAAGTTTTATTTAAAAGTTTTATTTAAATTTTATGTTTTAAAGTTTGATTTAGTTTTTAAAGTTGAGATTCCATGATATTAGCAGTTTTTAATTAGCGAATATAATGTGTTAGCTAATGTGTGACCTGAGTGCACCATGGTGTTTGGCCCAGGTGAGGGATAGGCAGAACAACAAAAGCTTATTTTACTGAAGCACAGGCCCGGAATTGGGAAGAGGCCCGGGCCTAGGCCAGCAGGATTTTAGGGGGTGGCATGCTGCCCAGCCACACCCACATTGGTTCAGAAATGTAAATTTCCTGTGTGCCAGTTCTCATTGCTGTGTCCCAATGATGAAAATTTGAGCAAATTAAAGGGAGGGGACAGGGGCGACAAACGACAGCGGGCCTAGGGGCACCCGCTATGTAAATCCGGCCCTGCTGAAGCAGGAACCATCTCATGAAGCATTCCTGCTCAGATTTGTTGCTCAGGATGACGGAAATGAGTAAAAGAAAGTATCCTGAAAGATGATTAAGGCTAATGCCACGCAGAGCTGAAACTTGGACTGCTGAAAAACTCATGCAGATAATCAGCCCCTAAACTGGAATGATTCCTTTACCTTGTCTCTACCCAGATCCATTGCGTCGGCCCAGATGCAAACATATGCTGCAATTTCAGCCACAAAACACAAGATTTTGCACTTTGCCTCCAAATCAGGCCTGATTCTCAGCCTTTCAGTCCAGTGTGACATTAACCTAAAATACTTTGCTGTGAATACAGTTCTGTAGACCAAGGTTTAGTACTATGTCCATTAAATTACCTTGGTAGTATCCCTTTATCGTAGCCACTGGGCTGGTGTTTCAAAGTTTTGTTGCAATATAATTTTTCTAGAATTCCCTCCCTTTTGACTTTTATGTTTACCCCTTTCCCGTGATTTGATTATTTAAAATCCCCTTCTTTAGATATCCAGTTTCTGTAGTATGCTCTCCCATGTGCTTTTATCTAGTTTTCCCACTCTTCTCTTTTATTTCTCCAACAGATTGTTTGTTCTGACTCTCCCAGCCTTTTTGTTCTCTCTAGTCCCTGCAAACTTATTTTTCTTATTATTCCCCTTATGATCTCCATTCGATTGATATATTGTCTCCCTTTCTTCACCTTAACTTATACTTTCTTATATAATCCCGTTCTCTCCTCCTCTTTCTCTTATGCATACTGTTTTTTTCTGTGTTCTTTCCTTCTGTTTCCTTTAGTGTCTATTTTACCTTCTCCCTGTCTCCTCATAAAGATATAACAGGGTATATGGTGAATGAAAGAGCACAGTCTTTGTTCCAGTTGCCAATTGATCATGCTTTTTCTTTTCAGTAGAAGAAACCTTTGCTCTGCTCAGAGCTTTTGGTCACTTATACTGGAGGGTATGCTTATGCTATTTGAAGTATGAATATGTCTACAACATATTTTATCAAATGTTCTTAATATACCTGTATCACCAGTAGTATGTATGTTCCTTAGTAATCTGAATATGAGATTTCCCTAATATGCATGTTCTACCAGAAGAATATGTCTCTTTGATGGGGGAGGGGCCTTGAAAAAATTATTCGGGAGCCATGGCCAAAGTTATGCCAATGCTTATTTGCAGTAGTATAACTACAGAGGAAGCAGATCACATGACTGAAGGGGGACCCAGGTCTTTCTTTTCTCTATAGGGGGGTCTGTGGGTGACCCTTGATACACAGGAAATTGTGGATAGGTCATGATTTCAGCAGGGGGGTAGTGGGTACCCAGAAAAAATTTTTTGAAAAGGAATCTCTAATATGCACACACTTAGGGGCAAATTCACTAAAGCGCGAATCGTCTAACACTAGCGCTAATTCGCCAGCGTGGCGTCAATTCGTAACTTTGCTAATTCACTAACTCCGACTCTGGTGAATTTTTGCTAGCAAAGTAGATTGACTAGTGCAACTTCGCACCCTTACGCCAGGTGAAGTTGCGCACTGACGAAGGATCGTAATTACACATATTCACTAAGATGACCATTTTACTGAACGTTACCACTTAACGCTAGACGTTACTCCGCCAGGTCAGGCCTGGTGAAGTTTAATACAATAGATAGGAGTTTGAAAAAAAAATTGGAAATTTTTTCTAAGTCCCAAAAAAACGCTGGCGTTTTACCTTTTTAGGGTGATAGTCTGAAAAAGAGCAAAATCTTTTTGGAGGGTTACCTATTTTCGCCCCTACATTTCCTAACATATGGCAACACAACTATACAGGGTGCACATGGTTAGGGCAATAGGACAACTTTATTTTTTTTTTATTAAAGGTTTCCTGGGCTTGTGTAGTGTAATGTAGTGGCTGTAACATATATTTTGAAATTCGCGCTATATGCAGGCATCACTAGCGTAAATGCGCTTTGCCTGGCGAAGTAACACTAGCACAACTCTGCTACTGTTTGCTGACCTGAGCGTAACTTCGCACTTTAGTGAATTTGCATAGCGCTGCCAAAAATTCTCCTGGCGAATGCGGTGCACGTTAGCGAAGGCAACGCTAGCGCATTTTTGCCGCTTAGTGAATTTGCCCCTTAAACTCCCTAAAACACAAAAATCTAAAGCTGAAACATTTAAACCATGCACCTACCCACCCTGGGCACACCCATCTATATTCAGACCCTCCCCAACTCTGATATGCCCCAAAACCCACCAACTCCCTCGTATACACTGCCCTGGGGTACATAATTTGACAATATCCCACCTCAATTGGGACAATTAAGGTTATATGTATGTTGAGTACATGACAAAATGACATGTTAATATAATTTGGACCTGCACAGCTAGCTTTAATGCCTATTTGCTGAACTGATTAATTAACGTAAAAAACAGTATGCGATAATAAAGTAATAAAGATAATAAAGTGCCACTCAGTAATAAGCATATGAATAACAATCAAAATGAGATTCAATATTATGTGCATTAAATTACAGTTTATTAGGAGCAAAAACACCATTGGCATCAAATTGTACTACATGCTGTCTTTATATTGTGAAAGCATTATAAATGCTTCTTACAGAGTACATATGCTTTTACAGTATGCTTTTCAGTTAGGTTCTATTTTCTTATTGTGTGTTTTTGTAGGGAGATAGTGTGGTTACTTTCCTGTGGTACCTTGATGAATGTGGTGCTGTTGTTGGACCAAATAAAGCAGCAGACTATCATCGATAAGGGGAAGAGCATTGTCTGTTCTCAATGCCAGGAAGAGCTTCCTTCCCAGTCTGGTGCAGTCCTATGGTATAACCTAGGCCCCAGGACTGGACTGAGAATTAAAATAGGCCCTGGCATTTCAGGTACACAAGAGGCCCATCAGCCCACATAGAGGCCCAAACAGCGATTTCCAGCGATATAGTTGTAGCAAAAATTTTTCAGGCTTCTGGCCATTGAGTGTGTTGCTCCGCCCCCTTTTGCATCATCGACCATGCCCTTTTGTATATCTGGCACAAGCAGCAGTTATATTTAAGAAAGAAATCTGCTTATAGTCATTATTATTTCCATTTCATAATAAGTAAAATAGAAAGATTGTGATGATGGCTCTATTGCACCCTGGCAAGTTGTGACCATAGTGTTAGGCATTGAGCAAGTGGTGATTATTTGGATGCAAATTTGCTCCCTAGCACTGAAGCACTTGGGCCCTGCTTAATGTAAATAAGCTGTGCAGTCTTTTTCTCAAAAACACAGAAACATACCCAAACCATCATTCAAACACACATCCTCTCTTATAAACCGGCAGCTGCAAACATATAGCCATTTATGTATAACGTCACATCCTACTTAATGCAAAAACATACATTAGTGCAATCAAACATATAATAATTTCTCAATAAGATGCTTACAGAGCCAAAATTGTGTCATTTTCTCTGCTACCCAGTGAGACCTTTGGTTTACAATGGGGAGTGAGGGATTAGAGTTTGTCGTCAGAGAGGAAGCCAGAGGTCTTCAACCCCAAGAAGTACAGAATGAGAATAAGGCATCTAAGAGAGTTTGTGAGAAGATTTATACTAAGAAGAAGAAGGTGAAGGGGCATGAGATTGTAGATACGAATCACTGCAGTACTTGGTGTTAGCTGTCATATTTATTTCAAAGTAGTATTACTTTGAATATATGATAGCTATCACAAAGTGCAACTGAGTCACTTATATGTTCAAAATCAGAAAACTGCTGCATTTTTTAATACCTTGTGTTTTTGTAATGGCAGCTTGAAAAGAAAACATAAGACAAGGCAGAAGACAGGGAACTACTGAAACGTATAACATAGTCAAGAAAAAAAAGTGAATCAATATAATGGGAAAGGGATAAAGATATTATCAGGAAGACAGGAGGACTAGAGAAGATAGAGAAGGCCTAGATAAAGCTAGAGATGCTGCAGATCCCTGGCTCAGTTAAGGATTTGTAGAATTTAGAGTCAGCTGAATCTAGTGACTTGACAAACCAAATTCGAACAGTGGTCATCATGTAACTCTTTAAATTATCTATTCAATTATCATTACCTCACTTTGTAAGTTTCTTTTTTTTGTTACTAAGTTGCATATGCTAATTATGGTTAGGATTTGGTTCTGCACTCTGCCTAATCTTTTGTAATGGTTTTAGTTATTTGGCCAAATCCAAAAAAAAATGGACAGATAAACAAGAAAGAATGATAGCCAGTACAACAAGCAGAGTCCAATAATTATAATTATTATATTCTTATATCTATAGTTGGGGCTGTGATTCAATATCTAGTCCCTGCGTATGGGCTCAGGCATAATGTTTATTAAGCAGTACTTTCTAGTTGTGAAACAGAGGGGAACCTTTAGAGAAATTTGAGAACAATCGTCTTTGTGGTGAGAAAAGTGTCTTAAGCTCACCATAAATGTTAAGATTTTTCTCTCAACAACCTATTTTAGTGTGATCCAACAAATTCATCAAGTTATCGTGATTTTAGTGGGCACTGAACAATCTAATGATTTTTCATCCAACATCGGTCAGAAAATCGGTTAGAAAATGTTCATAATTCAGGGTGAAATGTATCCAATGCCTAATCTTTGCAGGGCCAAGTAGGCAGCAGTTTTCCTGTTTTCAACCAGACAGTATCAATTGAAATGGTCATTTTAGTTGATGGACAAATCGTACATTTAAACAACCATTTCAAGATCAGCTGGGTCTTACAACAACGAAAAGATCTTTTGAAAAAATCTATGGCTACCTTTATACAGGTAAATGTTTAATGGGAATTAGTAAGGGGAGTGTACAGAACATTTGTTAAGATTGCAGGTTATGTTCTGAAGAATACGTTTTGATCAGCATGTCAAGAAATGTATATGTATTTTTTATTATACACATTAAAGGGGTTATTAATCAAGGTCAAGTTTCAAAGTTATGTGAATTTTTTAACTCTAATAAATTTGAATCTACTCACAACTCAGATGTGAGGTTATTTATGAAACTATTCAAATGTTCAATCAAATAGGAAAGACTTGAAAATTCAAATAGCATTGAATCAAGTTCTCCTCCGAAGAAAACTTGAATGTCTTGAAGGCTGTTCACATCTTTAAATGGTTCGACTGACCTCTGCCATTGACTTCTACATGAACTCGGCAGGTTTCAGGTGGCGATGTATCAAATTAAAACTGTTTCCATGGTCGAAGTGTGATAAATCTCACATTCAAATTCAAATTTGAGTTGGTGGTTTTTAATTCGAAATTGTGAGTTTTGACCAAAAAATATTTGAGAATTCGAATTTACCATTCGAACCTTAGTAAATCTGCCCCCAGGCCCAGATTTGTGGAGAGGCCACCTAGGCCTGGGCCTAGGGTGGCAGGATTTTAGGGGATGGCATGCTGCCCAACCACACCCGCATTGGATCAGAAATTAAAATTTCCTGTGTGCCAATTCCCATTGCTCCTTCCCGATTATGAAAATTTGAGCAAATAAAAGGGAGGGGACAGAGGTGACAAATGACAGCGGGCCTTGGGGCACCCGCTAGGTAAATCCAGCCCTGTCTGCCCCTAAGTGTTAAGTATTACATTGATCAGTGGAGTTGCTGCAGATGTGATCTACTTGAATTTTTCAAGGGTTTTGATTCAATGCTGCATACTTTTTTAAGGTCTGTTATTCTTGGTGATATTGTTTATGCATTGATGGAGATCTGGCTTGCACAGAAAGTAGCTGTCTAGAACATGCTTTCAGAATGGACTAGAGGGTAAATTTTGCATCCATTTAAACTTAATCTGTCTTACTATGTCTGACTTAGAGAAAATCATTGAAAGCAAAGCATCTGTGTTTACAAATTTGTGTTTACAGTGCTGGACAATTGAATTCATAAGGGATGTAATTTTGTAAGGATGAGGGTCTCAGGTGATCTGGACAACTAAGTGACAGATTCCATATTGAGAAATACAGTGTAAGGTTATGCATTAGAGATGTAAAAATACAAAGGCTATTTTTAACCTTACGACAAGAACACAAGTGGCATTTTGTCGTGACAACAATTTGTCTTTGACAAAGAAGGACCTAGGGGTACTTGTGGACAATTAAATGTAGCAAGCAATGCCAATTAGAAGAAAGAACCAGCAATGTATTGTCCTGTATTATAAGTACCTTCAATAGTCAACATAGAACGTATTGAGATTATTAATATGCAAAGTGCATACCAATAAATTATGATAATTTATTATTAGACCCTTAAACAGGATTTTAGTGTATCCTGTATTATTAGAAAATAGGTTCATTTTGTAGCTATGCATTCTTTTTACAGAAAGAGCCAAAGAGTTGTAGAATTCTCTCTGACATAGTTTTACTGGCAGATACATTAGATAGTTAAACAAAAGATTTGCGGCTTTTTAGCAAGAGAGATTAACTCTCAGTATAAAGTTGATCCAGTGAATAGGGCCATATTTGCTATGTATCAGTGGCAGAACTACCAGGGGAGGAGGGGGTGCAGTTGGGCCAGGGTCCGCACCACCATCAGGGCCCCCTGACAACTCATGCGTCGCTGATTCCGTCAGGAAAATCGCATACGGAGGAGGGTGGGGGGCCCAACTGCATGTCCCCCACCAGGGCCTGCCCCCCTCTAGTTACATTACTGCTATGTATGCACCCGAGGGCACCAGCTTTAGGGCGTAACTCTGGGGCCTGGTTTAATTTGGGTCAGCCTAAACTAAATTGAGGATGAACCTGTTCCTCCAGGCCCCCCCAGTGGTCTTCCCCCTCTACAGCTGCACATGCACCATTGGGGCGCAGCCATAAGGTTTAAAAAAGTAAATCTGGAGAAAAGGCAGAGGAAGAGGTACTACATCCATGGTTAGTGCATCTGCAAAATGTACTGCACATCTGCGCAAAGGAGAGAGGAGATGGGGAGGTCTAGTAATAGGCCTATGATTACGTATCGAAAGATACGAAACGCGTTAGGACGCTAATTTTTAACTTCATGGAATAAAGCTGACTTTTTACCTCACCGCTTGGCTGCAGGAGTGCGTGCATTCTTTCGAATACTAGTAATAGGCTGTCAAGAACTGGTCTAATTGTACTTTTAAGAGTCAGGAAGGAATTTTTCCTCCTCAGGGGACTGGAGAAGGAATCAGCAGTTAGTAGGCTTCACTTGGATAAAAGATTGAACTTGATAGATAAGGCTAGTGGCACACTGTATTTTTTATTATGGTGTAAAAACATGTAGCCTTTTGCAACACTGCTTTGTCTAGAAGAAAAAGAAAGCCTGATTGCTCAGCATGTTTTAAAAGTGGTGATTGTGAGGTCTTAACACATATAGATGGGAAAAGGAGACAGTGAGGATATCATTGCTTTGGAAGCCATCACTAAGGAGGGGAAAGAAGGGGCAGTGATTTGTTTATAGTAAACAGATGAGGAATCATTAGTGAATTATCTTTCTCCAATCTCCCACCGTGACTATAATGCCAGATGTTGATAGTTTGGGGGGAAGGGTGAGCTTCTTCTCTTTGACATGCTGGTCATACACTTTTTCCGAGGGTCTACAGGACATTCACCCATGGACACTAGCAATTGTTTTTTATTTTCCTGGACTGCAGAGGGGTAGGGTCTCGATAATGCAACAGCTGCTCTTGGGTCAGTGTGTGATTAATTTAGCATTCCTCTGCAGAGACACACACTCTCCCCTAAAAATCCCCTTCCCATTTCTGCTTTCCAGTTAACCCCTCCATTGTCATGTTTACAGATTTACTGGGAGCTCAAAATGTACAGTATGCAGTTACTTAATGTTAAAATAATAAATTGCAGCAAAACTTTCCATGTTTTCTTTTAGTCGTCCTGTTTTGTCTTAGTGCTTTGTTTTTTTTCTTACTTGGTGTATTTATTTTAGATAAAATTATTAATATTAACACATATTTATGTTGCTCCAACATATTCTGCAGAGTGGTACAATAAATGAGTGCATACACTGAACACAAATAAAAAATAAACACCCGATAAAAGAACTAAAGAAGGCCCTGTCCTAAAAAGCTTACGGTCTATAAGAAGAATTGCTAGGAGATACTATGGTGAGGCATTCTTAGTTCTAAAAATCTAAAATTTTATAACTGGGGCAATGAAGGATAAAGTAACTAGTCTGAAATCAGGAGCTGACTAGGGATCAGGCCTCCCAGGTTTAGAGACAGGGTTGTTGCTCATGTTCATTTGCTGTGTTTATTTCCAGATTTCCCCTAAGCCTTTACTGGGCTGAGACATACCCCCTGGGATAAACTCAGCAGCCATCAGTGGTTTAGCTAAGGGAGTGATTTCCTCTTCAGAAAGGCGCTTAGCTTTGTATATATCTTATTGCATGTATCCCACAGCTGGAGAAGAAGGGTAACTGAAGACAGATATCCGGCCACAATTACTCATGACTCACAGTCCGTTTACAGATTTGGGGCTTGCATGTTAGTGGGGTGCTATCCTGTTGCAGCTTTCATGTCTGTCTCATGATGTCATGAAGGTGATGATTTTACAAGTCACAAAGAAGTGAGGTAATTGCTGAAGAGAACAGCCAAAAAAAAGGAAAATATCAGCGGAACGATCCACTGTAGTTTAAAATAAACTGTGTGTGATCAAGATGTTATTATAAATTACATTCTTCAGCTATTCAACTTATAATGACCATTCATTGTATCTACATCCAGCATAACAATCTCCTTTCTTTCTGTCCCACAGAGCCAGGTTACACCATAAGGTCACCATGCCGGAAGGAGTCTCCAGGGGCAGCAGTAAGAGAGCATCTAAACAAGGTGTGTCCTTTGTATCAATAGTATGAACCCCAGCAGTTTCACAGTAACTTGTCTAATATTGTTATAATTACTAGGCAAAGACAAAGCACAGCTTGAAAATATATTTTATAAATTATTTCATATTTTTAACCCAAAAGTCCTCATCACTAGGTGACACAATGAAAATGTCACTGGCATTCATTTAGTAAGAATAGCCATAGTTTGTGCAGTTTGTTATTTTGTTCCACAGTGTCACATTTTTCCCAGTATTCAGACAGTTGTCAACCACAAAAGCACTGGATTATATAGCTTTATCTTCTTTAACCATTTGTAAAAATGAAATTCTTGGTTCCATGTAATTTTGGGAAGGTGTTTTCTTGCTTATTTCACCTAAATCACAATTGATAGGTGCAACACAATGATATGGCTATTGCTGGCAGATATTTTAAACTCCTGTTGAATTCAGAAGGAATTTGTGAGCATGCTGGAGCACTTATAGCAACCCTGTAGTGTATCCAAGGTTTGAACCTCTGCTTCAGTAGGTGCATGACACTGAGGAGTACTGCGAAGCAAACACTAGTTACCTTACTGACATTCAGTAAATAGTAATAGCAACAAGGAATACAGGATTCAGGACTTAGCTTTGCACTGTTGGGTATATCCCATCAGGGGGACATCATGGCAGTGGAGAGGATCCTTGGTGAAAGTGGAGACAGTGAAGAAGCATAATCTAAAGTTGCAATAATGATCAGATCTACATATGGACACCTATGCAGACCTCTCAGACAAGGACCATATCAATCTGCCAGTAATTTAGCAGATGTCTGATTGATATCTAGACAATATTTATTCAGGTATTGGTCAGGAAGGTCAACGGTTTAGCACCATATACATAGTAAAAATAGAACTAACTCCTATAGATGTTAAATACATATAAACTCACTAGTAGAAACATTGGGTTTGAGCTCCAAGCCCCCAAACTATATCTAGAGGAAGAGGAATAACATGTCAGTAAGCTACTGACTCAAGGGGGCTCAGATTGTAGCTTATGTCTCTATAGCTAGAATTCATAACATGCAGTTAAATAGTGATACAAAACATTTGCAGGCTGGAATATAGTACATTTATAATGTTACACATCAAATTGATTGAACTGATTGGGCATGCTGGTGACCATAAAATCATTTAGAGGACCATATTGTCCTCAAGTTGCCAGTCGTTTTGAACACAATATATATGAACACAGTTTGCATTCCACTCAAAAAAATACATTGGAATAAGTACAACAATTTTATTTTGCATTGAAACATTGATCTTTATTTTTTCTGGCAATGCATTTTTATGTGGAGGCGATGGAAAATATGTTTGAAACACGTACTGCTTACCGTTAGTGTAATTCTGACTGGTGATGTTTCTAATGAGGTGAGACCAGAGGAGAGACAATGATAAGCTTATCTGGCATTGGCAAAAAGAGTCTGACAAACCTCTGCTGCAAAATGTAGAGGAAAAAACATTCATGGAAGGCAAGGAGTTTATGGGAACAGTAAGACCAACAAATGAAAGTGTTTAAAGTAATTAGGTTTAATGTATTATTGTTCTTCACTGGTAAAACTGGGGAGTTTGCTTTAGAAAGACTACAATAGTTTATATAAACAAATTGCTTTGTAGCCACAGGGACTGCCATTCAAAGCTGAAAGCTGATAAACAGCACTGTGGAATACAATAAGACTGAATGGCTGCCCATATGGCTACATTGGAGGTTAATTATATAAATTATAGTACTCTCTCTCTGAAGTAAATGCACCAGTTTTACCAGTGCAGAGCAATAGTACAATAGATTTTATAACTTTAAAACACTTTCATTTTTTGGTGTTACTGCTCCTTTAAAGAATGACCAAATGGTTAAATGTTACCATATTTGGTGAGCAGGTTCAACTGTACCTAATTAGTGCATATCTAATAATGAATGATAAAATAAAAAAATTCCATATACAGCAGCTCAAGGGAACATACACACTTTACACCACAGATTCCCAAACTACCACGGTCACAAATCTTAAATGTGGCATTAAGGGTGATTATTATATTTTGATCTAGATACGCCTGAAAATAAAGCAGTACTGTTACAATGATGTTTCTATATATTTGCATTTCTGTTAGGAGCAGAGTTGCTCCTGAACAAATTCTGTACAAGAATGCAATATTAAACCCTTGAAGTTTGAAAATTTGTTATAAGGAAGTTCATAGAAGTGTTAATAGAAAGGCATAAATAAGTAGAGCAAATAATTGTGCCCTTTGCCACCTTTCTTTTCCAGTGTGAAAGAGAAAAACGTTGTTTCCCTCTGTGTAACACCATGCTGTTAATTATGTTCTCACCTAAATGCCCTATCACAACATATTAGGCTAAAAAGACTTATCAATATAAACCTGAAAGTGCTAAATGTTCCATTCCTTCTTTTTGTTCATGTGTGAAGTTGTGTATTAATCATTTTTCATTCTCCTTCTCTCTTCTAGCTGCCCCCAGACCCACATCAGTAAGTTCTCTGAGTGGAATCGTAGACGGGATGTCTGGCAGTTGTACCTCTGTGAATACTGTGTGCTCAGATAGTGACCGGCCAGTCAGCCTTAGCTCTTCAACTTCTTCGGCTTCTTTGCAGGACAGCCATGGTTCATTTGGAAGCAGTGGAGCTCTTGTGTCCTCACAAAACCCTGGCTCTTGCTACACTCGGCAAAATGGCAGCGACATCAGCCTTGACCTAACCCCTATGGCACTTTTAGAAGGGGAATCAGAAAGAAGTACCATGGACAGAACTTTTCTTGGCTACGCCTGTTCTCCTATTCTGCGCAAGGCAAGAGATCCAAAGATCAAATTATCTCATGTTGACAGAGTTGTACTTGAGATTCTAGAGACTGAACAGGCATACGTCAGGGATCTCAAAAGCATTGTGGAGGTAAGTTTGAATTACCGGTACTTTATTTACTCAGGTTAACAATCACCTCTCTACCCTTTTTTCTACATGTATTTGCTATTATTATACACTATATAGGTATACAATTAATATCTCAATATAACGCCTATAATTTAGTCTTTAGGGGAAACTACAGCAAGTTGCTCAAATCAATAATTGCACAGATTTTATAGACTGTAGTAGTATATCCAAAAGAAAGGCTTGTTTGCATCAGAGTCTGTAATATGCATATGTGTATCCTTCCATTCAATGTAATACATAAGTAAAATAAATAGAAGTGCATATTTAACAAGCATGTTAACATCTGTTTTTGTGTTTACATTTGCTTTTGTGAACCCATGTTGTTTTTTATGCATATTTAATGTGATTTTGATGCATATTTCATTGAACTATTTTTGCACCAGTGTGGTTATGATTGTGGGAAGCTTGCAGCACATCCCATTGTGAACATCGGGTAGTGGTCTGTAGATTCTGACTTTACTTTGATTGACCTTTAGGAGAAGAATGTACAATGTTACTCATCAAGAGGAATTATCTAACATAGCCGCACCAATGAAGTTTCCCTTAGCTTACAATCAGATCTATGCTTTTCATTTTCTAAATCAGTCTCATAAAAATGTTTAGAAATCATTATCTGTTTATCGGCTGATGGTAAGTGCACTGGTGAAGGACAGGAAAAACAGCTGTAGAAAATCAGCCTCCAAGCCTGCCACTGTCTTCTACATAACCGTAATTGTAGTTTCAAAAGAATATCCTTTGCCTCTCATTTTATAGTTTACTCCTTAATGATTCAACTGAAAAAAATATTTCCTGCTTGTATATAAAGGTCAATCTTGCTACAATAAAGTATCCAAAGACCTCCCAGTGGATCCAGATACTAGTGGACTCCAACCAAGAACAGTTCATATAAGCCTATGTATTACCTGTAACATCTGGCATTAGCTACATCGAATTGTTGTGATCCTGGACCCTGGATGCTAGATTCTCAAGTGGGCTCTAGGAGGCTCAGTACATCATGAACCACATACATTCTTTTCATGGCAGTTGAAAGGATCTTGAAGGTTTCTTGTGTGTCTTTCTGTATGATTTTTTTATTATTGATTACCAATACTCTGAGTTCATTTATCACAATGTGTATGATATACTATAGACCTTAAACTGTGTTGAGGAGGCATGCTACTAGACTGAATACCTCTGTTACTCATCTATTTTTTTTGCAGCCTTGAATAACTAGCAGAATGGTTGGGATATGAAAACCACATTAAGGCAGAGATTGCTTCTTCATGGTGTTTCTTAATGTAGTCATGGCACTGAAATGTGTAATGGACTCTAATGGTTTAATGGTGTTCATCCAGTGCACAGGTGCTATAGTTCCAAAGGTCTGTGGGGTACACAAGGTCGGTGTTTGAAAAAAAAAAGTGGAGTTTTGTCTCTGCATAATTGAACTTGGATGAAGTGGTGTGGCCTAACATGTCCCTTTTTTTTTAAACTGAAATGTTGGAAGGCATGCCTGAATGAAATCATCTGAACAAACTAGCAGTAGTGACAGTTCTCTCCAAATCCCTTAGCGGGTAATTTACCAATTGCACCCTGACCACTATATAATGGTAATGGAACTCAGACCATTTTGTGCATGCAGAAACAAGTTATGACACTGGTTTCAGACAAAGCTGAAAAAGGTGCAGCTGAAATATCAGAATAAAGAATTATATTTTAAAGTGATACTGGCACTAAAAAACTACTATACAGTAAAAGTTAACTATAGGTCATGTTGATCGTTTTTTACTGAGAGGTTTATTTTTGTTAGTAATTGTTAGTTGAAGTTGAACCTGCCTGTTTTGCCAGCCTGACTGTCAGAACTAAGCCTGTCAGATTTTCTAATACAATCGGACTCCTGCTGCACAAATATGGCAGCCCCCTCATACAGGAACATGAGGCAACAGACAGTTTTGCATCATGCAAATAGTTTATGGCAAACTTATAAGTAGATTTCAAAGGCAATATTATTATAGATGTAAAAAAAGAGTTTAATTTCTGGTGTCAGTATCACTTGATTTGCCTTCATAGTTCTTGATCCTTTACTGTGTGCATAAATCACAGAACAACAATTTGGATGCGCCCCAACCCTACCCCCTTTTTTTTGTGAACTGTTTAAACCCCACTTATTATCAATACTGCTCACCTTCTCACTGAGTGGGTCCGGTTGCGAATGCTCAGGACCTGTCACTTAAATTTACACGTTCACAAGCATTCAATAATTGCAGGTCACTCACAACTTGTAGCCTCTGGTACGGGTGCAGCGCCCTGAAACCGCATCTTGGGGAGACTCCACAGTCCGTACACTTCCAATATAGTGCAGACCAGACAGTGGTGATTTTAAAACAGCTTTATTTCCCCTCCTAACGCTTTTTGCGTGGTCTCACACGTACTCATAGGCAGTCTGTGCAGTCACAGAAAATGTGAGCAACCAGCAAGTGAAAATGCATTTAACAAGTGTGTGGATTCAGACTACTAACCAGTTTAATATATTATGGCGCACACTGATTTTTTCTGCTCACATACATTTTTTTGCAGAGTAAAACTTTAAGGAATAAAAAT
This sequence comes from Xenopus borealis, assembly GCA_024363595.1. Taxonomy (NCBI): domain Eukaryota; kingdom Metazoa; phylum Chordata; class Amphibia; order Anura; family Pipidae; genus Xenopus; species Xenopus borealis. The sequence continues at coordinate 58,116,399 of CM044446.1, forward strand.
TTCCATGTCACAATTTAATATTCTTAAATTTTTTTCTTAATTGAGCTTTGCAAACCTTTAACAATTGCTCTGCTGTTTCGTTAAATATTTTATCACGAAAAATGGTTTGGCATATAGGCAAAAAACATTTAACATATAATTAAGTATATATATATATATATATATATATATTTATATATATATATATATATATATATATACAATGTCCATTTACAGAGCATAATATATGGGTAAATAAATTTACATAACATGCAGCACCATCTGACTTCTCTATATTGATATACTTTTTGGATATTTGCCACAGCCATAGGTTTTATCAGTATTATATTCTATACAGGGCTCTTCAGGAACAACTAGATCTGCTTTTAATATAGTTGCGCTCTTGCATTTGAAGACAAAAATTGGTGAGTGATCGAATAAGTGATGAAAAGCATATCAATCATACAACAGGAATAGTTAAAGAAGATCTTCTGTAATGTCCCTCATCCCCATTTCAGCTTTTGATCTTTACTGTTCCTCCTTTTGTGCTTTTGTACATCTTACCTGGCCTTAATTTTTGTCCACTTTTCATGTACCTCATCTCATCTTTTTATCTACCCATTTTTCTTTCCCTTACCTCATCTTACTTAAGCCCAGTGACACAACGTGCTATATGTTGCTTAGCATTTTATTGCAGCTACAAAACACCAGAAAATCCCCTGCCATTGACAAAACTGAGAATTGTCTATGCTAAAATACTCAAATTGCATAATTGCTCAAATATGCATGCAAAAGCTTTTTTGAGCTTGTGAGTAACAGTTTTCAAAATAGTTTGCAGTATTGTCTATGGCAGGGTATTCTCTGGTGTTTTGTAGCCATGACAAAATTATGAGTGACAAATAGCACAGTACATCATTGCCCTTACTGTTCATATTTCTTGGCTTTTATCTGCTCTTGCTCTTCTGTTCATCATATCTCTCCTTCATTTTAAATTTTCAGCAACCCAACTTCCCTGTTATTTACCACCTCTTGATTTACTGCCTACCTTTCCTATCTCTTATCTGATCTCTTATCTGATTTTGCCTTACTCTTCACCTTTCCAGGTATCTCATTTACCATTTTCAACTACCCATCTTCCCTCTCCTTGTGCTACATTTTCTACACTATCACCCTTTCCTCTCTTATGTCTGCCCTTTTTTATTGTGCTTACATTATTAGCTCTGACATATCCTGCAGAACTTTACATAGAATATACATAATTCTCATCAGTCCATGACCCAGGTCCCCAGGATCATATTTTCACAACATACTAGGGTAAGTTTTATAGGGCGCGTGGAGTGCCCATATTTAATTTATTACATTTTAAAGAGGTTGTTTATCTTTCTATTAACTTTTTATAGCTACAGCCTGCCATGGCAGTCCAAATTCTGTTACTCTGAATGTACAGTTTTATTGTAACTTTTTATTACTCACCATTATAGCCAGACCATTTTCTGTTTGTCTTCCAGTCTGTCATTAAAACTACTGTCAATTTACTATGGTTAATTGTACCATAGAAACCAGATAGCTCTCGAACTTCCAAACTGTACAGCTGCTGAACAGAAAGAGCTAATTGAAAAAAACAAAATTAAAAAATGGAGACCAATTACATTTTATCTCAAAATATCACCAAATACTAAAAGTTAATTTCATCTCCTTCTCCAACAATTGTCCCTTCATCATTTATCCTTTTTGTTTTCCTTTATTACCCGTTCTTTCTATACCTTTTTCTTTTACAGTATCCTCACTGAGCTGTCTCTTTCTTTCTCTCTCCCTCCCCCATGACGTTCCAGCTGACATTCTAGAAAAGAATTCCTGACCTCTCATCCGGTTTGTGAGAAATGCTGTTATTGTAAACACAAATTTAGCTGTAAATCTGCAGGGGTCTTAAGTTACCCATCTGATCATTGACATTAACCATTGTTTTAAAGCTTCTAATGTTACACACTGGGGTTATACACACAGATACGCACACACATATACCCAAAAGAAATATGCTATAAGCAAAATAGTGGGCATCTCAATTGTATATACATTACACATTGTACAAAATGTAATGGCTTACTGCCCATCGTTAAAGATGTTGGCATTAGGCATGTCAGTGTTATATGTAGATGCATAAATAGTGTGTAACTAGCATAGTATAGTCTTATTTGTATGGAAGTACAGCATGTTTATTAGGTTGCTGTGTAGCAAGAATTTGTTATACTTTATTAAATAATCAGTATTATGCACTTTATATCTTTTTTGTAACACAAATATACATACAAGACATTGTCAGTGCAAATAAAGTTAGAATTTTGTGTTTGCTTCGAAATTGCATCTATGTTGCACCTTTTTTCTATAAACACTGAATGTATCATTTGAGTCTTTATAGGTTCTTCTAAACTATTTTTGTAGCCCTCTTAACTTATGTATATGATGGTATTTTGTCACTGTGCTAGCTACAGTGGAGGGGGGATCAATGTTTCCTCTAATTCTCGGCTATGTGTGTTTTGTGCATACATTTTATACTTGAATGCGTACTCGTTAAAAACGGTGTTCTCTGGTCAGAATTTAATACAAGATTTTGTGTTTTTGCACACCCCAATTTGTAGCACAAATGAGAGGGAACATGGGGGGGGGGTTTGCTGAGCAGGGTGTAGATTCATAAGTACAGTTAAACTGTACATAGATTCTGGCATGATTGCATGAAATGCATATAAAACACAGCCCATGCTTCTATTCGCATTGGTTTCAATAAATGATAATTCTCCCCTGCAGTGTATGTTGTGGTGTGTCTCCCTGGATCAATCTATCTCTGGTGGAAACTAAGTAATCATAGGCCCTGTCAGTTACCTCTTCCCAGTCATCTTCCTCCAGATCTGGGATGTCCCTAGTCCAGGTTACACCTGCTGCATTGAATTGGGGTTTAATAGTGAATAGGAGGTGTGAGTATAGCGTGGTAACAAGTTTCCTGGTGGAATTAGCCCTGAGGTTTGATTCTATATGAATGGTTGTGAAGGCAAAATTATTCCCCTAGAATTGGGTTTGTACCGCTTGCCTCAGTTGAAAGTATGAGAACCAGAGGAGATCCTCATGAGTTTGAGCGTGTTTTATCTCATTCCTGGGAAGGACCTTTCCTTCCTTAAGCAATTCCCTAGTGTATGTAGAGCCCAATATGGCCAAATTTTGTATGGCTCCTTTCTGCTTGCTATGATTGTGTAATTCCAAGACTGAAGGAAACTAAATTTAACTAATAAATATAGTGTAAGTAAAGTTTATTTTTAACATGATAGAAAAGAATTTGGCATGTCCCCTTTAATGGAATCTGCCATCACAACATCACCTGGCAGGGTATTCCACAGCCTCACAAGCAGAGCAGTTTTTGCTGCTTTAATTAAATAATCAATTCCTCACGTTTAAAGGGGTGACCTTTGGTTCTTTGATCTTTTGATTGTGAAAGAAGACACCCCACTATCTTTCTCTCAGGTACTTTTAACAAGTAATCATATCCCCTCGCAAGCACTTTTACTCTGAAGAAAACAAACCCAACCTTGGTTTAAAAAAAAAAAAACAAGACATCTGGTGTGCCCTTTTCAGCTTTTAGCCAGGTGCTCCTCCCTGACCCCTGGTCATGTCCTCAGATGAATGTAGCATGCTAAATTATGTGCCTGTGGCTGTCACCTCAGAGAGTGGCCTCTGATGTGACAGCCCTGGTGTCCCTGGACATCCCAGTCTAACACTGATCCTACTTAAGGACTGAAGCCCAAAATTGCAATAAATACACAAGGCCTTACCATTTATCTATAAACAGGACAGCTTATGAGGACATCCATGCCCTTTGTATGCAAGACCATACTTAATTTGCTTTAGTAGCCACTGACTGACACTGCCTAGAGTGTACATTTTGTTATCCACAAAAATTCCCAAATCCTTATCAATGTAGGGGGACCCCAACACACTAAATTTGTTATTTCTACCAAACAACCTTATTCACACTGAAGCTCATGTGTCAGGTTGTTCCCATCAGCTCTGTTATTAGTCGATATTTATATAGCACTGACACATTAACCCAGAATTAACATTAACCCAGACATCCATGGTTCAAACTAGTTCTAACTCCAGGGGCAAAACCCCCAACTGGCAGGGCCAGACCAAGCCAGCTAGGCAGCCCGACTGGCCTTGGTGCTCCCCCCGCATTCACATGCTCCCAAAATGAACAACAACTTGTGCATGAGCAGGATAGGGAGAGGAGGGAAAGAGGTAAGAGTGAAGGAGAGGGGGGGATGCAGGGGAGGAGAGCAATGGAGGGTAGGAGAAGGGCAGAGCAACAGAGGGGAGAGGAAGGGGTGACTCGGGAGAAAGTAAAGAAAGTTGCTAAAACAGACTAGGGGTAGGCAGAAGACCTGCTCAGCGCCCCCTGTCATTGTGCCCCTAGTTCTGGCCCTGCCAACAGGTCTGTTGGTTTAATTTGTTTAACAGTGGTGATCAAGGTAACAATTTACCAAGGGTGGCAACATTTATCCCTGATAACTTTTAAGAGACAAAGTTTCTTTTTTGTGCTTTCTTTACCAGGGGTGGAATCGGGTCAGTTGCCTCAGATGGCATTTGGACCAGTAACATTTTTTCCACTGGAACTTAAGATGATACATAGCTATGATCTTCCTTAAATTCATAAGAAAATAAACCACAGGTATTTTTAAATGAAACTATCATGGTTTCTAGAAGGATCCAGAATTTTTTAAAGCACAAGCAAAGTTCAGATTACATTTAAATGCATTGATGGTACTCTGGTACTAATGACCTTTCCCAGTGCTGTGTATGCAGTATTCCCCTCAGGTTTGCCTTTGTAATTGTATGGCTCATCAGCAGTGTAAAACAAATAGCCAGTGATATTTCTTATAAGCTATGAGTATGAATATTGTCTCCCCAAATGTATATCACATCAGTGGTATTTTGTTTTAGAAGTGTTTGTATAGTCTGTCTTTCAAGTGATATTTCTTCTTACTTTCAGTGTCTGTATGTACATATGTGTCTTCCCAGAGTTGTGTCACAGCAGTGGTATTTCTTCCTATTAGTGTTTGTATAGTCTGTCTCCTTAGAGACAGACCGCAGTGAAATTTCTGCTAGTGTGTGCATATTGTCTCCCAGGTGGTGTGCCGTACCAGTGGTATTTTTTCTCTGCTGTGTGCACTGTATCACCCAAGAAGAAGATGGTGTATCCCATGAGCAGACATTTTATTTCCCCATTTTTGGAAATGTGTTAACCTGTTTTTACTACCGAACAGTTGAGTCAATATCTACTAAGAACAGAAGCAGAAGAAAGAATTTTAGGTGTTCCAATTCCCTTACAGTCTAGTCAAGATGTTAAATGAAGATGTCATCATCAATTATTAATATACATATGCACTTTACATGACTTTATAATGAACAGGGGTCTTACAATAATTTAACATACAATGATTACATTAAAGGGATCCTGTCTTGGGATAGACTTCTGCATTGAAATCCATTTCTCAAAAGAGCAAACAGATTTTTTTATATTTCATTTTGAAAGCTGACATGGGGCTAGACATATTGTCAATTTCCCAGCTGCCCCAAGTCATGTGACTTGTGCTCTGATAAACTTCAATCAGTCTTTACTGCTGTACTGCAAGTTGGAGTGATGTCACCCCCTCCCCAGCAGCCTAACAACAGAACAATGTGAAGGTAACCAGATAACAGCTCCCTAACACAAGATAACAGCTGCCTGGTACATCTAAGAACAGCACTCAATAGTAAAACCCATGTCCCACTACATACTATTCAGTTACATTAAGAAGGAAAAACAACAGCCTGCCAGAAAGCAGTTCCCTCCTGAAGTGCTGGCACAAGTCACATGACAGGGGCAGCTGGGAAATTGACAAAATGGCTAGCCCCATGTCAGATTTCAAAACTGAATATAAAAAAATCTGTTTGCTCTTTTGAGAAATGGATTTCAGTGCAGAAGTCTACTGGAGCAGCACTATTAACTGATGCATTTAAAAAAAAACATGTTTTCCCCTGACAGTTTCCCTTTAAAATAAAAATGGGATCAGAGGGACTTACTCACATGAGCTTACAATTTAACATCTTTTTTGCAAAAGCACAGATGTATAAATGGGATATTTTTTGGAAAATTTTCCAAACCTTTGGCTTCAAAGGCCAAATTGGAAGAAGAAAATTTGTCTGGGGGCCACACATGAAATACACAAACACTTTTGATTTGTCAAAGTAAAGAAAATGCACAGAAAATAACTACAATACCAGTTGGATGATCAGATGGAGCTATACACTGGAATATGGGACACCTGTATATTAAATAGACTTATTGTTATATTATTTTTACTAACTGGGCAATGGGCAGAGTCCCCCTCCTCCTATATCCTTTGCAACATGACGTTTTCTCAGGAACTGAGCAATTCAAGCTGGGCCTCATTCATATCCATCCTGGGCCGCATTTGGCCCTCGGGCTGCAGTTTGGACGCCCCTGACCTTTGTATTTCTACATACATGCATGCATTAATATTCAGTTGAAGCCTTAGCCTTATGCTATGAAGCCAGAATGGCTAGACACAAACCTGGCTTGGATCATTTTGCTCTAATCAGCTTTTTTCATGTTTTGAAATCCAACATTCTCTTACAGACTGCGAGGGTTTAACCACCATGGAATCATTGCTCTAACTGTGCCTGTGTAAAATGCTGCTGCTGCACTGAATCGGCCACAAGAAAACAATCAGAGAGTAGCTGAAATGTGATTGGTGTGTGTGTGTGGGTTTGCATGTGCTGGTAGGCTGCTGTGTGTGTGTCTGTATGCATGCTTACCAACATCTGTTTTTCTCCACCTCTGTGTATCGTATAGCAGGAAAGCCATATGTCTTTCTGTTTTCTCAGGGAGTCACATATGACCTGCAACGTATTTACTTTGCTGAAGTTATTTAACTTTGTACAGAATTCATTGTGACAAAAATGGCCTGCTACAGTGTCTGTAACTTTATGTTGTGTGTAAGATAAAATTGCTTGAAGAATTCTTAAATGTGGCAGTCAGGTGCTTTACATCCCTGGGATCCCCCATCTGGAGTCTCTCATAGCTACTAAACTTTATAGCTGGCAGATTCTCAGTAATGCATAGCTTAGTTCAGGTTCAGACAAGGACAGTGTTAGGACAGTGTTACACCTTTCCATGGGGAGGCTGCACTATATGAATACACATAAATTCAGCTATGTAAGAATTGCCCACATGATACACTGTAGATTTGTTAATACTGCCAAGAGGTCATTGGACTGATTCAACAATAGCTCCCCACTGTTTTAGTAGCAAGTATTGTAGTGTAGTAAACATAGTGCTTGTGCAATTGTACTTATAGAACACCATTGAACCATTAATTTGCACCCATTATTGCCCTATGCATATGGGTTGTTCAATGGGGGGGGTTTACAGTGGTGAAAGGCAACCATATTTGCTTAAAAGTTTACGTTCCTGTAAGACTTTCTTACAGGAATGCAAGAACTCTGGTCTGCAATATCCATTTATTCCTCAGTCTGCTTTGCATTTGTAGTCCAGAATTTGGCTCATTCATTTTTATGTTTGGTGCCCACCCTGCCCTTCAGTTATATCCTAGATTGGTTGTTTAGGTTGTGTCTACCATTTTTTTTTTGTTTTGGTAGATTTTCAGAAGACTTTTCCTTTGTGCGTCACTTCCCAGATGCAATCTTTGTTCTTTTAAGTGTTTCCATTCTCCCATTTCCTCCAGTAGAAAGGCTTTATATTTGGAATGATATGGAATGTATAATGTGCTATCATTTTTTAAATAATCATTTTAAAGAAATTCCTTTTTTCTTCTTTTCCCAGTTACCATCATACAACCATCTGAAAATAAATTCCAGGACACTTTCTGAGAGCGGGTGCATTGCATGAGATTTACTCTAAAAGGGGCAGAGAGTACCATGCTTACTAGATATTACTATTACTGTTGTATGGAAGTGTTGCTTTTCATTACTATAGCTTGCACAGAGAGCCAAGCTAGGAAATTTATTCCGGTAACAGAAACTTTGGATTGCTTCTTTGCAGCTGGCCACTTTTATACACTGCTACTTTAGAACAGATACTGGATATATTGAATGATCTTAGCAATATTTGTTTCATTTTTGTC
>CM044446.1:58125331-58143018 GCA_024363595.1 Xenopus borealis
TTTATGCAACAAGATTGGATTCCCTTAGGGTAAATACAGTTGTCTGACTGTCTGGACAGATTACAGTGATGTTGTGGTAAACTGCATCTCCTTCCAACAGACACAGTTACATCATTTGGACCCGATATGTCTAATATGAATATGACAGAAATTAGGTCGAATGATGTAACTGTTTTGTTTTACCGTGAATGAATTTGAATGACCACGAAACTCGAACAGTATCTTATTTCAGAAAAGACTCGAACATCTAAGATTTGACCAGAAAATTTGAATCGAATAAGAATAATTTTTTCCAAAAGAAACTCAAATGTCAGGAAGGCTATTGACATCTTCAAATGGGTTAACAGACCTCTGCCATTGACTTCTATATGAATGCATCAAGTTTTAGGTGGCAACCTATCAGGTCTAGGTATGATAAATCTCAAATGCATATTTGAGTTTGGATTTTTCCCAACTCATTTATGAGTTTTGACCAAAAATTCAACAACAAAAAAATTGAATTTACCATTTGAACCTTAATACTGTAAATCTGCCCCATATGTGCTGTCACTTTAGCTATAAGCACCTGGTTTCAGCTTTGGTCAAAATCTTTTCTTCATTTTCATACGGGGTCCCTAAAAATCATCATGGCCAATACATCCGCAGGTTGGGAATACACAGAACTGTGTTATAAGTGAGGCGAGTGTATAAACACATGTGGTTAGTGTCTCTCAAGTAGTACTTGGAACAGTTGAAGAGAGAGTCAGAGCTGTATTGACTGTTCAGGACATATTGGTATTGTTTTCTCTTTGCACTGTTAACTGCCTTTCTTTTAAGTCTGCTGATTTTGTTTTTTATGTAGTGGTTTCATACTTTTCTGCCAGAATGGAATAGTTGGTTGTTTTAGGGAATTTTGTGGTTTGTAGAAGGTTTTTGGATTATTTTATATGCTCTAATGTTTAGGCATATCATATAGTTTATTGGCAGAATCTTATACCTTGCTGGTAAAATCTGCTTCCACCATGCACATTCAGAATATCTGTGTGTAATCCCATATCACTGCTTACATTTACGTTTGTCTGTGGACAATAATCCCTTTTTTCCACCATATTTAAAAGACATCTTAGAATTTAGCTATTGAGACCAATCTTGACATTTAGGTTTGATAAAGAAACACAACTTTATATTTGTACCATTTTCTAGAACTACATTTGTAAGACATTTTATTTGGAATTTTTGTGAAGGAATGTGTACACCACAAGTTCTTTTTTAACTGTAATTTCTTTGTTTGCTAAGCGAATATTATGCAATGGGAGTATAGTGTTTGCTCCACTCTGTCATAATATTAGTATTTGGATTTCGCATTAGCTAGGGAGGTACTCCCATGATCACAAGTGCTTGATTTTCTATTATTATACCAGGAGTAAGTCAGCTTCCCCCCAGTAGTGCAATAGCATCTCACTGTGTATTAGATCTTTATTGTAAAAATAAAAAACAAACCTTTGTTACTGACAAGGTGACCATAACTGCTGGTTTTAATTGCGCGACACATACATTGGAAGCTATATATGACTGGTACAGGTCTGGTCTGGCATTTAAAATTATTTCTGGCATTTCAGGTAAACAGAGGACCAAAAACCATTAAATAATGACATTACAGTCTATGTCTGTGGAATCTTACAGCGACCCCTCTGCCAGTGCCCAGAACCCCCAGACTGCCACAGCCAGGGCCTGGACTGGTAATCATGGATTTGCTTCATTTATACAATATCATCTCACATTTGGATAAAAGCCTGGCCATTAGTGTGGATAACATGTGTTTGCAATTGAATTAATATTTCTACAAAGTCAAAATAATCAATATTTTTTCTAAGATCCAGTATATATATAGCCATGCACCAATATTACATAACTTAATATTACACATTAAAAAGCACCAAACTGACTTTTTTCCCTTCAAATGTATCTAATAAAAATATTAAGTGGAGATTGTGTTATTGTTTGGCTAGCTACCACAATCGTCTTGATGTGCAGTTCAGGAAAAACTCAACCTGCACCCAAACCTAAGCCACAAAACCTTAACCCACAACCTAACCAGCAAAATGTTACCACTGCATGACCCACTCCCAACCTATACCCGCTTCTTCTTACTCTGTATGCTACATTTGTGTGCACTTCTGGTCTAAGATGGAATCTTCTGGAGCAGTGGAGGAGTGTATACTTCCCCAGTCCATACCTCCCAACTGTCCCGTTATCACAAATATGTATTAACAAACCTGGAAACATGACTGTAAATATCATAACATCAGCAAACATGAATCAAACATAAACTCCAAATACCAGGCAGACTACTGGCAATATAAAAAAATAAAGAAGCCATCTTCACACAACAACCAAATGGTTTGATCCAGCACACGAGATTAGTCTTCAGTTTCATCCTGCATTTTTCTATTCATTTTTTAATTTTGTTGCTGTAAAAGGATTAAGGGAACCTATAAGCTTTTAAAAAGTGTTTTTAGGAGGCCATCAAGAACATTAAGGGGCAAATTTACTATTATTCCCCAAAAATAATTCATTTCTATTTGATATTCGATTAGCATTCGATTTTCAAATGTTAATCGAATAGTTCTAGGCTACCCTTTATTCTATATTCGATCATTCGACGATCGAATAAAAACCTATTCGATCAGTCGAATAAATCATTCGACTGAACGAAGGAATCATTCGATCGTTCGAATGATTCGTACGTTTCGAACGATCAAACACCTCGATCGTAGGAATCCTATTTGATCAGGACTTAGTCTCAGAAGCCTATGGGAAGCTTCCCATAGGCTTCTATTGCAATTCGGTAGGTCCAATCTGCCGAAGTAGGCAATCGAAGAAACTTAAAAAAAAAATCCTTCGCTGATCAAATAATCAAATATTCGTTCAATCAAATCTATTTGAATGTATTCGATCATTTGACCATTTGCTATTCGATGATCGAATATGCCAAAATTCACATATTCGACCAAATGAAGAAATCCTACGTTCGAAATTCGATCGAACTTCGAATCCTTCACGTGAATTACTAAATTACATCGGCCCCTTAATCAAATATTTCAAGAAAGTGAATTTCAAGTTCCACTCTGGCTTCACCACAATGGCAAGCAGAAGGATTTTGATGTAGAGTGGTATTCTAATGCATTTTAATTTTTAAAACATAACTACAAAAGGGTTTGAGGTGGGATGATATACATATACATATTTTTTTAGTTTGATTAGTAATTAACATAGTTAACAAGGTTGTGTTTGCAAAAAATTGAGGAGGATTTATTATATTGCGTTTAATCACATAGCACTATCCACAGCAGGATTTCTTTAATTGTGTTTCATTGTTTGTACGTTCACATGCCTTAAAGGAACAGCAACACCAAAAAATTAAAGTGTTTTAAAGGAATAAAAAATAATATACTGTTGTCCTACACTGGGAAAACTGGTGTGTTTGCTTCAGAAACACTTCTATAGTTTATATAAACAAGCTGCTGTGTTTCCATGGGGGCAGCCATTCAAAGCTGAAACTGGAGAAAAGGCACAGGATACACAGCAGATAACAGATAAGCTCTGTTGTATACAATGGGAAACTTCAGAGCTTATCTGTTATCCACTGTGTATTCTGTGCTTGAGTGGCTGCCCCTGTGGCTACACAGCAGCTTGGATATATAAACCATAGTTGTGTTTCTGAAGTAAACACACCAGCTTAGCCAGTGAAGGGCAACACTACATTATATTGTTCTTCCTTTAAACCATTTAAATTTCTTGGTGTTACTGTTTCTTTAAGGGCAGGGCCACACGGGCAGATTCGGGGGAAATTTATTCACGTGGCTACTAATCGCCTCTTCTTTAGGGGCGACAATCTCCCTGAACTGCCTTCCACCTGCTAAAATAAAAAATTACCTGCGGCAATGCACTCAAAGCTCTTCGCTTTCCAAAGTTGCCTCATGGGGAAACTTTGGGTGACTTCAGAAATCAAAGCGCCTCAAGTGCCATTGCGCTGGTGTTTTCTCATTATAGCAGGCAGAAGGCTGGGGGAATCTGCCTGAGTGACTTTAACCTGATACAAAGGCTGGGCTGTCTCACACTGCGCCCAACAATGTTTTGCTACTGTTCACTGTTGCCCCCTATTACATTATGTATAGCCCCTAACAAACAACTAACACTGTATCCATGTGTGCTAAAGTCAGATTGTTTCGTACTTGCAGGATTACCTGGGCTGTATCATAGACTGTGGGCACCTTCCTCTCAAACCTGAGCAAGTCAGCACTTTATTCTGCAATATTGAAGATATTTATGAGTTCAATAGGTAAGTGGGGTACTTCTATTATGCCCCCCCATGGTGTATTTTCTCTTCTTCATGAATGTACATATTTTGATAAACTAGCTGGTATAATGAGTAAATCTCCCAGCCCGTTTCTGTGCATCTGCAGGCTGACCTCTCCACCCCCTCTCCCTTTTACAAACATGTTGGCTCTGGTTTCTTTAGGAGGTTTAATAATATACAGAGCTGGGGGTTTAAAAATAACTCAAGGCTCTTTCAGACTGTGGTGTGGGGAGGTGTGGGCTTTTCTCTTGTGCCTGCCACATCTGGGATAGGTTTAATATGCCGTGAAAGCCAAGGTTCCCAGCACATCAACAATGTGTGACATCAGCTCAAGAACTCGTCACGTGTATGTGCTAAAGTACTGCCTGCACCATGTATGCTCTTTGGGGCATATAGACATATTGTCACAGGGCAAGAGTTAATAATTAACTCTAAAAGCTTTATACAGAACAGAAGAGATCTATTACAATGAGGTGCAGGGCTTCAGTGAATGTACAATCATTATTAATGTAGTAACAGTTCCACAAAAATAACTGTAACATGCTGCCTGATTTAAACCAGGGACCTACAGTCTGCTAGGTAGTCTGCAATACCTCTGGTTTTATGAGCAAACAGCTATAGTAATGGTTCCTTGAGTTTTCGTCTAGGCTTAAAGTGGCCATACATACACTTGTTTAATGAGATCACCAAATCAATAGATTTTTGCCTGATTTAGCCACCTACATTCCAGGCCAAATCTGGCAGATCTGATTTTAGGACCCCCAAGCTACATGATTAAGTTTGTTTGTTTGCTTCATGTTTCCTGAATCCCAGTTCTTTATTCTGGTTCCTGATTCCTGCCATGATGCAGTCCCATCCCTTGTATTGATATCCTGATTTTAACCCTGGTCTGATACTGTTTACAAGTTTGTGTAACACTTCTAATGGAGGTTATCTGGTTTTGATCCAGTCCATAACACTACATCTAGCTGTGTTCTTACAGGCTACTTTTCTGAATTTTACATTTGGCTTCATCGTTCACTCCAGAATTCTCGAGCAGCACTTAAGCAGCTGAGGGCCAGGCCCAAAGCCAGGTGAATATTATAAGCAGACAGTGGCAAGGAGGAAATTATACTTTTTTTTAAATACTATCACATTCCTATGGTATTTTATAACACCATATATATAGAGCATGGACTATGCCTGAAGACGGAAATCAGATGTAGCAGCCACTTAATGAATTGACAAAGAAGTCATACATTGTGCTGTTCTGTGTAACTGTGTAAGTTCTGTGTAAAACGTCAGAACCATCTTACATAGGGTCCTTTATATATTTATATTATTATACTCAATGGGTGAGGTATAAAGTAATGCACAACTGTCTTGTCAATGAACCTCTGGAGTAAATGGTTGTCAGATGCAGCAAGGACTAGTAGGCAGTTGCTGGCAAACAAAGTAGAAAAAACTCCACTAAATAAGTCTTACAATACAGTGCACAAGAATTGGCCTGCAACACAGTATAATTCTTAGGTACAATGTGTAGTATGTGATGAGATATTTCCACCTACAAAGCTAACTTTTCTACTCTCATCTGTAAACCATTAAAAGCCGGATGCCGGCTTCAGGAGACTGGATAATGCACATTTCTACAATTCAGATATTAATGAAACTCAGCACCTTGTTATCTGTCCTGTGCTCCCAAGAACACAGAAGATAAAATCTACAGATTAGCACAGAAAAGGGAGATGTATTAGAGGCTGGGGTTTGTATTGTGCATTTATATTTCTATGAAGGACAAAGATTAGGTAATGAGATAATTGTGGGAAGGGGACACCGATGAAGGACAACCTAGAAAAAAAGGGAGTGAAGGAAAGTTTAAAGCAGATATGGAACAGAGACAGCGATATGGGATTTGTGAAAACAGCAATAAGATGTATAATAAGAGTATATGTATGGTAGAGTGAAGATATAGGTAAAGGAAAGAGAGATACAAAAAAGTTATTAGCGATAAAGAGTGTAAATTAGAGAGAAAACCTTGATACCTATCGAGATCAGGACCACATTGTATGTAATTTGGTACTTACTTAAAATATTATAAAAGGCACTCTTTAGTCCCTGGGGAAATATTAAAACACTTATCTCTACCGTGGCCAATAAGGTTGCAAAGTCTTGAGAGAACTCTTTGCTTTTACCCATCATCAGATGCTTCTTGTGTGATACTTTGGTAATGAGAAAACTTTTTATAGGCCATCAATAAGGACTAAACCAGCTGATATTCATTTGCACTGATAGGGGGTAGGATTGCTTTCAAAATTCTGACAGATTTCAGACCTCGACCTGGAGTTTTGTGGATAATAGAAATGTGGATCTTCATACCTTATGTCTATTAGAAAATCATGTAAACACTAAATAAATCCAATATGCTGGTTTTGCTTCCAATAAGGATTAATTATATCTTGTATCAAATACAAGGTACTGTTTTATTATTGCAGAGTAGAAATAAAATGTTTTTTTTAAATTGGATTATTTGATTATAATCAAAGCTCTAATTCAGAGCTTTCTGGATAATGGGTTTTCAGATAACGTATCCCATATCTGTACTTGATAATACTATTAAAATGCCTCCTGTGGGAAATTAGCTTTGTCGGTGTGTTGTCTTTATGGTTGACACCTTTTCTGGAAAAAAAATACCGGCCGTCCTATATATTTATGTTTTTCCCCTATTGATAACATTCGGACCAACCATCATTTTTACTGGTCAGGCTGGTAAAATACCAGTCAGGTGGCAACTTTGGTTGTATTACCTTGAATAAAGTTGTGTTTTACCTTGAATTTACTGCAATTAGCATAAACAACCTCCGTCTTACTAATGATCATCCTTTCCACTGAAAGTTTGTTAATACATTTAATTATCTATTTTTTTTAATTACTGTTTTCTATTTCAGAAAAAAATTTCAGTGAGCTAAGGGAGATCATTGGACCCAGTATAAAAAGCTTGGCCAAGGCTTACTTATAAACATTATTAAGGGAGAAAAGTGCAAAAATATATAGGCAAGCAGCCCTTTATAGCAACCTGTACAATTGATTAATAAACCAGAAAAAGACATTTTGTGCCATAAAGAAAAATCACCCCAAATGATTGAAGTTCCAATTATGTTGTTTACTCTTCTATTGACTTTGCCAATTATTTTTATATACCTTTTTATTCTTCTCTTTCTTTATTACACACTGTTTTTTTATGTCAGAGAAATGTTAACAAACAATTAGCACATGATAAATGCCCTTCTTTCTTTTATTATTGATACTACTTCCCAATAACTTTATAACATACAAGTTAAATTATGTTGATGCATATTATATCATTCATAAATGTATATGTAAACTTTCCAAAAACTTGACATGTGGACACTGTTTATATGACCTTGTTATTTACATTTTTATGCAATTGGCATTTTGTGGGCTGAAATAGAATCTCTACTAAATGGGAATTCTAAAATTGCCTTTTCCTTGTTGAGTTGCATCTTTGCCGTTTTAAATTTGTTTTTAATTGCAGTGAACTACTGGAGGATCTAGAGAACTGTAACTCTGCCCATGGAATTGCGGAATGCTTTGTCATGAGGGTAAGAGAAACGTCTTATTATTTGTATAGCGCTCTTTCAGGACAAAGCGCTGTACAGCAGAACAATAAATTACTATAAGAAATGGGGGGTCATTACAGTAATACGTAAAAACAAATCTAAAAATACAATACATGTAATTATAAAGTTTAGTTACAATACATACTGAGTGCTTATTGTCAAGGAGGACCCTGCCCAGTAGAGCTTACAGTCTTAATGGGAGGGTAACGGCACAAATCAGAGGGATATTAAGTGCTGTAGGTTACAGTTGGTAAAACTTCCATATAAGTGCCATTCGAGTTTGAATCTGAAGGCATTTAGGCATGAAAAAGTGCAGCCTCAACGGTTGTATCATTCTGTGAAAGCCGTGTTTCCATTAGTGCAATAAAACTAAAATTTAGTAAGGGCCGAATTTTCGAAGACAAAAAACTTCAAAATTCAACCCTCTAAGTTTTTCCGATCGAAAATTTATCTATTTCAATTGAATAGGTCCATTTTCGATCAAATAAAAAATTGTTCAAATCGATGCAAGCAAGGGTGCAGGAAAATGAGAAAGAATGTGAGTTGGTATGGCCCAGGGCCTAGAGTTTGGTGAGACATTCCCTTCAGCAAATAAAAGTAGGTAAAAGAGGGAGATGTGGGAAGAGGATTTGAATTGACCGTGCAACCATGTATTAATAGTAACTGAAGGACAAATGTAGTGTAAATAGTTGTAGGGTGTACAAAAGCTAAAGAATGTGGATGGGAGAAGGGAGGAAGATGTGCAATCATTATTATTATTATTATTATTATTACTAATAACATGTATTTATATAGTGACCACATATTTTGTAGCACTGTACAAAACTGACAGACATTAGGATGGTTAAAGGAAGTAACTACCTTACTGTGCATGCAAGCAGTATAAGTGTAATTCATTTGCCATTTCTGTCATATAAACAAATAAACAATCACCACAACCTTACTACTACATAGGACTGCTGATATATCTGCCTCTTGTGGATGTGATAAACCTTTAATGCAAGGGAAAGGAGCATTACAATTAAATATATATTGTGGGAGTGCACAGAATTAGACTATATGACCTACAGTTTATGTTGTGGAACACAACACAGACTCTACAGCAGGGATTAAGAGTGCTGAGATGTATGTAATGCAGAAGGAAAGTGAACATTGGTGCAGGATCGGGTAAGGTAAGATCAGGTGTAGGCCTTTCTCCTAACAAAAAGCTGAAAAATTCAGATGCAAACCTAAGTGCTAGGAAAAGCTGAGTTCAGAAATTAACTGTAGCAAGAGGAGCATAGAAGTGAAACTTACTGCTGAAGCAGCTTTAGAATCAGATTTTATTGCTTCAGATTTTATTGCTTACTAAAATAAGTAGGAAAAATAACAAATAAGGTGATGCTCTGCCCGTTAATTGACAGAAAGCAATTGTATAGTGACTGTGGCTAGATGCACATATTACGATTCATCGCTATTGTATGATGGCACACATAACTGATATTTATATTATGATAAGTTATATTGAATAATAGCATTGTACTTTTGTATCTACTCACTATTGTAAGTAGTTTGTAGGAGAGCAAATGTGTCTTTTTTTTGGAGCCATGGATATATATTACCTGTCTCTAACTGCACCGTTTGCTTCTTATTGCAGAGTGAAGATTTTGATATTTATACATTGTACTGCATGAACTATCCCAAGTAAGATCTCCTTCCCTATTGACTCTGCATATTCAGCAACATTTCTAGAAAGTATGGACTTTAGTTATATATGTTCAGTAAAAAAAGAAATTGTATGACAGTTCAAATAAATCATTTCCATAAAATCACATGGATGCTCTCAATCTTTTTCTTTTATTTGTCTTATTATGCAGACAGAGGTAAACTAACAGGATAAATAATATATGCAACAGTAGTATAGTCAGTAATAGTCTTGTCATGTTACTGTACAGTGAGTTTACTGGATAAATGTTAGATAACTACAACTTTCTATGATTTACTTTTGGTTAAAACATAAAGATAAATGGGCACATGTTCTTAGTATTATTTTAACATTCCCTTTTCTCTATCCAGCTCAGTGTCTGTCCTCCGTGAATGCATGAAGAGTGAGGAACTGGTACAATTCTTCAGAGAGCGCCAAGCTAGCTTGTCACACTCACTTCCCCTGGAGACATATCTCCTTAAACCAGTGCAGCGTATAATGAAATATCATCTTTTACTACAGGTGAGGCCTATATGGTTTGCTCTCCCCTACTTGCTATTGTGTGGTGTCTTGAGGTCAGAGAAAATATTTGCAAGTTCAGGCTTGTGAGGGGTTCAGCTAGGGTTGCCACCTTTTCTGGAAAAATAAAACTGGCCTTCCTACATATTTATCTTTTTTCCCTATTAATAACATAAGGATAAACCATCATTTTTAGCATCCAGGCCGGTAAAATACTGGCTAGGTGGCAACCCTAGGTTCAACTGCAGGTAGATACTTCCTTTGGCTTGAAGCACCTATAGTGTGATATTTATTTTTTAAACCTTTCCCTTCACAGGAGCTAGCCAAACACTTTGATAAAAATGCTCCAGGTTACGAGGTCGTGGAGGAAGCCATTATTACTATGACCGCAGTGGCCTGGTACATCAATGACATGAAGAGGAAACAGGAACATGCTGTCAGATTGCAGGTATACAGAGAGGCTCGGGGACTAAAAATGAGAAAAAAACAGAGGGGAGTGAGTAAGAATTAGAAAATGAGAGATTAGATCAGAGCAAGGAAAGTAATTATTTGAAGAATTGTGAAGAAAACAATGTGGAGTGTCATGTATGGATAAGAAAGGTAAGAGGGAGGATAGTAACGGCTATGAAGCAGGTATCTATTATCCAGAATTCTCGGAACCTGGGGCTTTCTGGAAAAGGGATTTTTCTGTAATTTAGATACCCATACCTTAAGTCTACTAAAAATAATTTAAACATGAAATAAACCCAACAAGATTGTTTTGTCTAGGAATAATGAAATCTTAGTTAGAATCAAGTACAAGGGCCTGTATTATATTATACAGACAAAGGAAATAATTCGTTTTTCTGTAATTATTTCATTAAAATAAAGTCTATGTGAGATGGTTTTCCTGTAATTCTGAACTTTCTGTATAATGGTTCCCATATCTATAATAACGGATTTCCTGACAATTGACGGTAATTTGTAACTGGTGATGTTGTTCAGGATTTACTATTATGAAATGATATAAGGATCCATATATGAAAGTGAGAAGGAACCGGAGGTGTTGAGAACAGCTGTTATTTTGTTGTCCATTTTCCGTGAGCAGGAAATTCAGAGCCAGTTGGTTAACTGGCAGGGCCCCGACCTCAGTGCCTTTGGGGAGCTAGTCCTGGAGGGGACATTCCGTGTGCAACGCATGAAGAAGGAACGAGCTTTCTTCTTATTCAGTAAGATGCTGCTCATTGCAAAGAAGCGAATGGACCTCTTCGTTTACAAGATGCACATATTTGTAAGTTGCTTAATAACCTATCCTGTAGAAATTATAACTTATGATTCCTAGCTAGCTTTAGTAGGGCTAGGATGTGAACAAAACTTATATAAATAATCATGTGGCATTTCCATGGATGCTTGTCTTCTATTTATTTCTCTCAAAACAAATGCAGTATGAAAAGATCATCAAACAACATTTTCATGAATATTACCTATATTATTATATTGTATATATATTATTAATATTATTATAATACACAAAAGCCGTAAATATCTTGTAAATTATATCCTTATAAACGGTGAGTTCTGATGTCATCCGTTATAAATGGTGAGTTCTGATGTCATTTCTGTCACATGACTCACTGAAACATGTGTATTATAATAAATAAAGTACCCCCAGTTGCAAAATATGAGGATATTAGAAGTTACCTCGGAGTTCCATGACCTGTATAAAAACATGAGGCCGAAGGCCTCGTGTTTTTATATGGTCATGAAACTCCTCTGTAACTTATAATATCCTTATATTTTGCAAGAGGGGGTACTTTATTCACTATATATTATATACTGCTTTACAGAGATTGTACATCCATCACATCAGTCCCTTACCCTCAGTGAGGGGGGGAGTAAGAGTGGTACTGCATTTATCCTGCCATATATTCTGGGATATTAATACATGAAACTAACACATCATTTATCCTGGCATGTTTCTAGGGTATTGTACACAGAATAAGCTCTGTGATACCATGAAGGAATCTGCCTAGAAAATGTAAAGTAATGTAAAACTCTGCCAATTGCTTTTGTCAGTTCAATCAGTAGCAAATGAAAATACTTGTATATTTGTTAAGGGAGGAATATATGCATTTTGTGGAAGAAAGCCAGAGTACCTAGAGGACCTAAAACCCTATTCCCCCATCACTGAATCAAAGACCTTAGCATACCCTAGTAATGAATCTGCAGTATGTGGAATACAGAGGGTGGTGTACTCTCTGATATCTTATATCTGTTTTGGTTAGCAGGTAAATGTATATGCTTTACAGAAGAGGTGTGTTTTAAAGGGGTTATTCACCTTTAAATTAGCTATTAGCATGATGTAGAGTGATATTATGAGACAATTTGAAATTCCTTTTCATGTGTTATTATTTGTGATTTTTGAGTTATTCTGCTTTTTATAAAGCAGCTCTCCGGTTTGCAAAATCAGCAATCTGGTTGCTATGGTCCAAATTACCCTAGCAACCATGCATTGATTTAAACAAGAGACAGGAGTTTGAATAGGAGATGTTCAGAAGAGAAAGATTAGTAATTAGAAGTACAATAACAATATATTTGTAGCCTCACAGAGCATTTGTTTTTTAGATGGGTTCAATTACCCCCATTTGACAGCTGGGAATAATCAGAAGATGAAGAAGGCAAATAATTAAAGAACTATAAAAAATAAATAATGAAGACTAATTTTTAATTGATTAGAATTTTTGACTCTATAACATACAAAAAAGTTAACTTAAAGGTGAACCTCTCCTTTAACTGAACATTTAAAACTCTGCAGGAGAGTGTCTGATGTAATGAATCCCACAGGTAAGGAGCTACTCTGATAAAGTCTTGGAGACAGTGGTGTAACTAACATAGCCTGGGCCTGGGTGCAGGATTTGCCCCAGGGCCCCCTGCTGGAATCCCCCAAACAGCAGACTTGTGCCACTTGAATTGCATGCACACTCATGAAACAAAACCCCTGCCCTCCCTATGGTGATTTACCTTTTTTTGAGTCTGTCAGGACCCAAGGGGGTACCTGCCAGGGTTCAATCCCACACCCAGTAGTTACATCACTGCTTGCAGGAATTCATGTGATGAGGATACCAGGGCAGAAAAAAAATTAAGATTATTTGAGAACGTGAAGTGGTCAATTTGGCATGTACCTGGAGATGTGGATTGAAATGTAAGGTTGAGCATTGTTATTGAAAACTTTGAGGGTACTTTTTATGTGAGAATGTACAGGTAGTTAGTAAAAGGATTTGCAGAAAGGTGCACCACTGTGGTTTCCTGCAAACTGTTGAAAAATATACTGGTGATATGGATACATTCTGGTCAGTACTCTATTATGATAGCTGGAAAGCAAAAGTGGTGACACTGGCTTATGTGACATAAACTCATATAATATTAACAGAAATTTGATCAATGTTATTCATTCTCTTTTGTTAATTCTTTTGACGTGCAGTGTGTTTTGTCACATTTCTTAGAGGATTGTTTCAAGATTTAAAAATCCATAAAACTTAAACACAGTAAAGGTGCAGCTAGGTATTCCCTGTGCACTTTTCTCCTAGGTAGACATTAAAGGACCGGTTTATTAATTTTTCATGCATTTGACAAAGTCATTAGAAGAAGATTTCCTTTCATTAGTTAGAAATAATGCAGGAAGTGGGTGTTTAGTTTATCAAACACAAAACTAACATCCCTCTGTTACCTTTGTTCTAGTGCTGTAACCTCTCACTTACCGAACATTTGAAGGATGGATTGAGTTTCCGAGTGTCTGACCTGACTATCCCCAAGCACCAGCAAGTGATTCAGGTAATTCTTTGGAAATCTTCTTGCCATAATCATTATGCTAGGGCTAGGGCGTAACGCAAGTGTAAACAAATATGGTTTTGTTTAATCAGGAAGCATAAATCTTATGAGACTCTTTTTTAAACTCTTATTTCATGTGCCTATAAAATGCACTCACATGGGGTAAGGGACAAATTGGTCCAAGCTGGCCCTTACTGCTTTTAGATATAATAAATTGAGCACATTTAATTATTAATTTAAAGGAAAACCTTGAAGAACTACCTGAGAATCCAAATTGTAGTAATTGTTTACTAATGCAAGAGTTGAACGGAAGAGTCAAAAGTGCATGTAATTCCAGTTTTTTACACCATTGTAAATTGTGTGCAAGTTGTGGCAACTTTTTTTAGTGTGGGTGCAAAGACAATGGGGTATATTTATCAAAGAGTGAAGTTCTGCCACTAGGGGGAAATTCTGTTGCTCTCCATTAATTTCTATGGGATATTTAAAGGCGTATTTATCAAAGGGTGAACTTTCACTTCACCCATTGATGAATAAGCCTTTCAAAATCCCATAGAAATGAATGGAGAGCGTCGGAATTTCCCTTTAGTGGCGGAACTTCACTCTTTGATAATAATTTCCTTTATATCTTAGGCCAGAAACCAGGAAGAAAAACGACACTGGATCCATTCAATCAAGCGACTGATTGTGGAAAACCACCCAGCATCTATCCCTCAGAAGGTAATTCATATTCTCATGTATGCCCCTGAAATGCATTAACCTTTCTGCACTCACACAATAATGTACATCAATACTGACCTGCACTGAAAGGGGTGGTCACTTTTAAGTTAACTTTTAGTATGGACTACTTTTCAGTTGGTCTTCATTCAGTGGCGGAACTACAGGGGGAGCAGGGTGTGCCCGCACCCCCACAGGGCCCCCTGGCAGCTCTTGCACTGAAGAATTTGGCTATTTAGTGTATAGCGGGGTGGGGGGGGGCTGACTTTACTGTCTTCACTATTTATTTTTTAAAGTTTTTTAATTATTTCTCTTTTGCTCCTGATGATTTTCAGCTTTCATTTTGGGGTCACTGACCCATCTAAAAAAGAAATGCTCTGCAGGGCTACAAATGTATTGCTATTGGTACTTTTTTTTAACTCATCTTTCATTTCAGGCTTCTCCTATTCATATTTGACAACCAGGTTGCTGAAACTGCAGTCTGGGGAGCTGTTGAATAAAAAGCTAAATAACTCAAAAACTACAAATAATAAAAACAATAAAAACCAATTGCAAATTGTCTCAATATATTACTCCCTATGTCATACTAAAAGTTAGCTCAAAGGTAAACAACCCCTTTAAGTCAGCAAATATTCTCTCTAAGCCATTACAGCTGTCAGGGTGTAATTATTATTATTTTGTATTTATAAAACACCAACATATTCCACAGTTCTGTAACAATAGGGGGCATATTTATTGACACTGGAGACAAACATCACCGGTGATGTAATTCCATATCAACCAATCGCCAATTATATTTGAACAGTCATCTATAAGTTAGAAAACAAAAGCAAAGATCTAATGACATTAAGACAAAAGAATTTTTAAATTCTAAAAAGTGTTCCCTCCATAGTGATACATCTGTCATCAGGCTGTTGGCTATAGATAGAGCAGAATTTGCTGAAGACGCAAAGGTCACAAAACTCTGCACACAACACTATTTGTGATTACTTATGTGTACAAAATTCTTCTCTCAGTGTTTGCAATGAAATGTGCATTATATGTAATTTAAAGTTTGCAACAAAATATTTAGGGTGGTGGCACACTGGGATATTTAGTTGTTTGCAATAAATGTTCATTTCTGTGGTCAACTAATCTTACCAAAATGCCTTCCCATCTGCAACAATGTGAATGGGATGGCATTATCGTTGCTTTGGTTTTCCGAAGTCGCCTGAACACCATTCCATCAGCGATTCACATTCTGATCGAAGAAGATTGTATAACTTTATGCATGTTTCTATGGCCAGCTTTGCACTGTGCTCGTTGCTGTTTTTTTACTCAACTTAATGTATACCCATACTCCCATTTTTGACCGTTTCTTCTACAGTACATTGTTATTATATGCCAGTTGAGGTGTCAGCATTATAATTGATCCTATAATTAAGAGTAGAAATAAAGTTATTTATTGGCAAAGCAAAGTGAGCATTCTTCCACTGTCCTTATTTGATCCATTACTGTATATCTGCTCCTACTTCTAAATAAAATAAAGTCATCCTGAACTCTAACCTTTCTAACCTTTCATGCTCTAGCTGATGACTTCTTCGTCATCATAATGAAATCTCATTTTCTTTTAGGCGAAGCAAGTTCTTCTGGAAAACAGCTTCCAGTGTGAGTGACACTTCAGCTGCATTTGCAAAGGGAGATTTGTATTACCACCCATATTCAGTGTATAGCTGTGTGTATGCTAAGGATTTTAGTATCTACTCATGAGTGTTTATGTATACAAGCATGTATTTATCCGCCAAAAACAGCCGCTTCCATTTTCACCGTGCATATTTTCCTTCCATCATGCATTTATGTGAGCTTTCATTTTATGTTTGGTCTTCTGAAATGCTATTTACTTTATATAGCTCTATTATAGAGATATGTTCATGAGCATGTACTGTATATATGGGGGCTCAAAATAACAGATTTTACTTTTCAATAGACTTAGCAATTCTGCACCCTGTAATGAGTTATTGCCAGATGTTAACAGCCAGTAATACCCCTGGCAGAAGAAAAGCCTAAGGACAATGGCACGCAGGTAGATTTGTCACCAGGGTCACTAGGGATAGGCAGTAGATGCATCTGCCTAGGGCGCAATGATGTTGGGGCACTGGGAAGGTACCTCTTCTGCTTAAATTTAATTCAGACTATAAGGGCATGTTTTCTATCATTAGAGATAAATATCTGGAGAGATGTCTGGAGATGTCACCTATGGCCACCAATCAATCAGCAATTAGATTTAAACTGCCACCTATATGTTAGAAAACAAAAGCAAAGATCTGATTGGATGATATGGGCAACATCTCCAAACATCTCACCAGATATGTGTCTCTAATTATACAAAACATGCCCCTTATATAGGTGCAATATTGCACCTGTGTGGTCGTGAATAGCAGCAAAGCGTTTTTTTTTTTTTTTAATCGTCTACAACAAAATGCAAAGATGTTTGGATGGTTGCTTTGGGTAATAGCATTTGTGCAATATAGCCCATTAGCAAATTATCCCCCTTCCATAACAGCTGTCCATAAGAAAATACTTTCAGGGGTATTGAAAAGATCTTTCTACAGAGGGAATTTCGCTGACCTCATTTCATGGAATGTTACTTCTTTTGTCACTTTTTCCAGATTCCCCTGATGTGCGTCTCAGCCCCGAACCTATGAAGTCACCACGATTAGATGAGTTGTGGGCATTCTCCCGTAGCCGAAGACAGTCAGGTGATAATTTTAAGCCCTACCGGGGAAGCCCCAAAATAGTTGAAGGACAAACTAAATGTCATTTATGGTGGACTTTTGGGTGATTTTTTTGCTGTATATACACTAGAACTTTATGTCGGCCATTTTCAGATAGCTACTGTCATTGTCATTTATAGAAAATGGCACTGTTATATTATAGAGCAAGCATAGAATAAAGATTTGTGGTTCTCAAACCTTACAGTCAAGATAAATTATCAATATGCCCTAATGGTTCCAATTATATATATATA
>CM044446.1:58143028-58170344 GCA_024363595.1 Xenopus borealis
TATATATATATATACTTGAACAAAGGATCCGCACTATCTGTATAGTGGTTGAAGATACTGGTGATTTATTCCACACAATAAATCACCAGTTTCTTCAACCTCTATACAGAGAGTGCGGATACTTAGTTCAAGTTTTACTAAGGTTTGATTGTGCACCTCTGGTTTTTTCCCTCTGGATATGAGTGCAGGCACCGTGGGACTATTGGTTCTGTGATGTTTTGACTGAACCCACTAACTACTGTCATGCCAGTTTGGCAAGTTTTGGCAAATCTCTTGGTGTGCCATTGCCCAAATGAACAGTGTAAAAATAAAAATAAAAAATGGTTACATAGATAGGCTGTGCAAAATAAGATTCGTTAGCAAACAGTTATGACCCATGTGGCCCCCACTCAATTTAATCATTGGTTACTATCTGGTAACCAATCAGTGGAAACCAAGATAGCTGCAAAGCAGAAAGTAGTGTTCTGGCTATTATGTTAGACATCCAGTCACTCCAGCCTTTATATTAGGGATGCATTGAATCCACTATTTTGGATTCAGCCAAATCCCCAAATCCTTTGTGGAAGATTTGGCTGAATCCCAAACCGAATCCTGGATTCAGCGCACCCCTAATGTACATATTACATTTTTGGATAGCTAGTAACTATATTAGAAATATTTTTTTATTTTGCACAGCCCTATCTATGTGCCCAGTTTTTATACTGAACAATTCCTTTAAGCAGGTTAAGAGCCAGAAATGATATGTTAGGAACACTTTTTAAGACATACTTTATTTCTTTTCCAGAGCCACCACAGCTGATGTGCAGCCCAGAGAGGTCCAAAAAACTGTTCTCAGCACTAAGCATGGACAGTGGCTCCCAGCACCGCCGTGGACGCAGGCTGTCTGGTATTATTATTATTATTTATATGTATTTCTATAGCGCCAACATATTGCGTAGTTTTTTAAAGTAAGTGACACACTCTGTTAGTATAAAAGAATAGCATTAGCGGCTATATGTAAGGTTGTAATGGTGTACTATTGTACACATTGTGATACAAGTTAAAGTACAATTTGGAGTATTCTGGAGTATTTTGACCAGAATTGAATTCACCGTGAAAACAAGTATGCCAAATCAACCCCACATTAGCGAACACATCTTTTTGTTAAGTGAAATCACTTCAGCTCGAAACTTCTAATATGTTGTTAAACACACTGAACAACAATATTTATGTTTCCCCTGCTTTCCCATGTCTAATTACATGGCCCGGATGCACCAGATGAATATATATTTTTACTTTAACAGAACCAGCAAAAGAAATTCAAGCTGCATTGGAAAACCGTGGTGAGTCACAATCTCCTAATCTGATAATGATTATATGTAGACTGTATAATCCACTCAATATTATTGAGATTCTTTGTTAAATAAGTTTATGCAGTGCTTTACAGAGTAACTGGGTAACCTACACTGCACAATGCTCTGCAGTTTTCTTTTCAATAAAACTTAAAAATATTGTTCAGCCTTCCTTCTGTTTTCAATTTTTATATAGTCGAGGGGGAAGGGGTGGCTATTAAAAAATACCATGCTTGCAGCCCTTCCACAGAAATGAGTGGAATGTGCCAGATACTTGGTATACAGGAATGTTCATCCATGTCCAGTCATTTTTCACAAGCACTGATACATTCTGGGCCAGCCATCCACTTGTAGGCACCACTAAATCACCCATTTTAATAGGTACTGGCAGAGTACCAAACATTTGGTAGATCAAAAAAAAGTAAAACAGCAAAATACCTTATTAAATATGGGTTATTGTTTAAAATACAAATAACAAGAACAATAAATGTCTCTTTCAATACTCCCAGCATGTGTGAAACTCCCTTGTAAACTACCTTGATATATAAAGGTAAACTGCCTGTGGAGATATGTTTTAGGCATAGCTGTGCTTGTGATTTGCATGTCATGTACAGTGGTGCTTGAAAGTTTGTGAACCCTTTAAAATTATCTTTATTTTTATATGAATGTGATCTTAAACATCATCTGATTTTCAGACAAGTCCTTAAGGCGGATGAAGAATACCAAATTTTATTAAATATAAAATTATTATATTTGATTATGTATTTATCAAAATAAAAATTATTGAACTATTGAAAATCATCCAATAATATTTCTGTGTGTGGGAAAAGTAAATTAATCAGTATTCACTTACTTTTGCTCAGTATTTGGTGTGCAGTAAATGCAATTAAACATTTGTGGTAACTGTTGATCTCTCCTGCACATCGACTCCCACTCCTCCATACAGAACAACTTCAGCCCTTGGATTTTGGTGGGTTTCCTCACATGAACTATAGCTTTAGATCTTTAGGATCTTTTACTTGGCCATTCCAGAACATTCACTTTATTCTTCTAAGAATTCTTTGGTAGCCTGACTTGTGTTTTTAGGATTGTTGTCTTGCTGCATGGCCCACTGTCTCTTGAGATTCACTTCATGGACAGATGTCTTTATAATTACTGGTATAGTTCAGAATTCATTGCATCAATGATGGAAAGCCATCTGTCACGAATGCCACCCAGAGCGCTCCCAAGATTGTGGCGCCCATGGCCGCTACATGGGTAGCAGTGCCGGTGCCGCATGCTGTCACTGCGCCGCGATGTCTGTCTTGATGCCTGTGCCGCTTTTTGGCGCCAAATTCAGTTTAAAAGGATGCTTAGGATGCCACAATGGTGCCCAAGTATAGGTTTTGTTATTTTACATTCCTGGGTGCTCTATTTTTGAATTACTGTTTCCTGGACTTGAAGCTTTGCCTGGACTTTGACCTTGAACCAATTCTGTCTGCCTTTTGAACCCTAGCCTGGACTTTGACCTTGATATCACCTGAACCCTTATCTGTACCTTGTTTCTGGACCTTAACCCTACAGCTTCCTTCTTGGTCCTGACAATTACTCAGAGGAGCCGATAGGCCTCCTGAAACCATCCAGGCCAAGGTGCAGCAAAACAGACCCAAACCAGAACAATCTCACCACCATATTTCACAGATGGGATAATGTTCTTATGCTGGAATGCAGTGGTTTTCTTTCTTTAAATGTAATGTTCCTCATTTAAGCCCAAAACTTCCATTTTGGCATCATCCATCCACAAAATATTCTTTCAGTAACCTTCTGGTTTCTCCACATGATCTTTAGAAAACTGAAGACGGCCAGCAATATTTTGGGGGGAGAGCAGTGACTTTCTCCTTGTTACCCAGATATAAACACCATTGCTGTTCAGTGTTCTCCTCCTGGACCAATAGACACCTTACAGTTGGAGTTATCTTTGATGGTCGACCACTTCTGAGTAAGGCAACAAAAGTCTTGAGTTTCACTCTCTTTTTTCATACCCAGATATGTTATTGGATAATTTTTTCAATAAATACTAAACCAAAAATAATAATTTTTGTTTCATTTGTTTAACTAGGTTTTCTTCATATCATTTTAGGACTTGTTACATTCATATGCAAATATAGAACATTTTAAAAAGTTCACAAACTTTCAAGCACCAATGTATCTGCCCCCTCATATCTTTTCAACTGAAATGAACAGAAATAGTAATGTTTTCCTGCACTCTGTTTCATCTTAAGCTCATTTTTCTTTTCTTAATACAGATTTGGTGCCAATAAAGGTCAGTAAATACTTTTTCCCATTACAATAACATGTTAGATTACAATTAATGGGCTGTTGGTTCATTTGTCAAAATTAAACAGTTTTGCCCTTGCACAGCTCCATTTGATTAGTTGAATTAATTATAAATATTGAATCCTCTCGTTGTATTTGTAGTTACCGTTTTTATAGATACTGTTAAAACATCCTGAAAAAACATTTTGTATAGCTGAACTTACTTGGAATATTTCACACCCACAATACCTAGCTGTTTTTGTTTTAACTAAAAAGCATTTTTATTAAGCATTCCTTTCCATCTGATATGATCCTTCTCTCCTCAGCATGCCGGCAGTGAAGGAGAGCTTTTCCCATCCTCTGGGTCTCTCAGGTCCTCTGACAGTGTGTGCACTTTAGAGTCCAGTATCCTAGAGGAAGCTGATGAGGTATACGAGGAAGACAACTCTTTCAGTTTGCCGGAGGAAGCTCTGTCAGGAAGTCTGTCCATCACTGAGGAGATTCTGGAACTGCTGAATAAGAGAGGCCTACAAGCTGACTTGGGGATCATGGAGCAGAGCGAGAGTCTTGAATTAACAGGGAGCAACACAGAGTCAGAGGAACAGGTATTGTGTCAGTAAGAGATGTACTGATCTACTCATGGGCAGAGAATTTTAGGAGTTTTAATTGGAGAAGGCATATGATCCACCACTAATGCAGGTCGAAAAGTTTGGTGGCCTAGAAATTGACTTTCTCAACACTGTCCTCATACACTGTCTCCATTACATGATTATACTACCCCCTATAATAACCATTCAGCTATTTTGCCCAGTATGTATTTGATCCACTTTATTTTTACTTGCCACTTTATGCACACACAGTTGTATGATCTTTTTAATGAGTTTTAACTTAAACTAATAAATAAGAGCTTTAATTTTACTCAACACTTGTTCTATTTTTCCCTCCCAGAGTTCTATATGTCTTTGGCCTAGTTGTTTTACTTTGGGCTATTAAACAGTTGGCTTTGTAGTGTAGAACTTTCAAGCTCATTGTATAATTGCCATCATGTGCACATTTGCATGGTCCTAATATTAGGAGACCTACATGTACAGGTAATGTAGACCAGGCTCACAAACTATCTCACATACCATATGTATGCAGGCCAGATCTTATAAAAATGATTACTTCAAACAAAGAAGTTTCAAGAGGCCTTCTCATATTCAGGCCCAAGATCTTTTTGGTCCACACCTAGCCCACATGCCTTTGGTTCTACAGCTGTTGTACAGCAGCTGCTTTTCTGGTGTACTGGGGGTTTAGTCCAGCAAAAATACAAAGGTCACAGGTTGGGCCATGCTGATTAAAGGTGGCCATACATGGTGAGATCCGCTTGTTTGGCGATGTCGCCAAATGAGCGGATCTCTCCCTGATATGCCCACCTTGAGGTTGGGCTGAACTGATCGTGGGCCCTAGGGCCCAACGATTGGATCACAATGGAGGAGGTACGGGCAGTCTATAAGGTCCTAGCCAGCTGGAGGGCTGTAAGGTCTGTAGATCTCCCTGATGTGTGGGAGGCGATTCAGTTGCTGTTAGTATGGAGCTGCGGTCTACAGTCTTTTTTTTTTTTTAACGTTAATACATTTTAGATGTTTTGGGATTTCCCAGCATGTGTTTTAATAACCCGAACTCTAGGTTTGTTGTGGGAAAACTGGAGATAATTAAGTGGAAATGAGGTCATTCTCTATTCCTGATTTTGAATCCTTTGAATCTGATGGCTTTACAAAATTGACTTAATGATCTAAGTTTTTGCTAAATACTTGGATATACTGGCACCAAACTTATAATGGGTTCCATATGTTTCCCCTAGTAAGCCTACAGTTATTTGTTCCAGGATTGTATGTTAGATATCTGACTTAAAATTTCTTTATGAAAAACCCTTTATGGGAAGCAATGCTTCTCAACTTTAATTATGAGCTGAAATCTTTTGCCATGAGTTAATAGTATAGCCCCAAAGAAAAAGCATTGATTTAAAATACCACTATATATCTTATCTACAGTATATAAAGAAAAGAATAAAATACAGTCTTCACTTAATATTTACAAACTATGGAAAATATATACTCATACAAATATGTAAAAATCAAGTATTATATTGAGTTTAAATACATTACTCTAATGTATTTTAACTTGATATTATAAATTGAGTATATTTTTTCCATAGCTTATAAATTACCTCTGTTGGTCACTAGAGGTCTCTCATGCACTAATCAATATATATTTAATCACAGCAGAAAAAGTGTCTGCCAAGCCTATAAAACACTACATTTATTCATATTATATGTGTCTCTCTCTATATATATATTATATAACAAGTTCATATGTCAGCACCAATGAATAAAGTAACTTACTGCAGATATCAGGGTACACGTGGACAAGAATGGATCCACTCCTTCAGAATACAAACGATTCAGTCGGTCACAGCGTTATATTTTGAGCTTCTTTTAATGAAGTTAAATTAATTTAAACACAATTACGGTTTACTGTGTTTTGAAATCATTTACAGATGCTCGGTAATGTGAATTGGCCCATAGATTATAATGGTGCATATTTATTTGTACGAGAAAAAATATAGTAAATGGATGGTCCATTATTGGAAGGGGCGCTGATGTAAATCTTTCATAAGCTAATTGCAGGTACTCATTGGTAATTTTAAGAAATGTGTTCATATAAAAGAGAACAAAACAATAATGTACATATGGCAAGAGAATATGCTTTATTATGAAGTACAAATCCAGGGGCGGAAAAAGTGCCCCCCCCTTGCCCCTATCTGTGGACACCAAGCGCAAGTGACAAAAGACCCAAAGTTATTTTACTACTGTGATTAATGTAAATTGTAGGTGGGAAAACATATGCATCATATATTTGTAACCCCTTTTTGGCTGATATAGACCAAAACCAACTAGTGGTGATAGAGCATGAGCTAAATGTGACCCTCTTTCACCAGGTAGGGCTTTCACTAAGGGGAAATACACGTGTTCAGGTTGTTGAACTACAACTCTATAGTATCATATATGTAAAATAACAGATGTTGGACGACAGGGGTTCTTTGTAAACAGGTAGAACAGGCTTTATTTACAATACAAAGCGCCACAGGGTTGGTAATACTCACAACTGAGGTAGATATATCACATGCCAGGTACAGTCAATGGTGTAGCAGATACAGCAAGGAAAGACATAGCAATGGGGAGTTTATAGGATCACCTTCCAGGATTACAGTACCTCATCATGTTGACTGGATCCATACAGCAGGCGTGGATCAGGGTTAAGAACACTGCCTGAAGTCCCTTGTCAGTACTGTGGTCCCTGCACTACAGGCAAAGTAGAGCCTGGGGGAGAGCTACTCCCTTCTATTCTCCTTGGTGGAGCTTGAGCTACTCTTGCTAGCTATCCTCTCTGATTCACTCTCACCAGAAAGTACTATAAAGAGAGATATCCTATACACTGGCTTCACCTCATTCACAGGGTCCCTGTACCCCAACTTCTCTAAAGAGGAAATCCCTTTAGGGCCTAACACTAATGGGTTTGTAGAAAGAAAAAAACGGTCCGCACACACCAATATTGCAGTCGGGGATAGTGCCCCTTTCTTTTAATGCCACCAGTTGTCAACGTTTCGGGGGGAACACAGCCTCCCTTCTTCAGGACAAAAGCAGTTTTTTGTCCTGAAGAAGGGAGGCTGTGTTCCCCCCGAAACGTTGACAACTGGTGGCATTAAAAGAAAGGGGCACTATCCCCGACTGCAATATTGGTGTGTGCGGACCGTTTTTTTCTTTCTACAAAGCAGTTAGAGACCTGGCTAGGTCAGCGGAGGACCAGCACCACCACGCAGATCAGTGGAAGGAGGTGTGCGGTGATTGAAATATTCATTGTTCCTAACACTAATGGGGCCATGTTGACTCCAAGCTCAGTGGAACAACTACCCAGGTCAGCAGCTACACGCCAAAGAGGCAGTACCCCTCCCTGCAAGGAACTTTGTTACAGCACTGCAAGGCACTTTGTTACAGCACTGCAGGAAGTGGTCACAACCTATAACCAATAGAAATGATACCAATATGTTACATAGGTTTTAACCCAGCGACAGGGTAATCTAGGTTGGCATGAATGGATGTCTACCAGACCCACCAGCCTCAGCGTCAACCCCCTTACAGGC
This sequence comes from Xenopus borealis, assembly GCA_024363595.1. Lineage (NCBI taxonomy): Eukaryota > Metazoa > Chordata > Amphibia > Anura > Pipidae > Xenopus > Xenopus borealis. The sequence continues at coordinate 58,150,838 of CM044446.1, forward strand.
CACCTTCCCCAGCTGCAATCGCCTTTCAGGCCCCTGTGCATACCTTTTCTTGTAGTTCTGGCCACGATCAAGGCTAGGGGGAAGATTAAGGGGTAGCTTGGGTCATAGACAGGCGCAAATCTGGTTTGGTGAGGTCCACAAGGTCCAGGGCCCACAGGGTTTTTACCCAGTGTTCCGCTGGGCCAGTCAGACATGTTTGCAGCTCTCAAACCTAAACCTCTTAACAGTCAGTAACCAATCACTGACTTGAAGGGGACCATATGGGACATAACAGTTCAGTTGGTTTGCTTTTGAATCTGACCTGGTGCTAAGGATCAAAAGCAAATTATTGAACAGTTATGTCCTATGTGGCCCACCTTCAAATCGCTGACTAGCTAAGAGTTTAGAGAGCTGCAAAGCAGAAAATAGTCAGTGACTCCAGCCTTTATACATCACATTTTTGGCTACCTATAGTAGAAGCATGCTTTATTTTGCCATGTCTTCTGAAGCGCATGTGCAGTATGCGCATGTGACGTAACACACACAAGCATACTGAAAATCGGCCACACTTCCGGGGCCGCTTTTCATACTACGCATGCGCTTCAGAAGACATTGCCTGCAGGGGGCTTTTTTTTTTAAAAGTACTAGAACCCCAAACCGGAATGCAGGATCTTTCAGCCCGCACCATCGGTTTGGGGCAAAGGTGTCCTTTAAGCATAATAATCATATGCTTTTGTTAATATGGGACCATTACAAATATTGTTCTGAATACTGAAAATGATTGCTCTGAATTACTGAAGATTGTATGTCACTTTTGTTGATCTGTGATGATGCTTGGACGATTATCTGGCACATCTGTCTTCATTAAGCAATCTAGTCATTTATAGTTGCATTGTTAACATTTAGGCACTTATAGTTTATACTGTGGGTTGTAATAATCAGCATACTTTAAATGTCTTTCTTTGATTTAACAGCTACTAAACTGTGAACCAGAGGTGAAAACAGCTGGAAACAAGACAGAAAATGATCTGCAACTGGTAAAACAAGCAAATGTATGCCATGGCTCTGAAGTCCTCTCTGATTCCAAGGACCCTCTCCAATATCCAACCAAAGCTTCAGTTTGCCAAGGACATATTAACAGTGAGTCATCAGAAGAAGAAGAGCCAAAAGGGGATCCAAGAGAATCACCCCTCCACATGTTGGAAGAGCTAGAACAGGAAGAGATATCTGGTTTATGCAACACAGAGATTCCTGAGCACGAAAATATCCAGGACACAATATGTTTAAATGAATTGGAGAATCCAACGCTTATTGGCTGTGTTCAGTCTGAGAATGTTAATGTAAATGATACAGCTGAATGTCAAGAGCCAGCCAAATTAGACGCTTTGTCAGAGAAGAATGAGAAAAGCCTTAAGACTAAGAGGGATTCAACCTTAACACAAGACGATCGGCTGCTGATTGAGAGAATTAAAAATTACTATGAAACAGCAGATGCAGGAGTATCATACTTAAGCAAAGAAGATAGCATTTCTTACATTCCAACAGGGGTAGTTAAGGACTCTATTTTGAGATTCAATTACATTCTGCAGCAAGAGGTCAAAAAAGACAAAGAGGAAAGTTTATTTGGAAATACTAGATGTGTAGACAGAGGTAAACAAGTAATCTCTTCTAGAAAACCATGGTCTCATTTAGATAAGCATAACCAGCCCCCTGTACCACTTACGGAAATCAGGAGCCCCGTTACACTGCCTTTAGAACAAGAGTCAGAATATATGTCATGTGCGGAGATCCGCAAATCCTGGAAAGAAAAGGAAAAGTCAAATCCAGTTGAGAGCATTGAAACACCCAGAAGAGGAAAATTGTGTAGGAAAAGGATGGGAACACCAGAAGATGTGTTGGTAATCATGGAGGAATGTGACGTGGAAGTGGCATCAAAAGAAAGCCCTCTAAAAGGGGATGCAAGGAAGGAACAGAAAAAACTGGAGGAAAAAGCCATCAGAGAGGACAACCACCATAAGATGGCCATTTCCAGTATGATAGGTGATCCTGGTGAAAGCAAAGAAATATGCTTTCCTGCAGGTCTGAGTCTATATGAGACAGAGGATAACTGTTTAATTGAGAACTCTGAAAAAATAATCAACAAGGTGCAGCTCTTGGCCAAAATGTATAGCGAGAAGATTGGTAGGATGAAGACACAAAGGAAGAGTGGAGACAACAAAAGACAAATAGTTCATCAGAGTAAATTTATGGAGGAGACTCTCCCACAGGTCATTGAGGAAAAAACTGGAGACAAGGGTGTAACAGGTATGAATGTATGTATAATGCAACTAGATAAAAGTTATAATACTATATACTTATTAGTTTAATAATATGTAAACAATGGTGTTGCAAGCCATAATAGTTTCAAACAAACTAAGCTTATATCAGTAACCATTTTATTTAATTCTAAGATCCTCTTCTAAAATATGTAAATGTGTCTCTGAAAAACATACAAGGGTCCAAACATGGATTAGCTTCAGTTTTTCTGTCAGCTCAAGAAATAAAAATAATAGAATATTATTAAAACAACGTCAAAAAGTATGTTCAGCACAAGCCCTATTCATTTCAGTCATGGGGATATTCAAAGACAATGAACATTTTTTAAGTATTTAAATACTGTTATCCTGTTCTACATAATATTTATTTGCTTCATACGGCACACATTTAAGTAGCAGATAGGAGATAACCTGGGCAGACTTTATTCAAAAACTTCCTGAATTTTATGTTTTATTTTTCTGGAAAGTACTGTATAAAAACTGGACAAAACTGTAGAACCATTTTTCTTCACAATTTTTGTTCACAGTGAGACAAAACAGGAGATGGGTGGCATTTATTTGCTTCCTACACGGCTGTAGAATAAAATAGACCAGTTATTCACAATGCTACAAATTCAGGAGAATGATAACATGCAAAAAGTTTGGTGGATCTCTTGACCAGTCTGAGGGTTATAAACAGTCCTGTTCAGCTGAAAAGCCCTGACATAAGCTAATGTATTTGTTTACAATCAAAAATGCATTTATAGCCGCATTGTATGGCCTGATTTACCTCACTATGGGGTAAATTTATCAAAGAGTGAAGTTCCGCCACTAGAGTGAAATTCCGCAGCCCTCAATTAATTTCTATGGGATTTTGAAAGGCGTATTTATCAATGGGTGAAGTGAAGTTTCACCCTTTGATAAATACGCCTTAAAAAATCTCATAGAAATGAATTGAGAGCTGCCGAATTTCCCTCTAGTGGCGGAACTTCACTCTTTTATAAATATACCCCCCACAGATTTAATACACAGCAAATCACAGAAAGCATGTCATTTGGCAGATTGCAGCAAGCACCTGCCTAGGGCACAACAATTGCAGGGGCGTGGTGCAGATACCTTTTCTACCTACCCCTTGTTTGCTATCTGCTGATCTGCCACTTCCCATCCCCACTCCAGCACTCCCCTCTGTAGCTACACCTCCCCTATGTCACTGTCCTCCCCCCCTCGAAGTCAGGGTGTGCCTGTGCGCGTTAGCATGCGCACACACATGGGGGAGCGAGGTTGCAGGCCCGGTTGCATAGGGCTTGGGCCTGCCCTGGATTAATTTGCTCTTGCACTTAGCACAGTATATTTTGGTTATGGGATCCTCACATGCTTTTAACTTGCTATAACAATATAAAGGAGAAGACCTCCGGTACCTGGTTTAGAAACTAAAGTATTATATAGGCAAAACAAGGAGCTGTACACAAGACCAGTCCAGGCCCACATAAACTAAATGAACCTAGAAGGGTAATACGTAACTGACTGCAAGTGTAGCACACCAAAAGTGTATGAGTGGTGTGACTTGCTGCCAGTTTTTCCCAGATACCCTTGTGCTGTGAGCAAGTCCCTGCAGTGTGTGTGTGCCCCTTTAAACACTTTACCCTCTGATGAATGCTGTGAGTCTCCTGGTGTATAGTTCAAACACAATTCTAGAGGGTTGCTTCAAACAAATAACATTTATTGAACAATGTCAGAGTATAGTACAGCAGTCAGAAGGGATAGCTCTTCAAGTACAGTTCCAGCAATCAGTGGAAAACCTTCAAACTTCTGATATTTCCAGTAGATCACTCAGGGGGTGGTGTAACCTGTCTTGGTGATGTTCCCCAGCACTAGGTATCTTGCTCCTTGGCACTTTCCCTGCAAACTTTACCCGTATCGCTTTGCCAAAAATTTGCCGCTATGCGTAAAAGCCTATGGGTGTCAAAATGTTTTGATGCAGCAAATTGTTTTTTGATGCGCGACGCCATTCAAGTCTATGGACATCATTTCAGCAGCAAAACACGCAAAAATCGTTCAAACCTACTCCTGAGCTCCTGTTCCTGTCTGGCTTCATGATCACCACAAGGGTGCCCAACTACCCTCCTTCTTGGAGCCAGAAAGATGCTCACTAATTCTGACTCTAATTCTTCCTCCTAGAGCGACTATTACTAATACTTCTACCATTAAATAAACTTTCCCTCCCCCCCCAGGTGTGATCCAGGGAGAGCCCTGAGTATGTGTGCTCTCCTTTTTAAACCTTTAACCACTGCCACCTACTGGGCAAACCTTAAACTACAATGGACACAGGAAAAGAGACATAGCTGCCTGGACAGCTTAGCTGTCCAAATATAGGTGAAACATACCTAAACCTCAGGTTCTCTACAGAAGTACAAAGCTCTAAGGAGTGCAAGAGCATGCTAAGAGTGCTCATTCAGAAAGCACTTCTGCCCCAGTTTGGCTGTGGTCTGCACAAGCTAAATTTTTACAAAAATATGTCTCAGGGGGCATAGCCCAGTGCTGTCCTTACCTGGTCTTGGCAAATAATAACTGCTTGAATATATCATTATAAATGGTGCATAGAGATGTCATCAGTTATGCCTTGTTCTTATAGAGGTCACTTATGGCCAATGGCATGTTGACAAGCCTGTATTATAAGAAAAATGTACTCCATACTGTAAAAAACGATAACAGAAACCACCTGAGAATTCTGTAACTTATAGTGAACCATTTGGCCTGGTACATTTATATTTTACAATGTTTTATAATAGTGCACATATTAAAACTCAAACAATATATATATAGTGAATAAAGTACCCCCTATTGTAAAATATAAGGATATTATAAGTTACCAAGGAGTTTCATGACCATATAAAAACACTAGGCCGAAGGCCGAGTGTTTTTATACAGGTCATGGAACTCCGAGTTCTCCAGTTCAGCAACTATCTGGTTAATATTGATTGGAATGAGGCTAGAATATGAATAGCAGAAGGTCTGAATAGAAAGACAAGCTATACAAATCATCAATAACAGTAAAATTGTAGCCTTACAGAACATTTGGTCTATTGATGTAGGGGTCAGTAACCCCCATATGAAAGCTTTAGAGTAGAAAGGTAGAAGACAAATATTTAAAAACTATTTTGAAAAAAGTAAAATAAAGCACAATCAAAAAGTTGCTTTGAATTAACCATTCTATAACATGCTAAAAGTTTACCAAAAGCTGCCCCACCCCTTTAATATTTTGATGTGCTGCATACAGTTGTGCTAATTATGTTGATTTTCTGTCCATAGAACCTCATCCTTATGGTCATCTGCTGATTCATGAAACACTTCTGCATATTAACAGTATTCAAGAGAACAGCCTCCTTTTAGCTGCAGCTCGAGGGGTCACTGGAGACCTCTACAAAGAATATTTAAATACAGTGGATTACTCCACCTCCCAGCCCTTGTTAAGGGAAGAAACATTTTCAGAGCAGCTACCTGAATATGAGTTTCAGATTCCCTTTACTGAGGAACCAGTAATTGAGATCATGACCAAATTATCATTTGAAAGCAATGAAGAACAAGAAGTAACATTACACACAGATGAATTCAGGTCATTAGATACTGCAATGGTTCAGTCTGAAACATCTTGCTCTGTCCTGAAACCTTCCCAAACATGTAATGAGGTAGCTAGTAAGGCTGTGACTGATGGATTACTTCCTGATGGATATACAAGAGAGGAAAAAGAAGAACAAGTGCTCACAGCTAAATTGGATGAGATACCTGAAAAATGTAACATAATGGATTTGAATGTATCAGTTAGAAACAATCAGCATAGTTTTCCTGTGTGTCATGAGAGTGAAAATTCTCTGCATGAAAATCTGCTCCTTAAAGAACCAGAGCCGCATTCAACAGACCAAAGAAATGAATACACTGAAAATGAGGACACAACCCATGTGGAATTAAAGGAATCAGAAGAAGTCAATAGTTCTAAATCTCCTAAAATACAAAAAGAAGAACAGGCAAAATCTAATGAAGAACAAGCAAAAATGAATATCGAAATTATGAAAGAAGAGTACAAGAGAGCAGATGAAAATTATTTAGAAAATTGGAGATTACCAGAGGAGACTACAAAAGACACAAATCCATCAGTGAGAGGCAACCAATTGCCTTATCCTGCTCTACCACCATCTATACAAGTTTGTGAAAATGGGACAAAATCTCGCTCTGAAAACCATGTTATACCTTCATCTAAAAACACACCAGCTAAACAGCATGACACCCACAAATTTAATGAAAACAGAGGTATTTCCCCATCCGTATTTGATGTCATGCAGAGGCTTCAGTTGGACTCCTCATTTTCTGTTGCTTCCAGAAATAACCTGAATAACTCAAAGAAGCTTAATCTAGCAACTCGCTCATCTTCTTTCAAGAGCAAGACTTCAACTGCTCAGGAGTTTCACAGTACGGACCAAACGTTGTTAAATCCCAAAAAAATGCAGATAGGTGAATCTAAGACAGCCCCAAACATCCTCAACCCCTCTGCCTTACAAAAGAAACTGTCCAGTGCAATTACTCTTTCTAAGTATCTATCAACATCACACGCAGGGCCAGGTTATTTGAAAAGAAGACCACTTACCATGTCTAAAAGCTCAGACAGTGAAATAAACATTCAAGAAACACTACTGAAAAATCCTTGTCCTGCTTCAGTCATTGCAAAATCCTTGGCTGGTTGTTCATCACACATAAACCCAGAATTGCCTGAAATCGGCAGTAAAAATAGAAGCATGAAACAATCATTTCAAATGGATGACCGAAAAGAAGAAGAACACGTACTAGGTGACTTAAAACCAATTCAAATACTTTCCAGAAATCAAAACAATCAAAGTTCAGCCTGTTCCACCAATAACTGCCAGGAAATAAACCTTGGCAATAAGGAGAGAAAACAATTAGATAACCCTGTATGCCTATCCCCAAGCTCTGCTGTTCTCATTGCTTTTCCATATCCTCCTCCAACAAAAACACCACCTGCTTCAACTGCATCTGAGCCAAATTCGCGAGTACAGTCCCCACTGCCCCTCCGCACTCGAATGTGCTCTCCTCCACCAAGGTCTGCTTCAAAGTCCTTTCGAATGCCCTCATTCTCTAGTTCTAGGCCTTGCTCTTTCACACCACTATCTTTCAGCCAGGTAGAGAAATCATCATCATCTTCTGCAACTTCTACACCAACCTGCACAAGCCCCTCTTTCATGACTATTTCACCTGACCCAGGACATGGATTTCCTTTCCACCCCAGAAAATCTTGGGGAAACTGCTTTCCATCTGGAAGAGACCGAGTTTTCAGCCCTAGGAGTGCGCTAAACTCTCCTTTTGGGTCAACTGATGAAGAAAACCAATTCTGGAGCAGCAGTGGATCGCCACCATGCCTCAGCCCTGATACTCATGCAGTGCCAAATGGCATTAGCTCTCATGAACTAACCAGTATACACTGGCCAGATGTACGTGAGCTACGCACAAAGTATGGACCACTTAAAGTTCAAAAGTCCACCAATCACCAGAACACAGTTGATACAAGCTCAGCCAGCTTGGTAAAACCAACTGAGTATCCATCTGAAGGGTTCAAAAAAAGCCCAAAAAGAGTGGCATCACTTGATTCAGCAATCCAACACACACATGTTATTCAGCGCTCAAAAAGTACTGTTGGAGTTGGAAATGGAGGCAAATGGGACTCATCTAATGAAAAAGAGAGAGCCAATTTGAAGGCAAGCTATTCTACAACAGTAAACATACAGATCGGGGGCAGTGGTAGAATAGCATCTTTTACCAATGCACAAGTCATCCTCACGCACCCATTACTCCAGGCCCCTGAATCTCAGACAACGAGGAAGATTAATATAAATGGAAGCACCTTAGACCCATTGCCAAAATCATGATGCATTCTATTCTAGGGAATGAGGAGGAAGTTTTTTTTATCATAAAATGTCCTGTGAAGTCAGACTTTTTCAGTAATTTAAATATTAAAAGGATGTGAAAAGGGACAACAAGATAAACTATAGACATTTTAAATCATATTAAAGAGAAATGACAACATGCCAGTTTGCACATTTTTATATGCAAGATGGACTGCTTCAAACTTTTTTTTACAGTATTCAAAGTGGATTAACACTGTGCTGGACTTATTTTGAGCCTCACTAAATTTTGCACTTAGAGATTACAAATGGTTTGCGTCAAAAAATGTATTGATAAATGCATATAGTGTATTATAAAATTCACAGACTGAAGGAAACCAAAGATAGTCAATTAAACCTGAACCTGAACTATTTTTTATGCTGGGGGAGCCATTCACTTATAAATTTATCAAGACATCTGGTGCTGTTTGCAGTTACTTGTCAGAATACCACACATGTACCTCTATTTGCATGTGGTGATTCATTACAGGAATACGTATAAAGGATGGGACAAAAAACTCAGTTTTATTACAATTAAATTATTGCTTCAAAAGAAATCAAAAAACAATTTTTATTTTGAATGACTCTCCATACAACAGGTTATAAGCAGCCTGTTAAAGATGAGAGCCTTTGCTCAGGATGTTAAGTGCTAGTGGAACTACACATGAAAGGGAATTAAATTACAAATAGAGGATAGATTCTAATCCACCCACCAGATATAGATCAATTTCCTACTACTTCCTTGATGAAAAATGCAAGAAAGCTAGGGTCAATGTTGAATATCTAGCTACATTTCTCCAGCACAATAATAACCAAATGATGATCTATATTTGCATTTATATTCTTTATGAGGACTATTGTAAGGTGATATAAATGTTTTATCATTTTGATTACAGCATAGCAGAAAAATTTTATAAATCCTTGTGTTATAAACCTCAGAGAAGGTGGACTCAAATAAGATCAGCGGTTCCTATGCATGCAATACATAATGGGACAACCAAGCTTTTGGGGTAGCATTCTGTTAAGTTAAGTTGGCCACATACACAGACTTGCAATTCAATTTTGCAATTTGCAACCAGAGCTCTTTGCACCTCAGCCAAAATCTTTACATATGTTCAGTTATCGGTTTATGTTTTTATCCCAACAAATCCACACTGGTGTGATGGCACTATAGCAATTTGTGACTGCATAGGTCTATTGTTGATCAAACTTATCATCAGGGCATTCAATTAGTGAAGTATGTCCATGTATTTGTGTGGCTAGAGTGTAGCTAGCATTAGAGATGGAAAATAACAAGTATGTTAGGAAGCAAATCAGTAGGAAGATAGGAGGCAATCCCTGTATCCATCTATAATATAAAAGCCTGTGTTTTACTGACTATAAAAATAAGATTCTGTGCAATGAAAGAAAATGTCATTCTAAAGCAACTTTCCAGTTCAGGCAGTTAAGTAAATGCATTTATATTAATGTGATATGAAAATGTAATTGCTATTAAATTAATACCTGTGTGACGTTAATTATTCTCTTTACTGCTGGTTCTGACTGCATGTACACTTGCAACAATGTCGTGGTAGTCACCTCCTGTGCTGCCATCATTTACAAGTAGTCAAAACCAGCAGTGCAGCAAATAGCAAAGGATAGACCGTTTCTTGAACCTTGAAATAAGGTTTAAATTAAAGTGTAGAATATTTTTTCATTATACAGAATTTTGTTTCATTTTACAGGAAGAGGAAATGGGAAGTATATGAATGTTGGAATTCTACCTCTAGGTTTAGAGGAAATGACAGCTTATGGAAGACAGAAAAGTAGCAGAATGTATAATGAAGGTGAATCAATGTAAAGTGTACCTTCTGTAGAATGTGCTAAATATTGTAGGACTACTGTATATATTCCATGCAGTCTAATATGTACATTTTAAGTTTGTACTAATTTTAATGCGGACAGTCTCCATTAGCAGATAAGTCATTTAATCTTTCTCAAGTTCTGTTCATACACAGGCAATATCCATATCTGTAATATTATTCAAATTCAGCAACATAATGTCTTCTTCTGGAACATAATCCGTATCCTGGGTGGATTCAGATACTACAGCTTCTCCTTCTGACTGATATAATATTGAAGTCAAATCACTTCCTATCTGTTTATAGAAACCCATTGTTATGTGTTTATGTACATATTATTTGTATGTATGTATCACTTGGGGGATAGGCACATGTACAGTGTATATTATATGTATAAACTTCTGTGTGAATCACAAAATGGCATGGTACACTGCAAGACAGTATGACTGTATCTTGCATACAATACCTCTCTGTGTGCAGGGGCCTTTAAGATACACTATATCACACATTCCTATCCTGTTCAGGGTGTCAGACTGGTTTCCTCGGGTTTTGGGCTACTTGTTCAATCATCCAAGTTGTAATATACTTTTTACAACCTGTGACTCGTCTGCGTTCTTTGAATAGCCGGGACATCATATCTAATATTATGATTAGTTCTTAATAAGCAGACCATTGGTCAGTAAAACACATAGATATTAACTACCCTCTTTTATTATCCTGGATTACCTTGGGCAACTCAGCATAGTGAATGTCTCCTCTTCCATCAAAGACCTGGAAAAGTGAATAATGCTGGATGGTGAAAGGTACAACATGCAAATACTCTCAATATAGAGAGCAGCATTAATATTCCAGAGATATATATCTGTACATTAAGTATATGTAAACCATTTCTATTGTTGGCTTTTTAAGGTAATTTTAGAACCACACAAATAAAAACGTTACAAATATGCCTGTTGTGTTGTGTTTTAAAAGTTCGACAATACAAAACTTGGTTGGGAAGCTCCATCATTTCATACACTTAAAGTGGACCTGTCACCCAGACACAAATATCTGTATAATAAAAGTCCTTTTCAAATTAAAAATGAAATCCAATTTCAATTTTTTATTAAAGCATTCATAGCTGCTGTATGCTCATTTAAAAATCTCAGCTGTCAATCAAATATTGTCTGCCCCTCCTCTATGCCTTAGGCATAGAGGCGGGGAAGACAATTACTTTCACTTTCCATTCAGCACTTCCTAATTGTCACTGCTCTCCACACATTCTCCCATTCTCTTCACTGTTTAATTGTGTAGCCAGTGCATGGGGATGGACATCAGGTCCCCCATTCTGGTGCACAAACAAGATTCTAAAATGATCTAATGTTTGCCTTATTAAGTGTCCACAAAATGGCTCCTGCCTGCTTGCTATAATTTTGAATTCCCAGACTGAAGGAAACAAGAATCAAATAAATGATATAGTGTAATAAAGTTCATTGTGCTAGACTAATGTCATAAAATAAGATTTTGAATATTTCTTTTGGGTGACTGTCCCCTTTAAGAACTACTTTCTGCCCCCTTCAACAAAGCATTTCTGGGGACCCCACACTCACATGTTGGTTGAAGAGATACTGACACCAGAAAATAACCTTTTTTATATCCATCATAATATTTTCTTTGCATATTATTTATAATTTTGCCATATAGATATCATCAGATGTTTTTACATACCTTTCTTATCCCCTTTTTCCTCTTTGAGGGGGCTGCCATACTTGTGCAGCTGTAGTCCGTTAGCATTAGAAACTCAACAGAAACCAACAGGTTGAGTGAGGGCAGTAGGGTTGGCAAAACATTCAGGTTAAGGAACTGCAAGTTACAATTACTTACTTATTTATTTACAAAAATAAAATTTTTAGTGTCAGTATCACTTTAAGCAGGGGCGTAACTATAGAGGAAGCAGACCCTGCGGCTGCAGGGGGGCCCAGGAGCTATAGGGGCCCCATGAGGCCCTAATTCATATACAATTACAATAAATATTGGTAAAACAGGTCAGCCACTGGACATTTTGGGGGCCTGAAAAATAATTTGCTGTGCGGCCCAGTAAGATCTAGTTATGCCACTGACTTTAAGATGGCATTTACATTAGTCAGCATCAAAATGACCCCCTATAAATCGGCAATCACAGGGTCTGTTTGTTATGCCTATGACTTTGTAAATAGCGATACACTATGAGGCAAAAACTATCCATACACCCCTCCTAATAATATGAATTGGCTATTTAAACCATACCCATCAGTGCAGACACAGCTGTCCCTACATCATACATGCTATTCTTGATAACTTTGTGCTTGGCATACTATGAAAAATGCTATTTTTCAGTTTTAACATGTTTGCAGTGCTTTGGCCCTGAATTTGATTCACTGTCTCCAATAGGGTTGCCACCTGGCCGGTATTTTACCGGCCTGGCCGGTAATTTTGATGGTTGATCCCAATGTTATTAATAGGGAAAAAAAGCTTAACATATAGGAAGGCCGGTATTTTTTTCAAGAAAAGGTGGCAACCCTAGTCTCCAATTAATTTGTATGTTCTAAGTTTGCCTGGATGGGTTTCATCCAGATACTAGTTTCCATTTGCATTCCTTGACCCCAGTGGGTGTGTGAATGTGATATGGACCTTTTGAATGTAAGCTCTACTGGAACAGTGAATGATGTGAATGATGTTGCTGCAGAAATGTGTTGGTGCTATATAAATAAACAATACCCCATGCCTAAAGTAAAATCCATAAAGAATTAGTTTATGAAGATGTAAGTAAAAGTTAACTGGCCTGCAGAACTCTGAACTAACTGAACACCTGTAAGAGAATAAATGACCCACTAACAGGTAGGTCTCTTGTAGATGGACATATTTTCCTGTGTCCTTCTTTGGTCCAGTTTAATGCCAGTAGATAAATGTTTTTTTTTGCACACTTGTTACAGTAAAGCCCTAGAAATGAAGTGATTCAAAGGAGTGGCGGGAGCTTTCATGTTTTATAAAAACTAAAAAACTATTTTCCATTTTAAAATTCTCTTTCAAAGTACAATGCATTCAATTTTGAACAGTTGTCCTGGACTATGTATATTCTCGAAAATAAAAAAAACTAATGACATATACTGTATGCATGGCACTTTATAAAACATCAGTTATGACACCTTTTAAAAAATCTTTGAAATAATTAATTTTTTATGTAGTACATATCACAACAGAATTGGCTGTTGGGCCTTCTGTAATTTTGAGTGAAGGTGGCCATATACGCACAGATATCGTATCAATTTTCGTACGATATTCGGTGCATGTATGGTGGGAAAGGAGCCGACAAATATCGGCAGAAGACTTGGATCAGCTCGTCGAGAAAATTTTTAAGGCACCCGAACATCACCCACTGTTTAGTGCTAGATCATCAGAAACAGGAAGAATTATATTGTTTCTACTTGTTTACCTGACGATTCAGCTCTACACGTGTGTGTTAAAACGAACAATCTTTCTTGGTAAGATCTTTTCCAAGAAAGATTGTAATTGTACCGTCTACGGCCACCTTTATTTTTGGAAGCAAACTGGCAATCAGTGGATTATTTAACATGCCAGAGGGGCTACTGTAAGATGCCATAGACCAGGGATCCCCAACCTTTTGAACCCATGAGCAATATTCCGATGTAGTTGGAGTTGGTGAGCAACACAAGCATGAAAAATGTTCTTGGGGTGCCAAATAAGGGCTGTGATTAGCCATTTGGCAGCCGCTATGTGGACTGTCAACCAACACGAGGCTCTGTTTCGCAGTAGACATGGTTTTTATACAATGAAAACGTGCCTCCAAATCAGTAATTCAAAAATAAGCAAACGTGTGAGGAAACTTTGAGAAACATCCAAGGGGTCTCAAGAGCTACTGGTTGGGGATCACTGCCATAACCAGTCACTACTTATTGGGCTGCTTGTTGGCTGTTACTTTGTGCACTTGAAATGCCAGGACCTATTTTGAATACCAGTCCAGGCCTGATTATAAGTAAATATGTAAAGGACTACATAGCGTTAAATTCCTGCATATTGAATTTGTAGGTTAACAAATTCTCCCCAGGTTTCCAATGTACAGGTGATGCAGACTGATCAGCTACTGCAGATTTACAGAAGTATGCGCATGCGCTGGTAAACAATGGTCAAGTATCCAGGCCAGCGTCACTTCTACTAACAATGCCACGCAACACCGTCCGTCCAATCCATCTGAAAATCTAGCACCTTTGGTGTAACTAGTTTCGCTGACATTATCACCACCTGTTCCGTAAGAGCAAAACACAATATATATAACAATATATATGAGAATCTTCATAGTTATACAATATATATAATATATACAGCATATGAGATAGGGCTAGCTAAACTAAGCTGAAATCATACACGTCGGTAGATAAAAAATAACACTGGTTGGCGCGGGGATCAAAAACCATCTGACAGATAATTATACAAGCTTGGTATATAAACAACGAAAGTCATGCCGCAATCCATGACCGTACGGCTATTTTGTGTCACGTGATCTGATGGCAAGAACCATCTTTTTCAAGCGCGTAAACAAGTCAGAGGACGCGGCCTCGGAACCGGAAGTGAGCATCATCCAATCGTGTGCGTGTGGGCGGAGAACCGAAGTCTGGATGTGGTTGTTCTAGCGGAAAAGGAAATGGTTGGAAGTAGCCGGAAGCTATCGCTAGCGAGTGCAAAGGAGTTGGGTGATTAAGCGACTGAGACAGGCAGTGGAGACATTTATTCTTCAGATCTGACTGTCTGTATAAGGGAGCAGGGTTGTTTCGTCTTTTCTTTTAAATCCGGAAGCTCGGGATTGTATGTGTTGGCTAGTGTGACGCTCAGGTAGGTTTTTATGACTTTATATATCGCTGCTTGTATAGGCGGTGCTACTTTACGTTTTACATGTGCACTTGCCGCGTTTCTTCGCCCCATCTAACTTAGCGCCTTTTATTACACACTCTGGGACTAGTTGAGGTCAGTATATGTTTGATATTGGGGGTGCATGCTGCTAGCTGATGCGGGAAGAGCCCTTTACTCCATTCTCATGTTAGGAATGAGCAGTGATTGATCCAGACTGTGCACACTACCAGGCCTCAGACACTGTATACTGTACTTTAATAAAAGGGCAAGCTACTGCATTGCACAAATTGGATACCCAAAGAGCTGATTAAAGGAACCGTAACATAAAAAAATTAAAATGTTTTTAAATAATGAATCAGTGTAGTCTATCTGCACTGGTAGAACAGCTGTGTTTGCTTCAGAAACACTACTATAGTTTATATAAATAAGCTGATGTGTAGCTGTGGGGGCAGCCATTCAATCATAGGCTAATGAGTAGATAACCGATAAGCTATATCAGGGGTCTCCAGCATGCAATCCAGGATGGATATGAATACGGCCCAGCTTGAAAGGCTTGGTTCCTGAGGAAACATCATGTTGCAAAGGATATAGGAGTAGGCAGGAGGGGGGACTCTGCCCATTGCCCAGTTAGTAGTAGTAATAATATAATAAGTCTATTTAATATTCTAGTGCTCCATATTCCATTGTACAGCTCCATCTGGTTATCCAACTGGTATTGTAGTTCTTTTCTGTGTATTTCCTTTACTTTTACAAATCTAAAGTCTTTGTGTATTTCATTTGCGGCCCCAAACATTTTTTCTTTTTCCAGTGTGGCCGAGGGAAGCCAAAAGGTTGAACACCCCTGAGCTATACAGAACCCCATTGTATACTACAGAGCTTATCTTTTCTCTGCTGTGTATCTTGAGTCTTTTCTCCTTTTTCTGATTTGAATGGCTGCCCCCATGGCTATGCAGCACATTTTTTATATAAACTATAGAAGGGTTTCTGAAGCAAAAGCAGAAGTTTTGCCAGCACAAGACAACAACATATTATATTTTAATTAGTCTAACACACTTTAATTTTTTGGTGTTATTGTTCTTTTAAGGGAAACATTGTAATCCCCTTCAGATCAAAGGTTCGAAACACCTGACACTGTATGAATGGATCAATTAATGGGGGTCCTCCACTCCTCCAGCCAAAAAGGAGGGAGAAAATGGATGAAATGAGGAAATATAAAGCTAATCAACTTTCCAATATACATCAGTTATTTGTAAATGTAATTGCAGTATAAGGATAGTGGCAGACCAGCAGATTTGGGGAGATTGTCGACGGGCGACTAATCGGCTCTTCAGCCTAGCAGCAATCTCCCTGAACTGCCTTCCGTCTACTTTCCATGTGCTTGAATGAGGAATCACCTCCGCTCATACACTCGCGGGGCTTCAATTTCCGAAGTTTCCTCACGAGGCAACTTTGGGTGACTCCGGAAGTCAAAGCTCAGCTAGTGCATTAGCGCAGACAATTCTTTATTCAGGCACACGGAAGGCAGTTTGGGGAGATTGTCACCAGGCTAAAGAGGCGATTAGTCGCCTGGCGACTTAATCTCCCCGAATCTGCTCGTCTTTCACTAGCCTAAAGCAGTATCTGTAGTCCTTTTTTTTTTTTTTTTTTTTTTTTTTTTTTTTTTTTTTACATTTTCTGCATTCCTGACTGTCTTCAAAAACAATGCTGCTACCCAGATAACTTAAAGGGGTTGTTCACCTTCAAATAGCTAGTTGTTTTCAGATAGATTCAGGTTCTGGCACATTTGGGGCCACTGGGTTCCAAATAGGGTTGCCACCTTTTCTAGAAAAAAAATACCGTCTGTCTGTATAAGGAGCAAGGTTGCTTCGTTTTTCGGCAACTTGGGATTGTATGTGTTGGCTAGTGTGACTCTCGGGTAGGTTTTTATAACTTTATATATTGCTGCTTGTATAGGCGGTGCTGTGACTGATGCACATTTATGTTTTACATGTGCATTTGCAGCATTTCTTGGCTAACTTAGCACCTTTTATTAGACACGCTAGGAGGTGAGGTCAGTATAGTACCAGCACATGCACTTACAGCCATAATTAAACAGTCCCTTGTACTTGATTGTAACTAATCTGCATGAATCTATGTTGGTGTCAAAACAACCATATTTGGTTTAAATGTTTTAAACAGACTTACAGTATGGTGATCCATGTTATGGATGGCTCCCTTAACTGGAAAAACTCCTGTCTTAAATGTTCTGGATATTTGATCATATTGATGAACCGGTATTGGACCCGTTATCCAGAAAGCTCTGTAGTACAGAAGCTAGAAACACCTAGTTGTTTTCAGATAGATCCATGTTCGGGCTGGATCCTTTGGGGCCACTGGGTTCCAGATAGGGTTGCCACCTTTTCTAGAAAAAAATACCGGCCTTCCTATACATTTATCTTTTGCCCTATTCGTAAGATTGGGATCAACCATCGTTTTTACCCACCAGGCTGGTAAAATACTGGCCAGGTGGCAACCCTAGTTCCAAACCTTGGGGACCCCCCACTCGAATAAGCCATGCGTATGCACGTTAACCGCCCCCCATGTGCATGCACGAACGTTAACACACGTGAGAAATCCTGCGCATCACGCCACACATTCTTCTTTTAGTTTTGGCCAATTGGTGAACTAAGTTTTTTCCTGGTGTCACGCCAGCCCAGTCCGACTCTGGATAGAATGACTTTTTCCAATTACTTGTATTTTCTATGTGTTACTTTTTCTAATATTGATGTGTAAAGTGTCATTTTTCACCTCCTAAGGCAGCTCTGTGGGGGAGGGGTTTTGCTGAATGAACTGTTCTAAATTGATACATTTAATTGATACGTTTGTCATTTTTGTCCCTGCTGAGCAGAATCTGAGTTTCATTTTAGGCAGTGGTTAGAATTGATACAATAGTTGCTAATGCTCAAGAGAAGCTGCTGAGAAATGTATCCACTACATTTGACATTTTTTTTTTTCAACCTCCTATCTATTGTATTGAACTTCGCCTGGTCTGACCAGGCGAAGTAACGTCTAGCGTAAGTGCTAACATTGAGCAAACTGTTCATCTAAGTGAATTTGCGAAGTTACAATCCTTCGTCAGTGCGCAACTTCGCCTGGCGTAAGGGTGCGAAGTTCTGCAAGTCTATCTACTTCGCTAGCGAAAATTTGCCAGAGCCGGTGTTAGTGAATTTGCGAAGTTACGATTTGACGTCACGCTGGCAAATTAGCGCAAGTGTTAGACGCTAGGAAAGATCTGTTATCTAGAAAACGCCAGGTCCTGAGCATTCTGGATAATAGGCCCCAAACCTGTACCTGGAAAATGTGCACAGCAACATGACTTTCTAAATAAACTCAACCTTGACAGTTTTTATTGGTTTACTGACTAAAATATAGCGACTTTTCATCCCCAGGAAACTAAATACTAAGGTTATAAAGGAATGGTCATTCATAGATGCGGTCTGTAATTGTTTTTGTGTTGCCAAATATAGCTAGTGCTCGCCAACATGAGAAAAGAAACATCCAGCATAGCAAATAGCAAACAAGTCAATATCCTTGGTTGACAAATGACTCGTATAGAAAAGAAGCAGCAGAAACAGTGTTATGTCTGGTAATTGGTCAGATGAAGATGGTGCCCATTTAAAAGGTCACTGTATGCTGTTAGAGAAGCACTGGGCTGCTGTACGACTATGCTTCACATACAATATCTTCTTCCATTAGTGGTTACCTTCTGACCCAGAATATCTGGTGTCTCTTGCTGCCAGGCATGTTCTGATTTTTGCTGTGCTGTTCATATGTTTAATTCTGCCTGGATTCAGACCTGCAATATCTTTTATATTTTGAGTTGTAGTGAAGGAACCAGTGTGCCATAGCTTTGGGGAAGGGCATGTATGTTTTATTGAATAAATGCAAAACACAAGCGATGATGCTCCGTAAACCCTGGTACCCACAAATATAACTGCCACTGGAGAAGGGATTCTTTTAATCCATTATGTGATTCCTAATTTTTTGTTATGCCTACATTTTTCACAGGAATTGAAGAAAAGAAATAGGTGACAATGTCAGACAGTGAAGACAGCAACTTCTCTGAGGAGGAGAGTGATAGGAGCAGCGAGGCTGAAGAGGTAGAGGAAAATGAGGTGAGCAAGGGTAAAGTGTACATTTTCCAAATTGCTTCTTTGAATAACATGTTATTCACTAACAATTTTACACACCACCTTGCTGCCATGAAATATGGAATACGGTTATAATGCCAGCAAAACAACATTGAGTGTATACCTTGTGAGCCTCTGTATCCCAGGCCTTCCTAAGTGTGTTTGCTATCCATTAGAGTTTTATATGCTTCAGAGCACTGCAACAAGGGTTATTTGAACTCTTTCTCGGTACAGACCAAGAAACAAAAACTTATCTTCAGTGCAAATAGAGCTGTGCTTTGATGCTTTATGGTGATGGAATGGCTGACAACTTTACTGTCATGTTCATTAGTCTGTGGAGCTCTCATTTGTGATTAATTGAAGCTTGAATGTCACCCCTGGGGCTTACCCTT
>CM044446.1:58172482-58194832 GCA_024363595.1 Xenopus borealis
ACACACACACACACGACAAATTCTCAATGTCTCTCGTGGTCTTGAAAAAAATGTGTTGGTAACTTGTATATATGTATATCTTCAATGTCCTCTGGTATTACAGGAGGTGGAGGAGGAGAGAGCCAGCGCTGCGGGCAGTGAGAAAGGGGAAGAAGAGGTAGAGGAAGAGGATGAGGAGGAATATGATGAGGAGGAAGAAGAGGAAGATGATGATAGACCTAGAAAGAAACCACGCCATGGAGGGTTTATCCTTGATGAGGCCGGTAGGAAACTGTATATTCAAATAAATCTTAGTATTCATTACAGCAGATGAATGCTATGTCTAGGCGTTTTCTGTTTTGTCCATGGACTAGAGAAACACACAGACAAGTAGCTGCAGGAGTAATTGCTATAATGCTTAACAGGAATGATACTCCTTAGCACAGTAAGTTAAAATATCTAAGAAAATAGAAGTGCAGATTCAACACAAAGCCTTGTACATAAGACTCTAGTGATAAAACAGAATAAACAGGAACACAATTACTTCATCTCATATTTAACAGTTCCCTTAAACTCTAGGAGAGAGCGGTAGTGTATGTCTTGACTGACTTGCATCCATAATGTCACTTCTGATGTTTCATTAGACTTTCTGTGATAGGCAACAAGTACTTATGCACTGTAAAGCACTTTGTAAATGTGTAGATGCTATAAAAAGCTTTTTTACAATATTCTAGTTACAGCTGAAACTGAGCATCAAAGATAAACCTAAGCAAAATATTTAGGTACCATATCCACAGGGTATCATTCATTTTGGAGTGCTTTCAAGACACAAACAAATAAGATAACCAAACTTGCTGTATCTATTAGAGAGTTCCAAAGCACCAGGCAGTACCTATCGTGTTCCCTGGATATCTGGCTTGAGAATCAATCAGAGGAGTTTATGTAATGCAACAACAGACTATAACAGATTAAAAATGGTCTTCTAACATACTTAAAGATCTGAGCAGCTACAAGCGGTAATATATCCATGATTCTGTAAAATTACTGTTTGCAAAAAGTAACTTTCCATATGTGAAAAAGCACGTGAAGAAGGGTGATGTGCCTGACCCTTTCACATTTGTGGAATTCAGAATGGCATCATCTCTTAAAGTGATGAATTTTATCATATGAATGTACATTAAATGTTACCTATAGGTCATGTTGATCATTTGTTGCTGAGAGCTTTGTTTTTGTATATAATTGTGAAGTTCCTAAGCCTGACTCTATAACACTCTGACTTTGCCAACCTCACTGTCCCATCTCAGCCTGTTAGTTACAGTATCTAATGCTAACGGACTGCTGCACAAATATGGCAGCCCCCTCATACAGGAACATGGGGGATCAGACAGGTAATGTAAAAGCATCATGCAAATACTTTATGGCAAAGTTAGAAGTAGCTTTCAAAGCTAATATTATAATAGATGTAAAAAAAGAATTTAATTTCAGATGGCAGTATCTCTTTAAGTTGCTGGGTAGGCAGGGAACTCTTGCCCCTTCCTGCACTCTATGGATTTGAGCCCTACTATGGGAAGCAGTCATACATTAAAAGCCTTTTTCTTTTCTGTCCAGATGTTGATGATGAATATGAAGATGAAGATCAGTGGGAAGATGGAGCTGAAGATATTCTGGAGAAAGGTAAATTTTGTTCAGGTATAATTTGCTCTGCCATGACTCCTCTGCTGTGGGTGTGTGGTTTGATTTGTGTTAATCTATTATGTGTGCATGTTTCTCTATCGGCAAATTGGTCTGTGTGCATCATGGTTCGTGTGTGTTTGTTTAAATTTTTTTTTCTTTTTTTAAAGCTCTATGTGTCCTTTCAACATATATTTTATGTGTTTGGATAGGCCTTCTCTGCTGTCTGTATGCACCATTGTCTGTAAAACTAATCTACATTCAGACAATGTAAAGTAATACATCTCTTTTAAGGTGTGCCCTTAACAGTTAATAAGTATAATCAATATCTGTTGTAACAAACTGGAAGAATTCACTATCAAAATCTGTATATTGAGCCGTCTCACCCTTCCAAAGTACAGGTAGATGTGTAGGGAACTTTTATAATGGGTTGGTATTCTTAGGCATGTGAATATATTTTAATGTATTAATCTTTGACTATAGGCACAGTTTTTTTTTTTGTTTTTTAATAGTATAGAAGGTCCTATACTGTACTTTTACATGTTAATTGTTTTGAACACTGAAGAAGAAGAGTATAGTGTGTGTGTGGTGTGAATAATACTAGAAAGCAGCAGACGTGGCAAGTAATATATGATAGGAAATGGGATGATCTATAATTTAGAAAAGCTAGGTTATTGGAGGATGTAAGTTATGCCATTTATGTTCTAGAGAACTCTTGTAGTGTATGTAAGCTATAAGCACTATTATACAGGGCATCATATTTGGGTTTATCAGGGTGTACCCTGTCTTAGCCTGTTGTTTTTCTTTTCTTTCACGCCTTCACACAGTTTCTGGTAATGGAGCTCTATATATTTGTGCGTGTGCATATGTGAACTGTGTTTGTGTTTACCAGTGATCTATATCTGTTTAGTGTGAACTGAAAGTGTATGGTTGCTAGTTGCGTGCATAGATAAAAGTGTTGTGTGTGGCTAGGAGAATTGGGGTTCCTTACATATGGGGGTTCAAAGTGTGCTGCTATTTATAAGTATTTGTGGGAGCTCCCTGTTCTGCATCACATATTTGTCCGCAGCCCTTGTCTCATTTGCTGGTCATTATATTCTCTTTGCTCTCTTTTCCTGTCATGTTCTTGGGTGTATAGTATCCTACTATTTGCTCTGGCCCTGTTCTTTCCTTCTACTTTGCTGATATTGATGTCTTTATGTCTATGCTTCCACATTATATCTAGTTTGTGCTGTCAACCTACCACAGTTTCTCAATTTTAATCACATGATCATATTCTCCAAAGTATTTTCCTACAAAGTATCCAAAGTAAAGTTGTGATAAGTTCATCTGTTCCTTAAACTCACATCCCCCCCATCATGCTGACACTTTTAGCATACCATTTGCTATATTCTTCTAGTACCTTGCTGATTCTTCCTTTTGCATATACTTCACACAGTGTCTGCTGCTCTCCCTTTTTGCAGTTTCTCTCACACCCGTCCGTGCTTCTTTTACCTTATGTTATTTTAGTCTTGTTTTCTGCCTTTCCTTACTTATTCTTTCTATATGGTAATACATTCATTTACTTTGCTTGTACACTGTATTCTGCTGTCCTCTATAATGTTTGCTGAAGCAGCAGATTTTTAGCTAATTTGTTTTTCTTGTTGGATTATTTTTCTTATCCTGCTGGCGGGTTGTTTTCCCACCCTCTGTCTTGCTCATATGTTTTTGTACAGTCTATACATTAGCAATGTTAATATTGCCTTCTCTCTATATATCCTCCTAGTTTGTATTTTTCATGCACTATCCTGCATGTACATCTTCATGCTGCATATTGTGCCATACCTTATAATTTGTACCCTTCCCATTTCCGGTCCCTCACTTTACGTGATTGGTTTTGCTGCTATGTTTTGCTCCATTCTGTCTCGGCATCATCACCTCTCACAGCAGAACAACTTGAAGGTAAGTGTCATATTGTATTGCATTTATATTCCCTGCCTGGCTTAAACTTCTGGGTTTGAATGGTAAAACATTGTTTTAGCTTGTTCTTAACCTTGATTTTTACCAAAATTTCTTTGGCGTGAATAATTTGATACTCTAATCATTTTTTCTGGATTCCAGCACTGTATTGGAACTTTTTTTATTTGAGTGATGGCTGTTAAGATTCTGGCACACTATCTAGTCTAGCAGAATAAAAATCTTAAATGTTAAAATGCCACTTGATTGTCCCATTGCTACACCCCTATAGCCAAGTAGAGCGAGAGGTATGCACAACTTGTAGCTGTTAAAGAAAATCAGCAGTACTCCTAGAATGCGAGTGTGTTTTTCTGTGGCGAGTTATAAATTCACAGTTTGATAAATTTTCTCTCTTAGATTGCAAGCGTTTTCATATCAATGTGAACATATTCATCTTATTTGCTTTAAAGAAGATCTAACGTTTTTAAAAAGTAGTGCAGAAATGCTGCACATTATGTTTTGGGGTTCTCTACCAGGCCAAGGCAACCACAGCCCTTTAGCAGTAAACATTTGTATCTCTGAATATCCCTTAATACCTCTCCATCTTCTAATTCACTGCACATGCTCTGTACTGTTTAAGGTACCTGAGCTTGGGGACCAAATCACAATATATAGTGTATATATTGTGTATAAAAATCACAATACAAGGCAGTTTATGTTATAAATGAATAATCAGCCCTGTTGCATTAGCTTATATGACCTTAAACCTAATTTTCAACTTGATTTGAGACAACCCCTAAGCTGACCAGAGCACACTGATCATGTTCATGTTGCAGAAGCTCCTAATGAGATCCAAGATCAGAACCTCATGTTACAACTTTGCAACATTGAATATTGCTGTTAGAGATGCTGAACCTTTAGGCCTTTGCATTCAGCTCTGTATATAAAATATGGCATTTCTAGCCATGTTCATATTGCATGTCTAATTCTTCTAACTGCAGTTGAACTTGGTACATAGAAATAGGAACTGTTTGTGACACATTTCTCATGAAACTTTCTCTGAAATGGATGTTTTTTGTCCCATTCATTTTATGCAGTATAGTTAGCTATTTTATAGATCTATATTTCTAGTGTACTGTTGGTATGAGGTGCTTGACCAAATTACCAGTGCAGTCATTCCTAGTGTGCATAAACTTACATTTTTTTATTTAGAGGTTTAGCACTTGGACATGTCTCTTTGTTCATACACACTTACAAACATATATACTGTTCCTATTTTAACAGCAACATCTATATAGGAGAGTCTGATCATAAAGGGGGCATGATTTCTTTTTTGTTCTAAACCATGATTTCTCTTCCCAGCATCTAATATTGACAATGTGGTACTGGATGAGGATCGTTCAGGGGCTCGGCGCCTTCAGAACTTATGGCGGTAGGAAGCAATTATTTTGCCCCCAATCACTCAATGGGTTTTTTTTTCTTTACAACACCAGTTTAAGTCTTTGCAGTATATCATCACATTATAGTACATGTTGACAAGTTCTGAAAATAAACCCCATATTCTAGGGCTCCAGTCACAGAATAGAATGCTATATGCCTTACTCCTGAAATGTGTTTTAGTTTGTCTTATGTTTGCCTTTGCAGAGACCAGCGAGAAGAAGAGCTGGGAGAATACTACATGAAGAAATATGCCAAGTCTTCTGTGGGAGAACAGTAAGTTTTAAAGGGGTGGATAACGTTTAGTATGTAATAGCATTGCCAGATTTAAGCAACTTTTCAATTGGTCTTCATTTGTTTATTTTTGTTATATTTTTTTAATGTTTTGACTTTTCTGACTCTTTGCAGTTTTCAAAAGGGGGTCACTGACCCCATCTAAAAATGTTCTGTAAGGCTACTAATGTATTTCAGTCTCTTATGGTTACTTGGGAAATTTTGACCCAAGCAACCAGACTGCTAAACATTGCTAACTGGAGAGTTGCTGAATATAAAGCCTAATAACTCAAAAACTACAAATAATAAAAAATTAAAACCAATTTCAAATTTTCTCAGAATAGCACTCTCTACATCATACTGAAAGTTAACCTTAAGGTGAACAACCCCTTTAAGTAACATATTGCTATGAATTTGGTAGATAACTTTCGAGGAATCCGTGCAGCAATAAAAGCAATCCTTTTGTACCGCAAAAGACAAACGCAAATATTACTAGTTCCAAACTGTAAATTCCCTATTATATTTCCCTCTGTAATACATTTTAGCCAGAGTGTATTGCTGGTCTTGCCTACCTCCCTGTAGTAAGAGCTAGAGAAACTTTTACTAGTCTGAAGCTGGCCATAGACACGTATTTTGTTGTGCGACAAATGCTTATTCTTGTCAGTATGCCAATATACAGCTAACTGTTCAGATTAAATAAGTAAGATAATAAATCAGACTGTTCTGGTCATTAATTGACAGACCGCAATCGTACAAAAGTTGTTTCTGACATAGTATTGACAATCGAGCCCATTGATATAGTCAGGTACGCAATACATGCAGAGATCTTATTGATAACTATCATGAATCTTTTAACCTGTCTGATCAACTAAATAATCGATCATCGTGGTGCGAAATATTACGGGACACTCCATACATGATACAAAAATGTACAAATCTTTGTTTGGTACTACTGTATCTTTGACTCTATGTCCAGCTTAATGCATACCATGCTGCCATTGTGCTGTGTGCATGTGGTAATTCTTTATAAAGTCAAATTAAATATGAGTGAATTCTAAGCTTTTTTTTTTCTAGCAGTTGTTATGGAAAATTAACCTCCTTGTATTTTTTCATAGCATTTATGGTGGTTCAGATGAACTGTCTGATGACATTACCCAGCAGCAGCTGCTCCCTGGTGTCAAGTAAGTTGCTGTGCCCTAATGTTATTCTTGGTAAGACTGTAGACATCTGTTACTAGGACCGTGAACAATAATACTTTTACTTTTACTGTGTAAACCTAATGCAATGCAATTAGTAGGGTGCTTCCCAGCCTTCTGAACACCACTATACCTGTTCAATGATCCTCAAGCATTGCAAAGCATTTTACTACTACAAAACCGGAATCCTGCATTATAGCCAAACATATTTTATGCTAATAACATTCTTATGCACAAATAAAATGAAACCATAAAAATACTTAATACAATTATGAACTGGCATACTGGTTCAAATCCTGATCATTTTTCTTGTACTGTTTTTAAATTTTAAACTGTTGGGTAAACAAATACCCAGCAATCTAGTAGTGTCAAGTACAGTTTGGTTTTTTTTATTCTCTATTCCTTATTGTCATTCGTCTTAATTTCACTCCTGAATGGGCCACTGTCATTTTAGGATATTACAGAATGAGCATTGGTATTCTATAAAATTACAAATGCATTAGTATTCCATATTCATTTGGTAACTATTAATTATCTATTAATATTATCTTGGATATTAATCAAACCATGATCCATGCTTCTGACCTTTTAGTACATTCAACTAGAATCTTATATATTAAATGCATATTGTGACTTTATATATATGTTATTTGCAGAGACCCTAATCTGTGGACTGTAAAATGTAAGGTGAGTAGACTTGAGTGTTTGCTGAATGCAAAAAATAAGCATAATGGCACACAGGGTGACCTCTGTTTTTTTTATTTCTACCTACCCAGTGGAAATGAGAGTATGAATAGATTAACTGGTCTACTGTTGGTATTCTAATTCTCAGCAACATACTCTGTTGAAGGTTCTGTAAACCTGCATTATGCCGTATTTGAAACTGCTCTGACTTTAACATATACAAATTGATTGCTATGTTTCAGGAATCTGTGGGGATTTGATGCTTGAATTCCCAAGACAAGTGAATGAACTATTGTAAATATTCTCCAACTAAAGTTGGTCACACAAAAGACATGGTAAGGTGGCCATAGATGTAGAGATCCAATTGTTTGGCAATGTCACTAAACGAGTGGATCTCTCTCTGATTTGCCCACAGTGAGGAGGGCGATCATCCGATCATGTGCCCTAGGCCCCAACAATTGGATCATAATGTATCCAATACGGGTACAGATGCGAGCACGATCCAACTGGACTTTTTACCCTGCTCGATTGACAACTGGTCAAATTTCGGGCAGGTATTGATCGGGGAGTCCCATGGGATGGCCCCACACATGGGTCAATAAGCTGCCGACTTTCAGCCGCTTTTATCAGCCTGTGTATGGGGCCTTTAGACCTTATACCTTACCAGAAACTGTCAGGGCACCTGCCTGTTCACATGAACCAAGGATATTGATATGAAGTATATCACCCCTTAGCTGTTAGCTAGCCTGTTAAAAAGGCTTTCTGTTAGAAGTAGGATATGCTTTTATTCAGCCATAAGAGCCAAAATGAGTCTGGGCACTGATATTGGGAGATCAGATCTGACTTGCTGCCCAGCCCGTTGTGCTATTTTCATCTCCTATCTAAAATATTCTCCTGCACTCATCATACCCCCAGGTTAGGCTAGTCTTACGTATACTGTATACATTGTAAAACAATGGCATATTTATTTGTGTTGCCAGCTCATTTATTTAATCTAGGTTATGCATGGAATACTAAAAATCTCCAAACAATGTTGATGCATGCTGCAAGCTCCACTGGATATTATGCATCAGAATTAACTGAGTTTTCCTTGACGAATGAGAAGTTTGTGTCTGATTTTGATGTAGTTGGTAATTAAAGGAACAGTAACACTAAAAAAAATTTGTTTTTTAAAGTACAGCTGTAATAAAAATATAATGCAGTGTTGCCCTGCACTGGTAAAACTGCTATGTTTGCTTCAGAAACTCTGCTATTCTTTATATAAATAAGCTGTGAATGGGGGCAGCCATTCAAAGAAGAAAAGGCTCCGGTTACACAGCAGATAAGCTCTGTAGAACATATGGGTATTATCTGTTATCCACTATTTAACCTGTGCCATATAACCTTTTTTTCCATTTCCACAATTGCCACACAGCAGTTTATATGAACTATTGTAGTGTTTCTGAAGCAAACGCCGCAGTTTTACCAGTGCAGGGCAAAAGTACATTAAATTTTCATTACTTTAAATCCCTTTAATTTTTTGGTGTTGCCTCATCTTTCTTGCTAAGACAAGTTATATATGTGAATTAGTAGTTTCTTCTTTTAGTTCTCTCAGTATCTTTTTACCTTACAAAATGTATTTCTAATTTTTGCCATAAATCGTAACTGCAGCCATGCAGATACCATTCTTGGTTGTGGTGCATATGAGCATTTTATGTGTAAGGATGTGGTGTTCATGTTGTTTTATGCTGAATACGGAGTATCTCACAGTTGAGATTTTTGTTTTTTAATTGTCCCATTTTCCATCTTCAGATAGGAGAAGAACGAGCTACAGCTATTGCTCTGATGCGCAAATTTATCGCCTACCAATTCACCGATTCAGTAAGTGAGACCAGTTTAGATTTTTCCCTATTCCAATATTCCTTTCTATTTATGGCCTTTATTTTTTCCCCTTTATTCTTTTGTCCTCACCAGAGTCCGAATTGCATCAGAAATGTGGCCAGCTATAAACTGCATTCCTACTTTGTTCTTGTTTTTTGATTCTTAATCTCCTGTCTAACGTTATATTCTCATGTGTTAGCCCCTTCAGATAAAGTCGGTAGTTTCCCCAGAGCATGTGAAGGGTTACATCTATGTGGAGGCTTACAAACAAACACACGTAAAGCAGGCCATTGAAGGCATTGGCAACCTGCGTATGGGTTTCTGGAATCAGCAAATGGTACCCATTAAGGAAATGACAGATGTCCTAAAAGTAGTGAAGGAGGTGACCAATCTCAAGCCCAAATCTTGGGTGAGGCTCAAGAGAGGCATCTACAAGGATGATATTGCCCAGGTAAGTGCTACATAAAATGTAGTAAACTGCTCAAGGACTTTTGAATTTAAAAATTCCCTGGTTGCTATTTTTTAAACACTGTAAGTTCTGGCATTGCATTGGTTTTTCCTGAGAAACTGCATGGTTTTGTGAGACCTTAATCTTCGATTAGACTGGAAGATATATTATACCTTTCAGCTATACATTCTAGGCGCTTCACAGAACTTTTTATTTTGACCATTTTGGTGCCCCAAGGTTAGGAAAGCTCTTGTGATTTTTTTTTTTTGTTGCCCGGAACTACAGAAATTAATAGCAAACAAGATTGCACCCTATGATGTAGGTCTACTTTATAAAGACAAACTGCAATGATCATATTTTATTAATAAGACCTTCTTAAATAAGCTTGTAAAGCCTTGCAAAGGAGGAATGCACATTAATATTCTCTCACTTCATTAGGTTGATTATGTAGAGCCAAGCCAGAATACAATCTCCTTGAAGATGATTCCTCGAATTGACTATGACCGTATCAAAGCTCGAATGAGTCTGGTAAGTTGGTTGGGCCATTTTGTTTCCGTAGATTGTTTTGATTGTCAAACTAGCATTGTCATGACTTAAAGGGGTTGTTCACCTTCCAAACACTTTTTTCTGTTCAGTTGTTTTCAAATTGTTCCCCAGAAATAAAGACTTTTTTCAATTACTTTCCATTATTTATCTTTTACTGTTTTTCCAAAATCTAAGTTTAAAGTTGAATGTTGGTGTCTCTTTTGTTTGAGTCTGGCAGCTCAGTATTTCAGGCACAGACTCTAAACTGATACAATTTTGCAACATTTAATTGATACATTTCACAGCAACATCTCTGCAGTATTAGCAACTATTGTATCAATTCTAACAGCTGCCTGTAATGAAACCCAGAGATTCTGCTCAGCAGAGACAAAGATAAAAATGTATCCATTAAATGTATCAGTTTAGAACAGTTGGGGAGTCGAGACCCCCCCCCCTCCCAGAGCTGCTTTAGAAGGTGAAAAATGACACTTTACACTTCAATATTAGAAAAATGGTTACAAATAGAAAATAGACAGTCACTGGAAAAAGTCATTATTTCTAGTGATCTATCTGAAAACAAGTAGTTGTTTGAAGGTGAACAACCCCTTTAATAAGCCAACTAATTAAAAATGTGTGATGTAAGCTTTCGATGGCTGGTTGCAAATTTCAAGGAAAAACAAATTCAGTATCCTGATTAATTTTACAGTATCGAGCCATTGGTCAGTATAAAATGTTTCATTGAGAAACACAAGTAGACTAGCTGGAAAGTAATATTACTGACATTAGTGGCCAACTTCCTACACTAGTAGGAATAACTACTACAATTTTGAGAAGCCCTTTGTTTAATTTCAATAAGAGAAACCACCAGTTTCCACCCCCATAACCAACTTGTATCAGTGTAACTAACTAGGCATTTCATTTATTCTCTGTCCGTCTCCTCCCCCAGTTCTATTTTACTAAATGTAGCTGTCCTCATCTCTCTTATAAATCAGCTGACTTTATTTTAGTTTGCCCTCCACATATACCAACATCCCTGTTTTCTTTTCCTTACCACTGTATTTTCCTGATACAATGTGCTTCAAAGCTATTACATGTCCCTGCTGCCTTGCATGAAGTTCTCTTTTTTTTTTTTTTTTTTTTTTTTTTTTCCTCTCTCACTCTCATCAACCAATTTGCAGAAAGATTGGTTTGCGAAGAGAAAGAAGTTTCGAAGACCACCTCAAAAACATTTCAATGCTGAAAAAATCAGGTGAGTACATGGTGTTAAGAGCAGGAATTATTACACATACACTTTCCACTATAACTGTATGACTTTGCTGCTTTTTTCATAACAGGTCTCTGGGAGGAGATGTCTCTTCTGATGGAGATTTTCTTATTTTTGAGGGTAACCGTTACAGCCGCAAAGGTTTCCTATTTAAAAGCTTTGCCATGTCTGCTGTGGTAAGTATT
Organism: Xenopus borealis; assembly: GCA_024363595.1. Taxonomy (NCBI): domain Eukaryota; kingdom Metazoa; phylum Chordata; class Amphibia; order Anura; family Pipidae; genus Xenopus; species Xenopus borealis. Next base: position 58,183,940 of record CM044446.1, read on the forward strand.
ATACAGTTCTGTTTATTTAGCTCCAGCCAAGTTGTACAAAAGAGAGGGTGTTTTATCAGAATTGGTCAGTTTCTTGTAGAATACACCCTTCCCTCTTAGAATTCTGTCAAGTGATCTCTATGGTGTACGAAAAAAAAATGTTTTTAAGTGCAAGGGCACATGGGAAGTTTTGACTGCCACAGTTCTATATTATGCCCTTGTAGCAAAAATTGCAATTTTGAATGAGACAAATGAGTGTAGGACAGTATTTAGATGGTTAGCATAGTTTATCTTTTTATAGTCTTGCATAGCAACCCTTTAAATAGTTAATCTGCTGCTCAGAATATCCGCTTCTTTAATTTAATGGTGATAAGGGTGGATTTCTATAAATATATCTGTAGAATTTTGGTTTATTAATTTTGGGGGTTTTATTTTTATTTTTGTAATGCCAGATCACAGATGGTGTTAAACCCACCCTCTCAGAATTAGAAAAGTTTGAGGATCAACCAGAGGGAGTTGATTTGGAAGTGGTGACTGAAGCAACAGGTAATGAACCAAGTTTATAACATACAGTAGATTGTATTGCTTTGCTAAGGATTTTGTAGACACCACTTTTGCATTATTAATGCAAACACTGTAGTCTTGCTCATGGACTTGTAAATGCACCTACCAATTATGAATGCCATAGTGTAAGTAACTGGTATCATGAAGTATATTTATGCTGCTCTTTTTGTTTTACAGGCAAAGAGAGAGAGCACAGCTTGCAGCCAGGAGACAATGTGGAGGTGTGCGAAGGGGAGTTGATAAACTTACAAGGAAAAGTACTCAGTGTGGATGGAAACAAAATCACTATTATGCCTAAACATGAAGACCTGAAGGTATGATGTATGAAGCACAGCCCATATTTATTTGCAGAAACCCTGATTTACAGAGCCAAACATCTAAATGAAAACATTATTGACAGATAAAGAAAGGAAATGTAGATAAAGTTGGCTTTCTGGTTAAAAAAAAAAAACGAGCAACGTTAAAATTATACCAATGCAAAACAATAGCTGCCATGGTCTTTTAACCACATTTAAAAACAGGAAAGCGGCAGATTAATCAAACTATGAAAAATAAAGACCTATTGAAAAGTTGATAACAATAGTACATTCTATAACATATTAACTACCTCTTTTGGCAACTATGGCCATGACCAAGATTATTAACTGTTGTTTTCCATATATTGGCTCTGGGGTCTTTAGAAATTAGGATTATTACGGTTTTGTGAATTTTTAAGGCCTAAATGTTGAATTTGCTTCAAAAGCGGTCTCCTGCCTGTAAATTTTTCATATGTGGGAGTATGTATGCATAGTATTCAAATATTTACGAGAATGCCTTTCTTAAATGCATTGTGTTTTTCTATTTTAATAAACTTTGTTTCTATTTTTCATTTCCTATATTTTTGGCACCTCCCCACCCTTCGCAAATACAAAAGAACTGTATAGAACACCCCTTTGCTCTTTCATTTCATCCTTATTATTGTGCCATAAGTAAGAAAGCAACTTAGCATCCTCAACACTAATCTAATATTTTGTGCCCCATAAATCATTCCCTTTGCATATTACAGGACTTGCTGGAATTTCCAGCCCAAGAACTTCGGAAGTATTTCCGAATGGGAGACCATGTGAAAGTAATTGCTGGGCGTTATGAAGGGGACACGGGACTAATTGTACGCGTGGAAGAGAACTTTGTCATTCTGTTCTCTGATCTCACTATGCATGAAGTAAGTGGCAATAATTCAAATTTTAACTCCACTTAAAACTTAATTTAATTTACAGAGCTCTTATGCATTTTTCACTTCACAATATAAATCTTATTGCAATACCTCTCTTCCACTTTGACCACTAATTAGATACATCTTTCTCCAGTTCTTTGTTCACACTCACACTATTTCTTATGCTTCTGCAGGCTTTTCTCCTGTATATACTCCTACCTTTAAAATTTCTTTTCTCGACTGTGTTCAAATTACAGTTAAAGGTTCTACCTCGAGACTTACAGTTATGTTCAGAAACTGCCTCAGGAGTAGATGTCGGTGGCCAGCATGAATGGGGTGAGCTGGTGCAGCTAGATCCACAGACCATGGGAGTCATTGTGCGTCTGGAAAGAGAGACCTTTCAGGTAGGTGTTCTGGTCCATTAAAGGGGTTGTTCACCTTTGAGATAACTTTTAGTATGATGTAGAGTGGTATTCAGAGACCATTTGCAACTTGTTTTTAATACTGAAGGTTTTTGAGGTATTCAAATTTTTATTCAGCAGCCATTCATTTTGCATCTTAACCAATCTTGTACCTAGGGTCCAAATTACACTAGCAACCATGCATTGTTTTGAATAAGAGTCTGGAATATGAATAGGAGTGGGCCTGAATAGAAGGATCAGGAATAAAAAAAGTAACCTTACATTTTAGTCTTACAGAGCATTTGATTTTTAGAGTTAGCGACACCCCTTTGAAAGCTTAAAGAGTCAGAATAAAAAGGCAAATAACTATAAAAAATAAATAATGAAAACCAATTGAAAAGTTGCTTAGAATTGGTTGTTCTATAACACAATAAAAGTTACCTTAAAGGTGAACCAACCCCTTAATCTAAAACTTTTCTGCATGTTCGTCTGAATTTTCATCACCTCTTTTTTTGGTAAATTTTTTGCTGTTTTTCTCCCCCCCATGATTGCCTATTTTTGCCAATTCTTTACTGGACCTTTCCTTTAACAGATGTCTACTCACTTTCTATGTCTTCTATCTTCTCTGCTGCTTACTTTTTCTTTTTAATGTCTTGCAGGTCCTGAACATGCATGGTAAAGTGGTCACTGTCCGACACCAAGCTGTAAACCGGAAGAAGGACAATCGTTTTGCTGTGGCCCTTGACTCAGAAGATAATAATATTCATGTGAAGGATATTGTAAAAGTCATAGATGGTCCACATTCAGTAAGAGAATATTTTTAGTATTTATACTCCAGCTTGCTTAATATCTTTGTCTATTGGATTTTTTTTTTTTTTACAAAACGGCCAGTTAATTTATATTTCTTACTTTCTTGTGTTAGGGTCGTGAGGGAGAAATCCGCCATCTGTTTCGGAATTATGCCTTTCTGCACTGTAAGAAACTGGTTGAGAATGGTGGCATGTTTGTGTGCAAAACCCGTTACCTAGTTCTAGCAGGAGGGTCCAAGGTAGATATTTGTTCAACATTAGTTAAGGGGCTGCTACTGTCATATAAATTTTAAAAACTCTAAATATCTTTTTAGCCACGAGATGTCACAAACTTCACAGTTGGAGGATTTGCTCCAATGAGCCCACGGATCAGTAGTCCAATGCATCCCAGTGGTGGAGGTAATTATCTCAACTACATGTGGGTAATACATTAACTGCATTGGTAGGTGAGGGCCAGTTTACTTAAATTTTTATTTCTAATTTTTCATGTATCTTATTATTTTTATTTTTTTAAATTAAAAAAATTTTTCTCTAACAATTAAAGATTTGTTAATTGTAAAAACCACAAAAAAATTCTAATACTAAAATTCTCCAAGTAAATGTAGTTGATTTCCTATAGAAGTCAAATAAAATCAGGGGTTTTCGCTAGCCATTTTCCAAAAAACTGTTTGAGGTTTTACAGGTATTCGTATTTTTAGCACATTGTTCGGAGTTTTCTTTTTCTGTTTGTACTTTCTATGATCAGTATAATAACTTTCTTGGCATTCACAAATTTGCACAACTAGAGATCATGGTTTCAAGAGGCTCTAAAGCAGCTAAAATTCCACCTTTAACAAATGTCTTATGCCCTTTACATATTTGTGTTCTCTAATCCCAAAAAAGGACCACGAGGAGGCGGAGGAGGTGGTGGAGGTGCTGGTAGAGGAAGGGGCCGTAGAGATAATGATTTGATTGGTCAGACTGTTAGAATCTCACAAGGTCCATATAAAGGTAACATCCAAGTACTTTGAGTGCACAAAGGCTGCCTATATTTTGTGAGGTTTTCGTATTATCCTAACATTTGTTGAACAGGTTCAAATGCCTCTTTATGCCTTTTTTTCCCCAGGATACATTGGGGTTGTAAAGGATGCCACCGAGTCAACAGCTAGAGTAGAACTTCATTCCACGTGCCAAACAATATCTGTTGACCGACAGCGCCTCACCACTGTGTAAGTAATGATAATTGTCTCATACTTGGTCTGGTTGGGTATGTGTAAGGCATTGTACATGCATATATTGTTTCCTTTAAAAAGTCTGTATTTAATTTGGTCCCAAAAAGTCTAAAACTTGGTTTAACGGTAGTTAGTAATAGTAGTACGAATTCCAGCTACTAATGTAAACAAAAAACAAATGTGCAACAGTTTTATTAATAATCCGTGCCTTCCCTTTCTTTGCAGTGGTGCTCGTCGTGCCGGAGGAATGACCTCTACACATGTTCGCACCCCAATATATGGCTCTCAGACTCCTATGTATGGTACAGGTTCCAGGACACCTATGTATGGATCGCAGACTCCACTGCACGATGGTGGGTCTCTGACTTCTTCAGTTGTAGTTTCTGTCTGTATACATTCTGATCACTGTCACAAACAACATTCAGACTAAATCATTCATGTTAGGACGTGTCCTACCTGCTCAGCAGTTTTATGCTTTTATTTATTTTTTTATATTGCTATCCCAGAAACATATCATCCGTTCTCTTCTGTCATTATTAATGTGTGCTCTCTGTTCAATCCTATTTTTGCTTCCACACTGTGTATAGTTAGTCTATGTTTAAATGCTGCTTTTCATGTGGCTTTTTTATATTTATAAAGTGAACATTGTTTTTATCTGCCTGAATGGAAAGCCCTGGAATACCTGTATTTAAGTGCATTACTTGTCTTTTTTTTATACACCTGCATCTCATTTTGCAAGAATCCCTTAAGTGTACTAATCCTGTGTCTGTTCACTACAAGAATGTGAGAAATCATATGATGCTTAGAGCACATAGAGGAGCTTTACGAATAACATAAACAGTGGGAAAAAAACATCACCTTTGTAAATTAGATACACAGTGGAAATGTGCTTATTAATTTAAATTGTCATAATAAATATCCCACAATGTGTCCAAAATGGAAAGTATTTAATCGACCAAGTAGTAGATTGTGGTGGAGTGAAACTTTTTATTCAGTTTTTAACTTCCACTCACCTTCCTTTTTTTGTCTTAAACATTCTGCAGCAGCTTAGACAGTGTAGGAACATTAATCAACTTCCCCTAGAAATGACTTACACTTGTATATTAGCCATACCATATTTCTAAATTTTAAAAATCTTTCCTTTTACGGCTTCTTTTGTTTCATTGCTGATATTTTTGATTTGCAGGAAGCCGCACACCCCACTATGGATCTCAAACACCTCTGCATGATGGGAGCAGAACCCCAGCTCAGAGTGGTGCTTGGGACCCCAACAACCCCAACACACCATCCAGGTAAGCACATGTTTTTGAGGTTTCGCATTATTAATATAATAAATAATAAATTGTGCTTTCTTTAACATCTCACAATTTTTCACCCTCCCTCACAGGGCAGATGAAGAATATGATTATAGATATGATGATGAGCCTTCCCCATCACCTCAGGGGTATGGTGGAACTCCCAACCCTCAGACTCCAGGGTATCCCGATGTTCCCTCCCCTCAGGTCAATGCGCCATATCACCCTCAGACACCTGGTACTCCTGCAATGTGAGTAACCTTCCTGGGCAACAACCTCATACTCCATTTCCTTACAAACTGTATTTGTCCTGCACAATACTACATGCTCTTCATTTTCTAGTGTCATTGTTCGCTCTCTGTCCCCTTCACCTCTGCACGGTTTCCATCTTCAGTTTTTTCATCCAGTCCTCCTTCAGCATAGTTTACTCAGCTTGAACCTCTACAGCATGTCTGGACATAGATTCATAAAAGGTTTTTAATTACACGATTGCTCTCTTCTATTTAGGCTCTCTTTCTAGCTTAAATATTAAGTCATCTGCTTGTAAATCCTGGATTTGTTTTTTTTTTCCTTTCTAGGTATAATACAGACCAGTTCTCCCCATATGCTGCACCCTCCCCTCAAGGATCTTACCAGCCCAGCCCTAGTCCGCAGAGTTATCACCAGGTGGCCCCAAGTCCTGTGGGCTACCAAAACACCCACTCACCAGCCAGCTACCATCCAACACCATCACCAATGGCATACCAGGTAACGAATCCTTACAATGTGCCTTTGCTTCAGAATGTTTGCATCAGTGTAATGTTGGCTTCTTTTGCTCCCAGGCAAGTCCTAGTCCAAGCCCAATGGGTTATAGTCCAATGACACCTGGTGCTCCCTCACCAGGAGGCTACAACCCTCATACCCCTGGCTCATCCATAGAGCAGATTTCCAGTGACTGGGTGACAACAGACATTCAAGTAAAAGTCAGAGACACTTTCCAAGATGGCCAGGTGATAGGCCAGACTGGGATTGTTCGCAGTGTAACGGTATGTGCATTTTTGTCACTAACCTTAAAGTTCAGTTATCTTTTATGTAACTGAGACATCCATTGTTGACCGATTCATGCAAGAAGTAGATGTTTTTCTTCCTGTGTGCCATTTCTACATGTAATGGATTACTTTTATGTACAAACTGGCACAATCTAGCAGCTTTCTGCCAGTGTCTGAATGAACTTCTCTTAAATTCCTGCACTTTCTGGGAGGTTGTGGATTAGTCTGATACTGGCTGCTTTGTAAAAGGCAAGAATGCGGCATCCAGTTAGCTTTTCCCAATTGACACTTGTGTCCTGTAACAAACTGTGATTCATGTACTACTGACGGCTAATAGCGATTTATTTCTTTACTTCAAGTAGCTTTCTTCAATTCCTATAAAACTATAATGAATGTAATAGCAATTATGGTAGTAATAAAAATGTAGATTATAATAATGATGGTGGTTATAATTGTAATGGTTAAATAACTGATGATTATGATAATCGCCATCATTATAGATATAATATCATAGCATAAAGCAAATACAAATGTATAAAACCCAAACCTTTGTCTTACTGCGGTACATAACTGCCGTTCTGTAATGAGGGCCCTACCTGTGGGGATTGCAGTCTGTATGGGGTGGGGAAAAGTAATGCAGTAAATATGTAGCTGTGGGGGAAGTATATGTTAAAGTACTGCTGGTGGCCATAATGATGATGGCTTAGCAGAATGTCCTGTATTGAAGTTGGTGTTATGGGAAGTAATGATTTGTGAGAGACCTGAATTTGGCAGTTCTGTAGAATACATGCCCCTACATGCAGTCTAATACTCCAGTGCAGTTAAACATTTGGCCAACTGCTGCTTAGGGTGCATGCATGCTTTGTTGGATCATAGCCAAATGATGAAGTACAAATGGGGCATACCCAAATAGTAGACTTGAGAACCAATGTTCTCAGTGATTCTTGCATTCCCAGCAATTTCCTTTAGCAATCTGCAATTTCCTCTTATGTCACAAGTAATTCCTTGCAGTGCCTGGAGGCTTTATGCAATCTATGCTTCCCAGCTTAGTGATTTCTACCTCAAATGCTGATCTAAAAGTTAATCTCTATATTGGATGGTGGAGAAATGCACTGATCACTTCATTATTCCAGGGCGGTCTCTGTTCTGTGCTCCTGCAAGACAGCGAAAAAGTCATAAGTATCTCTGGTGATCACTTGGAGCCAGTCACCCCTACCAAGAACAGCAGGGTAAGTAAAATGTACCAGTGCTCCTGTCAAGTTTCACCTTTTTTACTTTTAGCTAATGGATTTACACTTTGGATTTAAACTATATACCTATATGTACATTAATAAGACTGTATATTCTATATAACTTATTTGGTTAATATTACTGTATATAGTATATTTGGTATGTTTACAATTAAAGTAGTACAGAGTCATACACAAATGCTTCATTATGTGGCTGTCCTCATGGTAACCTCTGCGTGTCCACGTGATCCTCTATCTTCTTCCCACATATTACTTGTGTCTTTATTCTCATCTTTTTGATTCTCCTGTCTTACTTGCACAGGTTAAAGTTATACTAGGAGAGGACCGTGAGGCTACAGGGGTCCTACTCAGTATAGATAATGAGGATGGCATTGTTCGAATGGATCTCGATGACCAGCTGAAGATCCTTAACCTTCACTTTCTGGGGAAATTGGAGTCCTGAGTGTGGAAGGGATGCTATGCAACAGCAGAGTTACCACATCATTTAAATTAACGAATTGCAATTCATTATCGGTCTTTGCATATAACTGGGTTATCTGTAAATGGAATGTTTTTTGTTTCTTTTTGGATTTTATGTGGTAACCTAACACCTGTGGTGCTTTACCAAACCATTCAGCACATTTTACATCACATCTGAATGTGTAACTACTCTGTGCTGGCCATTCCTTTGTTACTACTTAAACTGCATTTACTTCTCTGGCAATAAAAGTGTTCTAGTACAATCTTGCTGCAGTTAGTGATATGTGATAGAGTGATATTCTAGATATGTAGAGTCAGTAAGTCTGCACTTACATACATTTATAGACCAACTTCTACTTCCCTAATGCTTTTCCTAGCTTCTTTGAATGTGATTCTGCTTCAACCTAAAAAGGTAGTACACCTTTAAATTTCCTTTTAGCGTGAAGGTAGTCTGTGATATTATGAGTCAATTTGCATTTGGTCAGCATTTTGTTCAGTTTTTCAGCTTTATGTTCAGCTTTAGCCTCTCAAGTTTGGTATTTCAACAGCTATCTTGTTGCTAGGGTCCAATTTACCATTTGCTATCAAGGAGAGTGGAAAATAAATAGTGTCTAAATCGATAGATAAGGAATACAAACTTTAAATAATATCGTAGCCTTGCAGAACAATAGTAATTTGACTGCGGAGGTCAGTGACCCCATTTGAAAATTTGAAAGAGGCAGAAATGGATGGCAATAATTCAATACAATAGAACCCCCCCTTTCATTTTACATTTTTTTAGCGCATCAGAAACAATTGTGTGAAATCCAGGAAAATGTGAAATTAAAGAAATGAAAGGTTAAGATGAATATGGCGTTCTAACATGTAACCTACATGTGAACGACCCATTTACTATTTTAGCGTCTTATCATTGCACATAGCCAAACTATATGTACCCTTATAGGAAGCAGCATATTAAAGAGTTACATGTTCAGATGACTGTAGCTGAAAATGGGAAACTGCTCCTACTAATAACAAGCCAATATCATTGCAAATTTAATTAGAAGCTGATAGACATGTCATTAGTATTGCCTGATATTGAGCACAATTGTGCAGTAAAGGGAAAAGTGGGCCTTTAGCTGTTAAACTCTTGGGGATCTTACTGTGTAGTCATTTAGTGGATACGAGCGTGTTTGTCACTCTGCCATCCCATTCACACACGTGTTCTTTTCATAATTTGCCACTTCTTTTACTCTGGACTTTCACTGTGTAATATTTATATGGTGCAGTCAATAAACCAGTGAAATGGCACTGTGGGGTTATTATTTTGTTTGTTTTCTTTGAAATCTCCAGATTGTAGGCACAAGGTTACCTGCAACATTGCTTTCTAAATTGCTGTCATGGTGTGACATCCGTGTTCATCGAGGCTTCTAGATGGACTGCATCTGATGGACTGATTTTATACATGGAAAGTTTTACTTTGTCTATTTCTGTGCTTGGTTTTTTCCTTGACATGGGGATAACCCTAAGGTATCGCTGCAATATGACGTTTTCATTCAGAATAATGTGTAAGGAGAATGGGCAAGGGAAACGTGGCTTTGTACTTTTGCACAGTTCTAGTCTTCTGACCGCAGGATAAGTGTATATGACTGCAGCCCTTTCTTGCTTTATGGCTGGGAGTCCAGCTATCATTATAACAAAGTATCCCTTCACAAAAAGTAAATCTAGTTTGCACTGAAGTTGATTTCATGGATAAGCAGCATGAAACCACCTCTGATCCCCTGTACTATGGCCGTATAGCCTAGGATGTGGGTTGCACTCGGATATTCAAAGAAAGATGGGGCATTGTGTGTGATGTGGTCACTGCATCACACACAATTTTCTTTCATTGCTAACCATTCCATTACATGCAAGTCTACTAAAGGAAAGTTGAACCCCAGTGTGTGTATGTAGACTAAAGGTAAATTTTCTTATTTTTCTTGATTTGAAAGGGAAGTATTTTATCTTGGGGAAAATATGCTAAAATGTTAAGGAGCCATTTATAAAGTTTTTCTCCACTAAAAAGTGTCACCAGCAAGTGTCAACTTGTGTGGTAAAATTCCCTGACCAAATATTGCATTCACAAGGGGGTTCAACCCAAAAAGCCTTAAATTCCATTGATCTAATGGGGCTTCTTTTCTGAATTTTAGGAACTTGGACTACAAAAGGGGTGGACCAGCCTCTGTATAACTCATAAACAGTTGTGTTTAGAATAATTGCAGTGTGTTAAAAAGAGTGCTCAACATCCTTCTAATAGCTCTTATTTCCATGCACACAAATGTATTGGGAGCACTGCACATTCTATTTCAAACCAAAACATGATGAAATTTTTATTTTGCGTCAAATAGCATTTTTGATGTACACAAGTTTTCTATTGGATTATGGTTCAGAGATTGGGCCGGCCAATTATTTGATGTATTGAAACGGATCCATGATCCCTGGTACATGATAAATAGGCCCAACACAATAGTTAGAGAAACACTGTGCCACCATGCTTCACTGTATTCACAGTGTACGGAGTCTTGAATTCAGTGTTTGGGGGTTGTCTGATTGTCTGCAGCCCCTAAACCCAAAAAAAGAATAAAGTTGACTTCATCAATCCACAAATTGTAACCTCTTCAGCGAATCTTTTTTTCAACAATGGGATTTTGTGGAGGCTTCTTGCTGACAGCTTGGCTTCACATAGG
>CM044446.1:58214738-58225760 GCA_024363595.1 Xenopus borealis
TTACATGTTGCAGACATCAAACTTCCACTAAATACTGTTCCTACAAAATTATCTACTGTAGATGCAGAAGCATTTAAATTATAGAAATAATCAGTGCACTAAAAACATATCCACACAATTTTTTGTAATAGTTTCTATCAGATGCAATAGTTCCTACAAGTGATACATTTAAACAAAGCAACAAAGTTCCCATGAAAGTGAAATTTTTTGTATAAATCCGGTATGAGACAAAAAAGGGGTTATTGCCACAAGGTAAATCCAAGCAGAAGGGCTTATCTAGTACTGGCACAAAAGGTGCCATCTGTGGACCACAACAGGCAACAGTTTTTTGGCCAAGCTTAACATGTATAGTATAGCACATTTTACCACCAGCATTATTACCTTAACATTATCTTTATTCATCTATGTCGCTGGTGAATTCTACATTCAGGACCTGCAAGTTGAAGAGAAGAGGATGAAGTTTTATACAAGTTTAATAGAAGAGGATGAGGTGTTATACATCGTTAACCTGCATCATTACAAGATTTAAGGCTCCAGAAATTGTTCAGCCCATCAGGGACTAGTGTATTTAGCCGTTTAATCATAAAGTTTGTAGCAAACTCTTATGTATATCCCCACATCTTCTGTCTGTTCCAACTTTCCTGTACGCACCATCCAGAGGTGATCCTGGCCCCTCCGCCGCCTAAGGCAGCTTGTGTACCTGCCGCCCCCCCTCCTCCGTGCGCTCACCTTTTTGTCCATGAGGGTGGCAGAGAGGGCAAGGATGCCAGCACAGCGTGCATAATTGCAAATTCCGGCTCTTAAAGTACCAGGACCTGCATTTTTGCCGCTCCTGGTACCCAGTGGGGCGTTGCCCCTGGCACCATCTCAGTTGCATTGGATTATGTTTGAATTCATTAAAATGTCTGGAAACCTGTGTGTCTGTTTGTGTGTTCTCTTTAAAGTTTGTGTTCCTGAACCCTCCTCTTGACCTCCCATTTTGTGTGGCCAACATAGCATATACCACAAGGGTATTTTAGCAAATACAGGGGAACAGGGGGGTGCAAGTTGACCAGGGTCCGTAACCCTACAGGGCCCCCCAGCAGATTGCATCCAATGTAGCCAGCTGCAGTCAGCAATAAGTCAGCAATAAGTTGATAAATGTGGATACAAAAGTTATTCTATCACTGCCCTTTAACCAAAATACTATTGTGTGGGAGGATTTATTTATTAATTCAGGTCTGTACCCTTTCTCTAAAAAGTGATCAGTAAGGGCAGTGGTGGCCTCTGTATAGCTTTGTGGTCGGGAAAATATTATTTTTGCTCTCATAAATTGGCCTTTAGGTATTGTGCTTTTAACTTTAGAATTGTAAAAGCTTCTAGCATGGAGTAGATTATTTTTATCTACTGATTTTCTCTAAAGGTTAGTGTGTATTTCAACTTTATCCAGACTAAGGCTATGGATAAACATATACGTTTAACCATGGCATTTTCGTCGCAGTCCATGCTGCATTTAAAAAAAAAAAAAAACTCGACTGCTGTGTAATGGTTTCAAGTTAAGGCCATGGCACTTCCATTAACGCATTTACGTAGCGGTCGGCTTTTTAAAAACCAAAGTGGTGTCTGTCCATAGCCTAATTTTAACATCGAGAAAGTTAAGTTCTGTCTGTGAGCACTCATATCTAAATTTAATGGTGTTGTGGCTTGAATTAGCCTCCCCTATCAATTGTTCCAAGGTGCCATTCCAGATCAACAAGATATCATCCACAAACCTAAAATATCCTATTATGAACTTACAATAATAATAGCTTCTTTTCCAAGTGATGTAGGTTGGCAAAAGAGGGCGCAACTATAGCACCCGTTGATGTGACTTGTGTTTGCCAATAGTACAAAATAGTTCAATTATATTGAGGCAGTCATTTTTTTTATTTTACAGCTTGGTCTCTTATAATACCTCCTCTATACAGGCCATGCCTTCACTATGAAAAAAACATGGTATAGAGACTCTGTATATCTATTCCGCATAAGATGACCCCTGCCAGAAGTGCATCTATTTCTATATTCAAGTCTTTACAGATCTGTAGTGTCCCTAAGGCACACATTAATTTGCATTACTTCTTTTCACTCGGCATAAAATAAAACATGCCTTGATAAATTTGCCATTAATGTTACACAGCTTTTTATACCATTTGCAATTCTTATTTTACACAGCATAAAAATAAGCCCCTATCTGTGCCACTAGATGGCAGTGTTCCCCACTGATAATCTCTGCAGGTGACAGGTGAGTAAGTGGAGGAATTCCCTACCTATAACCACGTCATCTCCTCACCTGCTAAGTAAGGAAAGTGAAAGATCCCTGCTCGTTCCCAGTTATTCTCTCAGCGATGCTTTTGTAGCCAGACGTACAGAAACATAACCTGCCCTTGCACAAATGCATTTTCTCTTCATTTCAGGCTCCAGGTATAAAAAGATGATGGAAACCATTGGGAGAAACTACAGCCCAGAAGCACAGAGGAACCATCTGAGAGATCCGGTAAGGGAGCCACATAAGTAATAGGGAGACTGTGTTGTGTGGTGGATGCTGTGCAATTATAAATGTGTGTCATTTGCTGTTCATGAAATATGGCTTGGGTGTTTGTGTTTATGCTACATGAGATCTGAGCACACTCACTAACATTGTACTCATTGATCTCTCACAGGTCAAGCCATGGAAATTCCTATCAGACTGGCCGCCATGATGGTCCTGCTGGTGACAGTGACAGCACATCCACACAGAAGGCACTGCCACATGTCCAGATACAGATCCCTGTCCCCCAGTGATATAAGGGCAGTCAGACTTCTGCACAATGAACACGTGAGTGTCATACACTGATACAAGGGGGGTGTGGGAACACCTCTAGTCTAATTTAACTGTTAGTAATGTGCTACAAATCGGATCAGCTATTGTAGTGAACATCTCATTTTATGGGAAGACAATGGAGATATAGTCGCAGAGATAGATATATATAGACAAAACAATACATAATGAATAAGATCCCCTTTTACTGTTGAATATAACGCTGCATTATGTTGACTTGGAGATATCTAATTGACACAATAATTTTATACAGTTATTGTAACTGCATCTGCCCATCTCTACATACAGAATAGAGCAATTCTGAGGTGGATAAAACAGTCTGCAGTGCAATAGGAGTTAACAGCATTAATTCCTGTCTTGTACAGAAATGGTTAACAAAAGGCACCAGGATTTTTTCCTGGTTTCCCTCCAGCCCAGTCTAACCCTGTAACTGCCTTTGCCCATCTCTATATACAGACTGTTCATAGTGCAATTCTGAGGTGCAATAGGAGTTACCAGCACAAATTCCTGTGTAGTACAGAAATATTTAACCAAAGGCACTCTCTGTACTTCTGTAGGAGAAAAGCCCTTCCAGTGATGGAATAAAATGTCAGAAGAGAATGTTTCGGCAGAAGCCGTCTGTGTGTGACCTGAAGGTAAGGAAATCTACTTTCCACTCTTTGTCAATCTTAAGGGGCATTAACTTGTATTTACTAAACCTCCCATGTACCCAGATCTTGCTCCCTCTTGGTGTATCTCTTATATTTGTCATAAAGTGACATTTTATCTGTTCCTCAGGCAAGTGACAGACTGATTCTGACTCTGGAGAGAGTGACCTTGGCTGTAGATGTGCTGACAAACATGTCTGAGTCTCCACTGAGTGAATTCGTATCTCAGCCGCTTGAGTTTTTCCATAGCCTGGAAGATGATCTGAAACACTGTGTAAGTCAAATGGCTAATATTGTCTGTAACATCCCCCTTAGCTAATCGTTTTCTGTTCGCCAAACCTGTCAGACAAGGAGATGGATGTCAGGGCCAGAACTAGGGGTAGGCAGAGTAGGCACGTGCCTAGGGTGCAAAGCTGAGGGGCGGCAGGCACACACCTTATTTGCCTCTCCTACCCCCTAGTCCGGTCCCCGTTCTGGCCTACACGTGCACTCTTTCTCAGAGCATCTTTGTTTTGTGTATGCATGCTTGTGGGTTTCCGCGCATGTGCACTCCCTGTTTTTCACGCATGTGCACTTGCTTATTGGGCATTTTGACTTGCCAGGCAGCCCAGGGCACCTAGCCAGGTTGGCCCAGCACTGATGGATGTGCAGTGTCAATGCTCTATATTGCACACACATTATAATCTGCTAGGAACTGAGACTCATGCAAGAAATATATTTATAACAATACTCCTGTAAAATGCAGGTGTACAATATCACCTTCAGGCAAATCAACACTTCACTTTCTTACATTGTTTATTTTCCATTCCAGAGAAAGTCTCCATTGTACAGTGACCCTCCCTCCCAACAGCTGATGCCTTGGCTGAACCATCTCAAGCATTTCAGAGAAAGGGTGAGGATACTCTAGATGAGCAGAGGATTAAGGGTGGGGAGGGGAGCAGACAGGTAGAGGCTCCTACTAGGGTTACTACCATGCTTGATGCCAATGTTATTAATAGGAAAAAACATCAAGAATACAGGAAAGACAGTATTTTTTTCAGAAAAGGTGGCAAACCTAGTTCCTACACTGTATCTAGGGGCAGTATAGACAACAGGGCTTACTCTAAAGATTCCATTTGTCATGAAAATTGATTATATTACAGAATTATCTAGACCCTATAAAAGATATTAAGGTTAAAATTGTGTATATATTTCCTAAATCTGACTTCTGGATTAATATATTTGCTCCTCTCTGTAGGTTTCATCTCAGTGTGTCCAGGATGCCGTGTTACTCAGCCTAATCCAGCTCCTAATTGAAGATGTAATGTGTTGGGCTAATAAAGATTAATGTCCTGCTCTCTCCAGGAGCAGAGTCAGTAAAATCTTTATGGAGACATTATCCTACAAACTATTAGAACTCATACACGGGAGGCACTGGATCATTTACTCCTACTCCAGACTGACTTACATACAGTATGGGCAGTGCCCAGTTTCTTACTCCTCTACCTACACTGATTGTGGTCAGTAGACTGACAATTGAACTGGACTAACCTGCTTATTTCTAGGCTCTCTCTATATGTAATGTAAGAAATAAGAAGATACAATATTTAATAATTTACTCTTATTTATATGTATTTATATTAATGTATTGAATACTATGTGAACACAATATTCTTTTAATTTATAAATGTATTGTATTCTAACTCCCAGAAGGAGATATTTCTATTAATATTATTTGTTTTCTTTTTATTTTGGAAATATGACAGTGACTATTTATTATGTTACTTATTCAAAATAAAATTACATCTCTACAGTAATAGTGACTCTGTGTTCAATATGTAACTACAAATCACACTATGGTATGTGATCATAGGCAGGAGGCTTCAGAGTGCAACAACAGTCATGGTCTGAAGAAGGGAGGAATCCTGAGCAACTGTGTGATCTCCAAAATTCTAGAGGCTCTTGGAAACGGAAACTCTCACATCCATGTGTATTTACCCTCTCATTTAAGACCACAAAAGTCATGAATATAAGCGGGACAAGGAATTCATCAAAGTATCTATAAATATTGTGATGCACGATTATATATGTACTGGTGTCCAGTAATGGTGTCTGATCCGTTAGTGTTGACCCCAAAAGCTTATATGAGATCAGAAACTGCAACTTTGTTATTATTTAAAGGGAGTTTTGAAGAACACAAATAGTACCATTAATGTTTTACTAGTTGTGTGGAATCATACGCATGTTGTGGGTATAACATTACTGATAACTCTGTGCTCAATGCATACAAAACACTTGAGAAAATTTGCTCCTGGGCAATAGCCCACATCAACCAATACATTAAGGGGCAGATTTTATGTTTTTAAGAACAGTGAAAAAACTTTTCTCAGAGAGACTTCTGCCAAACCTTACTTACAAAGGTCTGAAGTGGTGTAAAATAATGGTGGCATAAAATAAAACACACCTTAATAAATTTGCCATTAAAAGGTAACTAAAGTCTAAAATAGAATAATGTTAGAAATGCTGTATTTTGTATACCAAATATAAACATGAACGTATTGCTCCAGAAGCCTAATAAAACAAATGATTTTTGCTTTCCATGTTGGCACAGGGGGCTGTCATCTTGTAACTTTGTTAAACATCTTTGCAATACCAAGACTTTGCACATGCTTAGTGTGGTCTGGGCTTCAGTTGGGAGGTTAAGCTTAGGGATCATCATAAATTATCAAAACAGCACAAGTCAAAAATGATCTACCAGAAGCCAATACAGCAAGACTGGTTAAAGGAGAATTCAACTCTGCTGGTGATATAACCCCTCCCCCTTCCTCCCAGAGGTAGGGTTGCCAACTTTTCTTAAAATAAATACCAGCCTTCCTATATATTTATCTTTTTTTTTCTATTAATAACATTGGGATCAACCATCAAAAATACCGGCCAGGCTGGTAAAATACCGACCAGGTGGCAACCCTACACGTAAGTGGTGCCCCTAAACCTTCCAGAAGGGGACCTGCGTTTGGGGTAATTTACACATTAGGGGCAATAGCCCAGGGGGGAGGTAGGCGGGGGGGGAGGAGGGAGGGAGGCCTACGGGAGGGAGGGGTTTTAGTGCTGCAGGGTTGAATTCTCCTTTAATAATCAGAATATACAGACTACACTGGGTCTGTGGATACAAATCTACACAGTTGTTACA
Source organism: Xenopus borealis (assembly GCA_024363595.1). Taxonomy (NCBI): domain Eukaryota; kingdom Metazoa; phylum Chordata; class Amphibia; order Anura; family Pipidae; genus Xenopus; species Xenopus borealis. Next base: position 58,221,391 of record CM044446.1, read on the forward strand.
GGCAAAAAACAAAGCTGCTCGAGTCCTGGGAAGTAAGGTGGGGGCTCCCCCTGTCGTTTGAAAGTATGATCGTTTCCCTGCAGAGCAGTTAGGGAATGTTTCCTAACTGCATCTGTCAGAGCAAGTAAAACAAAAGGGGAATTTTACTGCATACAGTCAGATTTCTTATAAAAACAGTAGACATTTTTTAATTAAAGTATATTGGAGATAGATTTCTTTTTCATTAAAGAAAGTAAAAATGGGATTTTATTTTTTTACCTTTACATCCCCTTTAACGTTACACAGCTTTTTATACCATTTGCAATTCTTATTTTACGCAGCATAAAAATAAGCCCCTATCTGTGCCTCTAGATAGCAGTGTTGCAGTGTTCCCCAGGTGACATGTGAGCAAGTGGAGGAAATCCCTACCTATAACCACGACATCTCCTCAACTGCTAAGTAGGGAAAGTGAAAGATCCCTGATAGTTCCCAGTTATTCTCTCAGCAACAGTCCAATAATACAAATACAAGTTTAATCCTGTTTGTATTCATTAATTATATTTGTACTTTGCTAATGCACTGCGTTTTATCCCCCAATGCAGTTATAATAGTATTATAACTTTATTTTATAAATATGGCCATGACTATTTATTTGTTACTTGCTATTTTGTCAGAATAAAATTAAATAATTACAGTGATCATGACTCTATGGGCAATATGTAGCATTTCACTTTAGTGCAGTAATAAGTAAGCTCACATTTAGAAATGTACCAACATCACAAAACATCAAAAACTGGTGTAATCTGAATATATGCAGGAGGCTTCAGGGTGCATCAACAGTCAGGTCCTGATAAAGGGGAAATCACAAAGAAGCAAGCAGCATGAATAAAAGTAAAGAATAAAAATAAAGAGTAGAAGAACCATGAAAGAAGCCAAGGAATGTTTCAGGTTGTATAAGTAAGTTACCCAAATGGATGGGCAAAGCAGGCAACAGGCAAAAGTTTAAGGAGTATATTAAATAGGAAGAGGCCAAGACACACGCTTGATTCTCCAGTGACTCATCCCGCTACCATTTTGAAATCAAGAAGGAAAATTGTTGTATTTTGCATTTAGCATTTGCATGGTTGAAGTTGATCGATATGGGGTTCTTTTAACCATGGGAATTTCAGGCAATAAGGTCACCTGAGGTGGCGTTCTCAATGTTGCTCCCCCCACCCCTCGCTCTTACCTTAACATTGCTGGTGGAGGGGCCACATCACTAGTGTAGAGAGCAAAATTGCAATCTCTGCACTAGAAAAGCCACATTTTCCATTTAATAACCGTATGTTTAGCTCTTAAAGTTAACAGGAGCAGCTTTTTGCCGCCCCTGGTAACTTCTGGTTCTCACCTTGCCTCATGGCCGGAGCTGCCCTGGGGGTAAACCTTTATCAATATTAATAATTTGATTAATAAATATTAATAAAACATATGAATACAAATATACAGGATCAATGATTAAACCTTTTCGTATACTGCTAGTGAGCCATAACTTACACACACACAAGTAAAGGTACAATTTAAAAACGTTTACTGAACTTCATATGATGATAATTACAAGAATAGCCAGTTCTGCATCATTTCAGTACAATCAGGGAGCCCCACAACCTTTGGTTCATCACCCTCAGGTTCCTGATGATCAAGCGATGATCCAAATCCTGGCACCCACTCATGGGTCCGAGGCAACCCATTCAAAAATTAAGGTGTGCTTTATAATTAACAGCTAAAGAGACCTTAAACCCCATTGCTGACCTAGGCAATATTGTTGTAAAGGAGAATTCAACATGTAAGGTGAAAAAGACCTCCCCCCTCCCTCCTCAGCCTGACCTACCTGCCCCCCTGGGCAAATGCCCCTAACTTGTTACTTACCCCTCCTTCCTGGTCCTGTCCAGTGGAGTTCACAGGCACCATCAGGCACATGCACAGTGTGGAGCTAGTTTGCACAGGGCCGGGTTTACATAGCTGGCACCCCTAGGCCCACTTCTGTTTGTCGCCCCCATACTCTGCCCTTTATTCCCAAATTTTCATCATCAAAACCGGAGCAATGGGGATTGGCGCATGGGAAATTTAAAAAACTATCCTATCTCCTGCATATCACTAGAGTTTCTGAACCAATGTGGGTGTGGCTGGGCAGCATATGGCCCCCTCAAATCCTGCCACCCTAGGCCCAGGACTTTCCACAAATCCAGGCCTGACTGCGCATGTCATGAAATTTCCAATAATTTTTTCTCTTTTACCAAGACTCAATCTGGTTACTCAATCTGAATCTTGTCTGTCTGCTGTCTGTTTATGCATTCTTGTTTGCTGGGTAACCATACCTGTGTTTACTATGGACTGTTTACCCAGTAATATATGTAGAGCAAGGACACCTTACTTCTTATGTTTACAATAGCCCTCATTAAATGTGCTGAATTTACTTCACTGACTAAAGCTAAAGAAGATTCAAATCAGAAATATATATTGCAAATAATAAAATATCCACAGTGCTACAGTAAGAATATATAAAATATATTGCAACCTTTCCTCCATTTTTGAGTGTATTAGAGTGACAGTAGAAGTGACATTCTGATGTCTGTATGGATGTCAGAACCTTTTTTTAAGGCTCTGGAACATTTTTGTTGACATAACTATGCTAAGAGGGCTGCATAAATGTAAAATAAAATTGCCAACAACCAGCTCAAGTGCATTCTAGATGCTTTTTTATTTTATACATATTTATTTTATTTCTGCCAACAGAAGGCGCTATTGACAACAAAATTATTCTTACAGGTAACAGGTGTATTAAAGAACGTGACTGTGTGACGGAAGGAATTTCCTTCATTATGAACATAACGTCACCTACTTACCTGGAAACTGAAAGTTCCTTGGCACTTCCCTTATTGTTTATGCAAAGGAAAGAGAGCCTGCACAAATTAATTTTCTTTTTATTTGGAGATATACATATAAAATAATAGAGATGGCAAGCTTTGCCAGAAACCACAAATCAAAAGCACAGAGGAACTGTCAGAGAGACTAGGTAAGGGAGTCACATATGTAAAAGGGAGGCTGTGTGATTTTGCATTGAGTGCATGGGAATGATTGCAAGCTCTTTTGGGCAGGTCCATCTTCACCTGTTGTTTTAATTACTGGTCACTATGTATGTAATTTTGCATGTTCATTGAATAAACTAATTTATTGTACAGTGCTGGGAAATATGTTGGCACACCGAAGATACACGTTAATACCGTAAATAATAATATTAATAATGCAATTTTTAATAATCATTTTTCATTTGTCTGTATGAAAGAAATTACTAGACAAATTAGGATTGAAGTTCAAGCAAGAATAGACATTTCTTTTGCAGTTCACAGGGTTCAGAGTTGGTTCCTCCAGGCTCTTGGTTTTGGCCAAATCCTGCTGAAAAGGGCCAAAAAAAGAAGCCTGAGCAACCGAATCCAAACCCTATGAACTGCAAAAAAAATGTCTATTCTTGCTTGAACTTCAAGTGTGCAACACCAGTTCCAACTGATTATGGAGGTTTGGGACTTGGTTTGGAAATGAGCAGAATCATTTGAGAAGGAGTCAGGATTTTGACAATTCCCAGAGATGTATAACGGAGCAGTTGTTTGTGTGCATGCCAGCATGTGTTTGTACATATATGTGCTATATTGAATAATAATATGATCTGTCACAGGTGTGTGAAGTCCTTAAAACCTTAATCCAGAAGCTATGGAAATTCCTATCAGACTGGCCGCCATGATGGTTCTGCTGGTCTCCACACAGAAGGCACTGCCACATGTCCAGCTACAGATCGATGTCCCCCAGTGATATAAGGGCAGTCAGACTTCTGCACAATGAACATGTGAGTATGATATGATGATGTGTCTGAAACACATTTGTTTAATATTTAGCTACAGGGAACAACTTGTAATAATCTGCAGAATAATCTGGAAATATAACTCTGTACCTCACAGGGACCAAATACGGAGTAACTCCAGTCTCTAGATTTGCCGTTTTGCTCAAGAAATTAAAAACATGGATTTTTGTAAGTTTGTTTGGCACAAAGCTTATTCATCACATGTATATTGAACAAGGGGGTATACTGCCCCTTTCAATCATTTGGTTTAAGTTTGAACCAGCTGTGCACACTGTTTAGGATTGTGGACCCAGTAATGTAACTAGAGGGGGATGGTCACTGGTGCGGGACTTGCAGTCAGGCCCCCTGCCACCCTCCATACGCGTTTTTCCAGCCGGAATCAGTATCACGCGAGCTGCGGGGGCGCCTGAGGGGGTGCGGGTAGTTTGTGTAGTAATTGTGATTTAAAAAGAGTAAACACAGTTGTTTGACAATAAATGGCTTTAGCCAACCACTAACC
>CM044446.1:58232006-58255978 GCA_024363595.1 Xenopus borealis
TTGGAGGAAAGATTAATAACATATCTGAATATGAAGTTTATCCAAAATGTCCCCTTTAAGAAATCATAAATTCTGCCAGGGTATGTAAACTTATGAGCATAACTGTTTGTATAAAGCTCTGTTAAGGAGTCACAACACTGTACATAGTAACATAGTAATTAGGCTGAAAAAAGACACACGTCCATCAAGCTTTCAACCTTTTTAACTTTTTATAATTTAACTGCCTAACTGCTAGTTGATCCAGAGGAAGGCAAAAAAACCCCATCGGAACCTTCTCCAATTTGTATCAGAGGGGGAGAAAATTCCTTCCTGATTCCAAAAAAGCAATCGGACTAGTCCCTTGATCAACTTGTACTTTGAGCTATCTTCCGTAACCCTGTATTCCCTCACTTGCTCAAAAGCCATCCAACCCCTTCTTAAAGCTATCTAATGTATCAGCCTGTACAACAGTTTCAGGGAGAGAATTCCACATCTTCACAGCTCTCACTGTAAAAAAACCCCTTCCGAATATTTAGACGGAACCTCTTTTCTTCTAAACGGAATGGGTGACCTTGTGTCAGCTGGAAAGACCTACTGGTGAATAAAGCATTAGAGAGATTATTACATGATCCCCTTATATATTTATACATAGTTATCATATCACCCCTTAAGCACCTCTTCTCCATCCCCAATTTGGCCAGTCTTTCCTCATAGCTAAGATTTTCCATAAATTTTACCAGCTTAGTTGCCCTTCTCTGTACCCTCTCTAATACAATAATGTCCTGTTAGTGTGAGGGAGACCAAAACTGTACAGCACATTCTAGATGTGGCCTTACAAGTGCTCTATAAAGTGGAAGAATGATCCCCTCCTCCCGTGACTCAATGCCCCTTTTAATACAGCTCAATACTTTATTAGCCCTTGATGCTGTTGACTAGCATTGCTTGCTACAGCCAAGTTTATCATCTACAAGGACTCCAAGGTCCTTTTCCATAATGGATTTGCCTAGTGCAGTCCCATTAAGGGTATAAGGGGCTTGAATATTTTTACATCCCAGGTGCATGACTTTACATTTATCAATATATTGAATCTCATTTGCCACTTAGCTCCCCAGATTGATATCCTGAGTCAGCCACTGACTAGATTGAGATGAGTCAGTGCATCTATGAAGCAAGCCTGGGAACTATTAATATATTTTAAAAAAATTTTAGGGTTACTTTTCGCCTGCGCCGCAATTAATTCTTAATTTCCTTTCTTTGCCTTCTGGATTGCTGATTCACAACATTTATTACAGTGTTTATATTCATTAAATGCAGCTTCTGTCCCAACAGATTTGTAGTTTTTAAATGCCTTTCTCTTCTTTCCTATTAACTTCTTTACATCTGTATTAAGCCACATAGGATGATTCTTAGAGCTTCTACATTTACTCCTTAAGGGAATAAATTGAGAACAGTAATGATTTAACATCATTTTAAATGACAACCATTTCTGTTCTGTGGTTTTAGCTGAAAACATAATGCCCCAATCAATACTCTGAAGGGCAGCCCTAAAGGCATTAAAATTAGCTTTTCCAAAATTCATGGTTTTTGTTGCCCCAGTACTTGTTTTTTGCACCAGACATTAAATGATATAACATTATGGTTACCCAGGGGTTCAATGACTTGCACATTTGCTTTAAGTTCTGCTTCTTTTGAGAATAGCATTTTTCTGGTAAGCTCCTCAACAACCTGTGCCATAAAATTGTCATGCAACAAGTTTATAATTTTTTCCTATTAATTGATCTGGCAGTACTGTTGCTCCAGTCAATATCCGTGTAATTAAAATCCCCCATTATCAATACTTTACCCAAACTAGCAGCTTTTTCTATTTGCATCAGGAGCTTAGCCTCCTCCTCCTCACTTACATTATGGGGTCTATAGCATACCCCTACAATTAATTTGTTGTACAATGCATTAAAGTACAATATATATAAAAGTATACACTGGGGAGACAAATCACATAATAAATATATACAGACTCATAGGACAAAGAGCTTAAGTGCTGTGTGGTAAGAGACACAATGTGAAGGAGGTCCATGTCCTGTAGAGCTTACAGTCTAAGTGGATGGGGTTACCTACAGGTACAAATTGGAGATGAAAAAGTACAAAAGGTCAGTAGGCACAGGACCAGGCTAATGTTCTAGTGCTTCAAAAGGTAGGCTCTTACTTTTTTCTTGAAGAGGTTGACAGAGGATTTCAGGGAAGGAATTCCAGAGGTAAGGAGCAGCAAGATAGAAAGGTTTGAGACGAGAGGTGGTAGTATATGTGCATGGTGCAAAGAGAAGGTGGCTATGAGAAGAGCGGAGAAGACGACCAGGAATGTATAGTTAGACAAGAGATGAGTGAGGAGCAGAGTAGTGAAGGGCTTTGAATGTTAGTATTTTTTGGTATTTATATGCTATCCTTTGCTTAACAGGCTAAGGATTTTAGTTGGGGTTGAGCAGATTCTCTTTTAGGAGAGAGAGCAGAAGGATCCTGGTAGTATAGTTTACGATTGATTGGAGGGGAGAGAGATGGGAGTCAGGAGGAGATTGCAGTAGTCTAAGGGTGGCCATACACAGAGAGATCCGCTCGTTTGCCTGATCTGATCATGGGACCTAGGGCCCAACGATCGGATCATAACGACCGTCAATGGATGGTCGGATCGCGGGACCACATTAACGAACAGATGCGGCCCGTGTGTTGACACCTTAAACAGGATAAGATAAGGGCATGGATTGGTGTTTTGTCTGTTGTTTGTGAAAGAAATGGGTGTATAGGCTATAAGATTATTTCCTTTTGGCATATTTACTAAGGGTCGAATTTCGATGTTCAAAAACTTTGAAAATCATCCATCGTATTCAAAAAGTATGCTAACATAGCAATTCGGCAGCTTTAAGATGGCGAAATGTCAAAGTTTTCTTAAAGAGACAGTACTTCAAAAAAATCCAAATTTCAAAGTTTCTTCAATTCAACTCGAATTTAGGCCTATACGGTGGTCAAAGTACCCAAAAATTACTTTTTGAACTTCGAAAATTCACTAGAATCTTAGTAATCTGCTCAGTACATCACTTTGATGTCAGTCTTATGAGTTCTAACAAGTCTACTAACTAATATACAAATGACATTTAGGGTTATTCCACACCAGGCGATTCTGGGAGATTAGTCACCTGGCGATTATATATATATAAAGAATCCCGCAGTACGGGACTTGAGGATGAAGCCAAAGGTGCACGGTCAATTATGAATTACATTTCAGTGCAGGACCCTCACACACACTGTTGTGGTGATTAGTGATTTTTATTTCACACAAAAAGCATCATAATCCGACGTTTCAGTCTCACATGGATCTTTTTCAAGGATACTGTGCAGTTTCCTTTTTAGTGGACAGATAGACAGGTTACATAGTTAAATTTGGTTGAAAAAAGACAAAGTCCATCAAGTTCATCCCCTCCAAATTAAAACCCAGCATATACACACAAACACCCCTCCACTCTTTCACACAAACCATATATGCCCATAGCTATACTAACTCTAGAGTTTAGTATCAAAATAGCCTTTGATACACAGTGACACCAATATATATAAGTTCAGTGGCATAACTAGAGTGCACTGGGCCCCCCTTAAAAAAAATCTTCAGAGGGGTCCAGAGCACTTTGATTTCCATCCTCCTGCTCAGCAACAGAACTGGGTGGGGGCAGGCCCTGGTGCGGGCCATGCACATCCCCCCCCCCCCCACTGGCTAAGTTATTGCTGTGGATGTGCTTGCTGAACTACTACATTAACACAGGCAGTTGGTGGATTTTTCTGGGAGTGGCCTTCATTACTAGTATTAAATAGATAGAAATAGAGCAGATATTATTAAATGCTTTAAGTGACCTAAATCAAAGAAACCTGCAGCAAACATGTTAGGAGCGACTAGGGTTTCCACTTGGCTGATCCCAATGTTATTAATAGAGAAAAAAGATATATATATATAGAGGGAAGGTCTGTATTTTTTTCCAGAAAAGGTGGCAACCCTGGGAGTGACAAGGGACATTTATATTATATTTATAAGCAGGGTATGGCAAGTACAAGTTCTTGGGGGCAAACCCTATTCCTCAGCTCAGATACACTGCGTTTGCTATTTCTCTACCAGAACATGCCGCTCAGCTTTACAGGGCTTAGCTTTTATTTTTATTCAAACCTTGAGTAAAAGCAATTTGGAAAGAAAAGAAAGCACTACAGAAGAAAAGAAAGCACAACAGAAGAAAAGAAAGCACAACAGAAGAACTCAACTGTACTGAAAAAGGTAATTGTGTGCTACATGTAACACCCACGGCTTACTTCATTTTTCTAATGAATTGTGTTCTGTGCCCAGGAATCCAAACTTTTTAAATGTTTCAAATTAGTTTCTTTAAGTAGCTACTGTTTCTTTAACGGACCAGTAACATCAAAAAATGTAATTGTTTTAAAGTAATGAAAATATAATGCAGTTTTGCCCTGCACTGGTAAAACTGCTGTGTTTGCTTCAGAAACATTACTATTGTTTATTTAAATAAACTGCTGTGTAGCAATGGGGGCAGCTATTCAAAGGAGAAAAGGCTCTAAATTACACAGCAGATATCAATAAGCTCTGTAGAACATAATCTGTTATCCATTATATAACCTGTGCCATATAGCATTTTTTCAATTTCCACCATTGCTACTCAGCAGCTTATTTATATGAACTATAGTAGCGTTTCTGAAGCAGACAGGCCAACATTATATGATATTTTCATTACTTTAAAACACTTTAAATATTTGTTGTTGCTGTTCCTTTAAGTAGACAGTGACACACTAACGAAGTCCTCCAATGCCCTTTGCTCGTCTTTCCCTCCCACATTCCGCTCCCGCGGCTTCGCCATACTCAATGAAGGCCAAAACCACTAGATCAGTTTTTTTCTGCAACATCTGTCAAATCGCCCAGTTGCTATTGGATAACTTTTAGCATCATAGGTCTCCGATTGGCTCACTTTCCTTGCCAGCAGGCGATTCGCTGTTTGAATATTTGCCCAGTTGAGGATTGGCTATCCGTACAGCCGGCTAATCTGTGATTGGGCGAGGTCAATAGTGAATTCTGGAGGAAAGATGGCGGCCTCGTTGGTGCCCGTGTGCGGGAGGTCGGTGCGACTTTTGCGGGTATTGGGGAACAGGGCGGAGGCGAGGTTCCGGGCATTAAGCACAGAGCAGGGAGCGGAAGGTGGGCTGACGGGGTCTGTGCTGCAGGAGAAGTTACAGAGGCGAGACAACGAGGTGAGGCTTCAATAGAACCGGTGACCTAAGGATGATGCCATGTGAGATGAGTAACCCATAACCTTGTAAGCTGTGCCTACTAACCTCGTCCTCTGGCTCTGTGTGGCATGGGAGCTGTTGCACTGTAGGCAGACCATCATAACATCTAAACCAGGTGCAAGGACAGACTAGTTGTGTGACATGACTGCACTGATGAACAAATACTACTTCCACATACATTCCTTCTAGTGGAGAGCAAGGGGTGCTCTAGTTCCACAGCATCACACTTGCACTGCCCCTAACTCTATTCCTTTAGAAAGGTCCAAAAGCACCAATAAACTCTGCAGTACTGATTCCAGCCTACATCATGACTTAATGACAGAAATTCTATTTCTAAGCAACTCCCCCCCACATATACAGTAATTAGGCCATTTTCTGCTTCTAACTTTTGAAACGTAGTAGAATAGGTTTCACAACTAAAATGACAGCCATAGACTCTAATGGGTGGGAAAAAAAATTGTCACCAAAAAATGTAAAATGCTTTGCAGTTTCATTTGTTTTTGGCAAAGCGAAATGGGTCAGATTCACCCATCCCTATTGAGCTTGGAAGTAAGGCTGATGTCTGTTACATTGTGTTGTAGGGTCAGGCCTAGAGAATAGAAAGGGACAGAGAGATCCTGCTTTCACTAAAGATCACTTTACAAAAAAATGTGCATGACTGAAAATTAACAAATTACATTTATGTGGTGTTTATACAAATGGCCTGTGGGTGTCATTGTGCACATTACTTGTACTATGCATATACACAGTACTTTCTCTACAACTTGAGAGTGATAGTTGAAGTTACTGCTGTTGTGTAACGGCTGCATGAACCTGCTAAAAAAGCACTGTTCTACTCTGCTCATCTTCTGCTACCAAAACACAACAATTTTCCTTCATTATGCAAAATATTGCTTTGGAGGTTTATGTCTCTTTTTAGAAAAGAGTAGTCAATATTGTGTGTGCTTCAATGACCTTATTTAACCTTGTAGGTTGGGTGCAAAGCAGTCCAGAAACCATTGCCAGGGGTCTGCATAGACAAACGGGGGAAAAAAACCTCTTCTGTAACTCTTTGTTGCAAGGGCTTGAGAAAGGGTGACCGTAAGCCCAAAACCTTGCCTGGTTGTTTGACCTAATAGATCCAAGTATTCACTTTTTACAACAATGAGGTGCTGCAGCTGTGGGTTTTTTTTTATACTGTATTTCTTTAAAAATAAGGGGTCAGCAAAATGTTAGGGTTTTGGGTCGGTGATTTTATTCAATACATAGGGAATAATGTACCGTGGAAACAAATTAAAAAAATTAGTTATTGTGAGAGCCTCCAAGAAAAATGAAGCATTAAGTAAAAAAGTAGAAAAATGTATTTAAGACATGACAGACAAACCTGACGCATTTTGTGCCTATAGGGGCACTTACCCATAGGCAATAATGTACCGTGTATAGTAAATTATCAAGATTTTAGAAGTTACTGAGTTCCATAACCATAAAAGGCACATCAGATTCTGAGGAGATTTTTCTAATAGCCTCGTATTTTAGAACAGGGTACATTATTTGTTATGCAAATTAACACACTTGGCACCAATTATAATTTATGACATCACAAAGCCCCCCTTGGAAGTATTATCATTTATATGATGTTCTTGGCTCTTGTCTATTATATACTCTTTTCTGTTGGTCTTAATTTATTTTTGTAATAGTTTTTGAATTGTTGTCCTGCTTCTTTTGACTTTTTCCAGCTTTCTAATGGATCACTGACCCTATCTAAAAAAACATGCTCTGTAAGGCTATACATTTATCGTTATTGAAACTTTTTATTATTAATCTATCTTTTCAGGCCTCTCCTATTTGTTTTCCTGTCTCTTATTCACATCAATGCATGAGTGCTAGGGTAATTAGGACCCATGTAACCAGATTGCAAATTGCAAACTAGAGAGGCACTGAAGAAAAAGCTAAATAACTCAAAAACCACAAATAATAAAAAAAGAAAACCAATTGCAAATCACTCTCTACATCAATGGCTAATTTAAAGGTGAACAACCCCTTTCTAAACCTCTCTTTTCAGCGTTGTTTTCAGATTGTTCACCATAAACAAAAACTTTTTATCTTTTATTTTTTACCATTTTGCCAAAACTTTGATACATTTAGCTGATACATTTTCTCAGAAGAAGCTGTGGAATATTAGCAACTACTGTATCAATTCTAACAACTGCTTGTAATGACACTCAGGGATTCTGCTCAGCAGGGACAAATAATATGTATGAACTAAATGTATCAATTTAAGGGTACGGTCACATGGGCAGGTTCTGAGAGATTTAGTCGCCTGGCGACTAATAGCCTCTTCTTCTGAGCGTCAATCTCCCAGAATTCCTGATGGTCCATCCTGCCCACCCAATTATTCGCTCAGCTAAAACCCTTGCACAGTATGGCTTTATTACATTACTGGTAAAGCACAGAGGAGCTTGCTACCTGAGCAGAATAAATGTTGATCCTCTTACTAATCACTGCTCCCAGTTACCCTCTGGAATTTTCCTGTTTTCCGCATTCCCCTTCCCCAGACAATATTTATACTGCACATTTGGGCATCCACACACTACCTGCTGGACCCAAATGGTGATCCCCCACAATACAGTATCAATGACTGAATCATTTTCGCGTAACTTTACTTGTCACTTCAGCAGCTGGTCCATCACTGTAATCTATTCAAACAGTTGCTGGAAGCCTTTGGCAGCTAGTGGACCCCAAGTAAAATCCAAACAGGTGATTCTCATGATCAATAGTTGCTACTGCCATAGTGCCTTACTACCTTTTCCATGCCACTAAAATTATTTATCCAACCCTCCCATGCTATATTTTATTCTGTTTAAATTCCCCCGCCTTCTCTTCTGCCCACACCCCAAACTTTAATACTTTGCATTGTGTTGTACATTATGCATTATCTTTGCATCTGTTAGGCATCTTCAGACTCATCTGGTTCAGAGGAAAAACAGAAGAAACAGAAAGAGAACACTGCTAATGCCAAAAAGATTATCCTAAGAGTTGCAGGGGTGTTTGGTGTTGCTGGAAGTGGGGCCCTTGTTTACATATTTGGTAAGTATAGAACAGTTTAGGAAAGCTAAAGAATAGAACACTGAGCATAACAGAATGGAAGAGGTTACATTTTCCCCTATTAAACTTCACCAACTCTTTTATATTTTCAGGTAGCAATTCTGTAGATGAGCAGGGAAACAAGGTAAGACAATAAACCTACACTTACACTGAATACTGTCTTCATGTTTGTCCAATCACAAGTTTTGCTAGTATTCCTTCCAGTGATCCTTAAAGTGTACCTGTTGGGCAAACATATTATCCCCAACCAAAGGTGTAGGCTAATAGAGCCTGCACTCTGGTTGGGGTTAACAAAACCAATAGGCCACCTGCACCAGGAGTTCCCTGTACGAGTTGCTATATTGGGGCACATGCATGTGCATAATGAGCGGATGCCACAACTTGCTCATTATGCACCTGAAGTTAGAAGTGCATTATGCACATGCGCTATGCAAGGCTTGGCCAGAAGGTTTATATAGTGAATAAAGTACACCCACTTATAGAGCCCACACACCAGCACCAGGACACTTGCACCAGGAGGCAGAATATTCTCTCTTATTGTCATTAGTTATAAACAGAGCTTATTGATGTCATTTTTGTCACATGACTCAAAATATGCAGTAAAATAAATAAGTTACTCTTTGTTTGAAAATATGAGGATATAAGAATTAACCTCAGACTTCCATGACCTGTATCATACCTAGTCATGGACCTCCTCGGTGACTCAAGATATCCTTATATTTTACAATAGGGGTGCTTTATTTACTACATAAACCTTTCATAGTATAGATTGGTTACTAAACCTGTCTCTGCTGTTGCCAGGCATTACAATTCGTTTTCAGAGATGGGATTTACGGTATTGTGTCTAGGAGTTTGGGCAAAGTTTTTTATGTTTCTAGCATGTGCTGCTGTAAATAGATAGTATAACCACGCCTAGCTTTGTGGCAGGCCTGGTCTTAGGGAGGCAGAATTTCAGGGGCAGTAGAATTTCAGGAATGTCATGCTGCCCAGTAGTGATGTGTAGGCTGGCCTAGTACCCGCAGGTCCTGCGGGTTTACCCGGGGGTTGGTCGGGTTTGGGCCAACCTCGCACTCCCCGTTGCGGGCAGCAGATGGGTCCGGCTCAAGCTCTTCCCCCTGCTCTCCCCACACGCCCCTTACACTACTGGCTTCTGACTTCCAGCTTTCCTTTTTATGAGCCTGCTAGCCCTGCCCATTTTGTGATGTTAGTGGTGGGGCTGGTCGGCTCGGGCCTACTAAGGGAAGTCGGGCACGGGTTGATGGAGGGTTAGGGTCCGGTGCGACCTGCACATAACTACTGCCCAGCCACATCTAAATTAAATATGAGCACTGGAGGCATGCATGAGATTGAAAATCTCCCATGTGTCTCCAGTGCTGGACCAGTTAGATGTGCTCACACAGAGTAAGGGGACAGGGAAGGGGAAGTGGGGGGGGGGGGGGGGGGAGGCAACAAGCGGAGCTGGCTTAGGGGCACCTGGTTAGTACATCCAGACCTGGGCTATAACAATTTCCTGCCAACCAGTAAGAATCTGGTTGCTGGGCTTTGCTTTATTCTAGCTATATTCTAGCGGTGGTTCTGCTGAGAGACTAGATGATGAATAGAAAGATAAGTAATACAAATTAACAATAACATAAGCCTTCTTAAAGTAATTTTTGGCTACCTGAGACAATGACTCCCAATTAGAAAGAGAATAATTAAAAAACTAAAAAAGACCATCTTAAAAGTTGCTAAGAATAGAACATTCTGTAATACATTAGGGGGCAAATGTACTATTATTCCCCAAAAGAAATTCGTTTCTATTCGATATTCAATTACCATTCGATTTTCGAATGTGAATCGAATAGTTCTAGGCTACCTTTTATTCGATCAGTCGAATAAATAATTCGACTGAACGAATAAATCATTCGACTGAACTAATAAATCATTCGAATGATTTGTACAATTCGAACGATCGAACACTTCGATCGTAGGAATCCTATTTGATCATGACTTAGTCTCAGAAGCCTATGGGATTGCTCCCATAGGCTTCTATTGCAATTCGGTAGGTCCAATCTGCCAAAGTAGGCAATCGAAGAAACTTAAAAAATAAAATCCTTCGCTGGTCGAATGATTGAATATTCATCCATTCGACTCTATTTGAATGTATTCGATCGTTCGACCATTCCCTATTCGATGATCGAATATGCCAAAGTTCACATTTTCGACCAACAGAAGAAATCCTACGTTCGAACTTCGATCAAACTTTGAATCCTTCACGTGAATTTAGTAAATCGGCCCCTAGAAGTTAACCTAAAGGTGCTCTGCAAGTTTCTAACCACTAGAGGTCATTATATTGTAAGCTTTTTGGTGGCGATACCTGAGGCCACTTGGTGCCTTTTCCAGCTAGTGTTAGTCACACTGGAATCTTCTTCCCAGATGGGCCCCCAAAGGGTGTTGAAAGCACAACAGGGTTTACTCTCATATTTGTTGTCAAATACAGTCACAGCAAAGCTTAGCTTATGGGATTTTTCTATAATTAGGATAACCACACTTTGTCTACTAAATATCTATTAAATAAACTAAATTGAATTCTGGGTAATGGTTTTTCAGATAACTGATCCCACACATGGATAAACAATAGCTGCCTTTTCTACCCTCAAGTGCTCTTTCAATTGCAAAGCCATTATTGTCCCGATTTCATTCTATTCCTTGCTCCATCTGTCACACTTTTTTTTTTATTTGGTGAGATTCCTTTTCCTACAAAATTCTCCATGTCTCAAACCCCATTTGAGCCTCAACACATGGACTTCTCTATTCATTGCTAGCATATGAAAAGCAATATAACAGGCAACTGTCCGTTTCACAAACTCTTTTGTAAGTGATGCTTTTAGCAGCTTCCTGAAACAGAGCTTGACAACCTGTAACTGTGAGTAGAGCTGCAATGCGAGCTGTTTTTATACAATGCTGGGCTGAACACGTGTGGAATATTTTCCTTTTAATGTGCAAGCATTATTAATGATAGAAATGTTTGTCTGTAGCATATAAATACTGACATTGTTCTGTTCTCTTTAAAGCAATATTTTGTGTATATTATTTTTATAACATAGCTGAATTAATTATAGGTTTAAAATAATGGTAAATTGGCACTGTAAATGACGGGTCTCCCGAAAACAAAATAGTTTCTTAAAAAAAATAAAAATTTGTGGTGACTGGCAGCAACTATGTAGAACAGGGCCAACCGAGAGGAGATGTTATCATAAATAAAACGAAGCTTCTCGTAATTCCTATTAGCCCTTTGTTCTTATTCTGGCAGTTTATTAAGTGATAACATTACATACCTGATGTGAATGTATTATATATTATCTGTAAAGCACTGCAGAAATGTGCCAATGCTATATAATTGCCAGGAAATAAATAAAAACCTTATTGTTTGCTGAAATTCAGAATCCGAAAGAGAGAGACTTCAAGTGAGCAGTAACGAATGGGTTACGGCAGTCCATAGTTGCCTGGAAATGTTGACTGACATTTACTGAGAAACTATTGCTGAACCCTAGAGGCCATGGTATTACTTGCTGTAGAAATGAATGAGGAGAGTTTTTGCCTACTTAGCTAGGAAATGAATCAACTAGTTTCCAAAATGCCTCGGTTTGTGCTATGTGCTATTGCCCTAATAAATACAGGTATAGGATCTGTTATCCAGAAACCCATTATCCAGAAAACGCCAAATTACGGAAAGGCCATTTCCCATAGACTCCATTGTAATAATTTAGATTTTTAAAAATGATTTCCTTTTTCCTTGTATTAATAAAACGGTACAACATTGTACTTCCTAGGGATGCACGGAATCTAGGATTCGGGCAGGATTCAGCTTTTTTCAGCAGGATTTGGATTCAGCCGAATCCTGGTGTCTGGCCAAACCAAATCCTAATTTGCATATGAAACGTGATTTTTCATCACGAAAAAAATTAAGTGAAAAAAATGTTCATACTTTTTCCTCTCCCAACCCTAATTTGCATATGCAAATTAGGATTTGGTTCGGAATTCAGCTGAATTTTTCACAAAGGATGCATCCATACTTCTTCCCAATTAAGATATAATTAATCCTTATTGGATGCAAAACAAACCTATTGGGTTGAATTAATGTTTAATCGATGTCTTCGTAAACTCAAGTTATGAAGATTCAAATTACTCAAAGATCCCTTATCTTGAATACCAAAGGTCCTGAGCATTCTGGATAACAGGTTCCGTACCTGTATATGGTCATTCTATGCCCTAATGCCGTAATTAAAGGGATACTGCCATGGGAAAACATGTTTTTTTCAGATCGCATCAGTTAATAGTGCTGCTCCAGTAGAATTCTGCACTGAAATCCATTTCAAACAGATTTTTTTATATTCAGTTTTGAATCTGACATGGGGCTAGACATTTTGTCAATTTCCCAGCTTCCCCTGGTCATGTGACTTGTGCCAGCACTTAAGAAGGCCTCAGAGATCACCTGACCCGAATGTTTTTCAGTAAACTTTCTATTTCAGGTCAGACTTTGCGCTAATTGCACACACTGCGTTTTCTCCACTTAAAAAAAGATATAAAAAGAAATACCAGTTACCTCCCCTACACCTCCATCCTGTGCATGTAAAGGATTTCAGCCAGGAAATGCACAAATGTCATGAAGTTGGTTGTATCTAGTTTCTCTCTACCTGAGAGTGTGCCATGAGCCATGAGTTATGTCATGGTATAAAAATGCTAGTAAACTGTTGCACCGGCAAGAGACAAGACAAAACGCTACGTGTATCATTCCCTGTAGGTTAGAAGAAACGTACTGTCCAGTAGTTGTTAGCCAGATGAAACACAAATCCACTTTACGCTTTCTCTTCTCTATGATGTACATCCTCACTCCGCATTGGCACACTTTCACTCCTTGCTCTGTAGAGGAACTTCCTTAATAAATTCAATGAAAAAGGGTGAAATTTTTTCCCTTTGATGTGCTAAATGAGACACACTTCTCATCCTAATCTCTGACACACTTTTGTCAGTGTCCTTCTGTTTACAATGCCTTGTATAATTATTCAGACCTTTCTCCAATTCTCTTTTTATTTTTTCCTAAATAACAAATCTTACACTTAAGTAAGTATATATATTCTCTGGATACTATTTCAGTTTGTGAACCTTTCTTTTCAAATAGTTTCCCAGACTTTTCCATTGATTTGAGATCATAACTGTACTCTGTGAATATAGAATATTCATGTATTTGTTCTTCAGCTGGTCCAGTGTTACTCCAGCCGTGTGCTTGGGATCACTGTCCACCACTAAAATCTACTTTGGATTTAGGATATATATAGATGATAGGGATATGAACACAGACTCTTGTTACACCTTTGGCTTCTGGTCGCTTTGATGTGCATTGTCACCTCACTCTGCATTGGCACACTTTCACTAATTGTTCAGCAGAGGAACTTCCTAATGGAGTATACATAACACAAGATAGACTTTTCTTTTCCTTTGATGTGTTGGTGTCGCCTTGTTGTAAATGGGGCTCACTTCTCAGCCTACTCTGTGGCACACGCCATTGTCCACAGTCAGACCAACAACAGTATGATTTAACATTCAGCCATATTTCTCTTAACGTTAAATCCCTTTCACTTAAGCCTTGATTCCATAGACCACTTTAAATAAATATACACCTGCATTACACACACACCGCATAACCACTAGTGTGACTTTAAATTCTTGTCATGTGCAACTGCAAGGGTTAAACGTATCTGCCTAGAGAACCCTAGTTGAGTGCCTTTTTTTAAAAAAATAAGTGAGGGTCTACAGAGCATTATTGTACCCTGTACAGTTGATCAGGCCCAGAAATTGTTCCCTTTCACAATGATTCAAATGAATGTTGCCACATGACACTGGTTGTACTACAGACTTGCTGTCTCCAGCAATTCCAAATACATGCTCCGATAAGTTTTGTATTGTATTGTCAAACTTTATTTGTAAAGCACTGTTAAGTAGCCGCAACGCTGCACAGTGCATACAAGTACAATAAATATATATATATATAACTATACATCACATAAAAAAATATATACAGAATCATAGGACAAAGAGCTTAAGTGCTATGTGGTAAGAGACCTAGTGGAAAGGAGGTCCCTGCCCCATAGAGCTTACAGTCTAAGTGGATGGGAGGTTAGCATACAGGTACAAATTGTAGATGAAAAAGTGCACATGATAAGGCATAGTCAGTAGGCACTAACTAGGCTAATGTTTTAGTCTTCTAAAAGGTAGGCTCTTATTTTTTCCTTGAAAAGATTGAGAGAGGATTCCTTATGGAGGAATTCAGGGATGAAATTCCAGAGGTAAGAAGCAGCAAGATAAAAGGGTTTGAGACAAGAGGTGTCAGTGGATGTGGGTAGTGTGAAGAGAAGGTGGTGGCTCTGAGAAGAGCAGAGAAAACGACCAGGAACATATAGCAAGACAAGAAGAAGAAATGTAATGAGGAGCAGAGGAGTGAATGGCCTTGAATGTTAGTAGAAGGATTTTATATTGCTATCCTTTGCTCAACAGACAGCCACACTCCTTTTAGGAGAGAGCAGAAGGATCCTGGTAGCAGAGTTTAAGACTGATTGGAAGGGCAAGAGATGGGAATCAGGAAGACCAGTTAGTAGGAGATTGCAGTAGTCTAAACGGGATCAAATGAGGACGTGGATTAGTGTTTTTCCTGTTGTTTGTGAAAGAAACAGGTGTATCTTGCTCATAATTGACTTGTTAACTAATTATTCAATTATGCAATTTAAATTGCTGCTGCTAATGGATTCCAACTCTTAAACCATTTTGTTTCGCTATCCTATATGCCCTATATGTTGTATTATTCTTTTGATTTTCTAGAGCAGTGATTTTCAACCTTGTGCCTCCAGCTGTTAAGAAACTACAAGTCCCATAATGCATTTGCCTGACTGTGGCTGTTAGACTCCTTCATTGCATTGTGGGACTTGTAGTTTCTTAACAGCTGGGGGCACAAGGTTGAAAATCACTGTTCTAGAGGAGGGACTTGAAGTTAGTACTGGAAGGAGATATTGATTAATATTTTGACCTTGTACCTAAGCTTACCAGATCATTTGAAAACTCAGGGACAGTCTAATACAGGGGTCCCCAACCTTTTTTGCTCGTGAGCCACATTTAAATTTAAAAAAGAGTTGGAGAGCAACACAAGCATGAAAAAGTCCATGTGGATGTCAAATAAGAGCTCTGATTGGCTTTTTGGTAGCCCCTATATGGACTGGCAGCCTACAGGAGAGAATGTTTGGCAGGACATGTATTTTATGCAACCAAAACTTGCCTCTAAGCCATTAATTAAAAAATAAGCACCTGCTTTGAGGCCAGTAGGAGCAACATCCAAGGGGTTGGAGAGCAACATGTTGCTCGCGAGCTACTGGTTGGGGATCACTTGTCTAATAAATACATGATGCAGGGCTGCATTTAAATTGAATTGCATTCAGTACAGCCTAGAAAGCTGGATTTTTGTGTGATCTAGTGAACCTATTCGGACTGTTTCTTTATCAAGGTGCCTTTCAGAATTTAGCAAGAATTGTAAATGAAGTACATCAAGTACAGAGTAGTGGGGCTAGTTGTCTCTTTACCCCAATAAACCCATGAAGTCTACCCCAATGGTGTCCCATACCTTTTGAAGTTGTTTGTCACATGTCTCTAAATTAGGCACATTTTCACTCCCATATGTGTAGAGGAACTTCCTTAGGTCTTTTAGTGAAGAATAGGTGTGATACTTTTTTTTTTTTCCCTTTGATGTGCTAGCGTCACCTTGTTGATAATGAGACACACTTCACGCCCTACTCCATGGCACACTTCAATGTTCTTTTTTCCCACGCTAATTCTTCTTTTCAGCTCTGGGAGTCTGTCTGTCTTATTTCACATAATTTTTCACATGAAAAATGTAACTTGTAAGTGAATTTACATTAGTTACTGGTAGAGTAGATCCTCAATTGAAGAACTGGCACACTGACATAATGAATACACTAACTATTTGAACAATGAGCTTGTTCCCAGAATATATGGGTGTAAAATAATAATGTTGAGATTCATGTTTTTTTTATGCCAGTCTCCATATTTCATTCTCAGCTGTGTAGAGTCAGTCCATCAGCCTTATCTCCCTACACCAGCTTTTTTTTTTTTTTTTTTTTTTTTTTTTTTTTTTTTTTTTTTTAACTGGTTCTCTTTTCAACCCCAATATTGAAGAAATCTGATCCGCACACACAGACTCTTGCAGGATCCTGATGAAGGGAGGATTGTTCCCCCCCGAAACGTTGAATCTTTGGTGAAATAAAAGGGGAATTCCCCCAACTACAAGAGTATGTGTGTGCGGATCCGATTTCTTCAATATTGCTGTTGCTAAGGGACCTCGCCGGGTCTACGGAAGTCCAGCACCACGTCAAGCAGTGTGAGTTAATTGCGGGAGTGCGGTGGCAAAAGTAATTGTCTCTTTGCAACCCTACATTAATTCTAATTTGTTGCACATTCTCATGCACCGGATCATGCAGAACAAAATAGTGTTAGTGATATTTGGAGCTGTACAATATAACATTTTGTGATTGGCACAGGTGCTATTAGTCACACTGTAACTGAATCTACATAAATCAATACATAAATCAATATGCAATGTCTTGAAACTGTATTCAGACCCTGGAAGTGTTCTTTTTTACATTGCATCATTTTATTTTATCAGTAACAGTGGTGCTATTCATTTTTAATCCAGCTCCTGGCGTTAAGGCCCTCTTGATGGTCTTAGATACACCAAACTTTGTGGAGATGATATTCTGCTCTGGAACTTCTAAACAGAAGCCCCATTCTCTTTGATGTTCCATGTTACTGTTCACTACTTGGTGTTTAGAGGAGTTTCCTTAGGGCCTATAATAAAAAAGGAGGACATTTTTATCCCTTTGATGTGTTGGTGTCTCCTTTTTGAGAATGAGACACAATTCTCACCTTATTCCATGGCACACTTTTGTCAGTGTACTTCCTTTCCCACGGTGAGTTTTATCCTCCTCCGTGTACTGTCAGTCTTTCTCCTATATTGTTTGGAGTTTAATGCAATTTAACTCCTGCATTCTTAATTAAGTAATTCTACATTTGTATTTAGTTGTGTGTGTATATATGTATGTGTATATATGTGTAATTATGTACTTGTGTGTGTATGTATATATACATGACTGCGAGTCCTCTGATCTTTTTATCTAAATAATTTTGACCAACGCACCCGAATTTGTCTAGAAATCTGGTAAGAGTCCATACACTCCTATGGATTAGTTTAGCTGTACAGATCCTGAGCAAGGTGTGCAGGTTGCAACTTCCTCTCAGCTGATGGTATCCTGCATATTCTAATGGGGGGTTGTCAGCTGGTAGGATGTTAAGTAGCTGCCAGCTGTAGTGTGGTCAGCTTCCACAGTTGCTACCTAAAATTTAGAGTACCCTACACAAAATACATTGATCTGCCAACCAATCATCTTTGTGTGTGGCCATCTTTATCTACTAATGGACCTGTTTGCATTCTATATGTTTTTGCAGTTAATGTATTTGAATGTATTCTAATAGTTTAGATCAATCTCTTGACCATTATTTCTTTCTCCTGCAGATACCAGATGAATTTGACAGTGGTGAGTAACTCTGGACCCCTCATATATGTTAGCACAGAGATACAGGAACATGCTACACTAACATTAATCTGAAGGGTAAATATGAGGTTAAATGTAAAGAGCATCACCAGGCTACACAATGGGATGGGGGTAACATGGCGCTATCCGTTCAGCTATTAAGAAGTGGTGGCATAATATTTATTTATAGCCTTCCTGGTTTCTCAGTATAATGTGTTGTTTTAATATTTATGACACTCCTAGATTGTTCTCCAAAACCCCAGTGAGATAATGAAGTATCGTCCTCAATTGTGAATATAGCTTTGAGAATTTTGTGGGCACCTGTGCTAAGAATTTTCTCTATTATTTGTGCTCAGAGGCTGTTTTGTCAAGAGACTTTTCTCAAATCACTTCATTTTTTAAAAAAAACTTAGTGTTTTCCTTTGAAACATATTTGCTTCCTGTTTTAACCTCTCAGATTCCACTTCATTATACATCAATCCTTCTCCTAAAGTTTATGATCTTTTTCAATTTGAAATTTCACTTTTACTTGTCTGCTTCTAGGCTCTTGGCCTTTTATTCTCCACGTCTTGTGCCTTTGCCCTCACATCTTCACTGGCTTTCAGGATCTCCATTTCCCCTTTATCTTTCTCTTTTGTAGACCCCCCTGTTATGCAACAAATGAGAAGAACCTACAAATACTTCAAAGACTATCGACAGGTATGATTTCAATCAGAAATATCAGAAGTTTTGTCTTAGGGCAGTACCAGATGGGGAGATTTGTTGCCTGCGACTATTTATGAGTGACATATCTCCTGAAAATGCCTCTCCATTTGAAATCTCTAATTCTCCCAAAGTTTCCTCCAGAGGCAATTTGGGTGACTTAGCAATACGTATGTTTGAAATCACTGGTGCTATGCCGATTATTTTCAGGAGATTTGCTGCCCGCAGATGCTCAAAAAAGTTGTGGGTGACAAATCTCCCCGTCTTCCACAGCCTTTAACTCCATTGCAGATTTCGACTTTTCTCACTTGTATTTTCTACTCTGCGTCTTCCTTGCTATCTTCTTTTTATCAGATGATTATTGAACCAACAAGTCCACAGCTTCTTCCAGATCCCCTAAAAGAACCATATTACCAACCCCCCTACACTTTAGTGCTTGAACTGACAGACGTGCTGATTCATCCAGAGTGGTCGGTGAGTGCTTTGTGGTTTCACTTCTTCTTTTCAGCTCTTTATCTGCTTTTATTTCTGCTCTTTTTTTCTTTTTATTTGACTATGTACTATCATTTTAGTTGTCAACTGGCTGGAGATTTAAGAAGAGAGCAGGCATTGATAACTTGTTCCAGCAGCTGGCTCCTCTGTATGAAATTGTTATATTTACCTCTGAAACAGGACTGGTAAGTGAAATATCAAGTCTTATAGCTTGTACCTCCTCCCTCTGTCATAGCTTTCTCCTTTACCTGTTTTCTCTTTTTGACTCTGTTGGTTTATTTCCGATCTCTAGACTATCTTTATTATACCTTGCTTTTTTCATCTCTCATATATCTTCCTCTTATTAAAGGGTTTGTTCACCTATGAGATAACTTTCAGTATGATGTAGAGAGTGATATTCTGAGATAATTTGCAATTTTTAAATTTTTTTATTATTGAAGATTTTTGTGTTATATAGCTTTTTATTCAACAGCTCTTCAATTAGCATTTTAAGCAATCTGGTAACTATGGCCCAAATTACCCTAGAAACCATGCATTGATTTGAATAAAAGACTGGCATATGAATAGGAGAGAGTCTGAAAAGAAGGATCAGCAATAAAAAGTAGCAATAACAATACATTTGTAGCTTTACAGAGCATTTGTTTTTTTGGAAGGGGACGGCGACGCCCATTTGAAAGCTGCTATGAATCAGAAGTAAAAGATAAATGACTATAAAACTATAGAAAAATAAATAATGAAAGCCAATTTAAAAGTTGCTTAGAACTGTGCATTTTTTAACATATTAAAAGTTACTTTAAAGGTGAACCACCCCTTTAAAATCAGCTAACCACAAATGTTCCTCTGAAATGTTTAGCTGTACAAAAGTAAATCTTACTTTCATTTTTTTATTCTGAGATTCCTCTTATAGTATAATTATTTACCGAATTTTATAACGGTACTTTTTTCTGTATGCAGACTGCATTTCCTCTAATTGATAGCGTGGATCCCCATGGTTTTGTGTCATACCGTCTTTTCCGGGACGCTACACGTTACACAGAAGGACATCATGTTAAGGTATAATCCTGCAACACTCGTCATATTCCAGGTCCTTCTGTAAAGGTGTCTGCATGATATATGTTCTTTGATAATAAGAGACTGTATTCTAATTGCATGTTGGCACTTGGTGAGATGCAGCAGGGTTTGTCTGTTGTCATACTGTAAGATGCAGTGATGCACTAGTGAATTGCCCTGTACCAACTGTGTAAGTAAAGCTGACCCAAATGATACTTTGACTGGTGGCATATAACATGATCCACCAGGGGTTCCAACGTGCACATCTGCAAGCAGTAGTCTAAAATGGCAACAACGTTTCAAATTACCCCAGAGGGATTACACATAAAATATATAAAATCCAAGACAAACAGCCAAGTCTCTGTATATTTATCATGTGATTTGCCTTTACATTGCTTTACAAATAAAGTTATACATACATTCATACAAGCTGAATCATCGTTGCAACTTTAAGCCTTGTTTATTTTCTGAGGGGAAACGCTGGTCTACAGTAAGAGACAAAACACTAGCCTTCTCAAAGGGATATAATGGTTTTGTGTATGTCTTCAGTTAGTCTTTATAACTCCATGATTTGTTTTCATGCAGGACATCTCTTGCCTCAATAGAGACCCCTCCCATGTAGTTATTGTGGACTGTAAACGAGAAGCTTTCAAGCTGCAGCCATACAATGGGCTTGCTATAAAGAAGTGGGATGGTAACTCAGAAGATCGTGCACTCTATGACCTGACAGCATTTTTAAAAAGTGAGTAAAAGTTATTAGCAAGATGGCTTTAATGAAATGAGGGGTAATTGAGCATTGAACCAGATGAGGATAATAAGAGGTAACGCTGGCAATACAATTCTTTTTGAGAAATCTTCAAAAATATTTTTTCTTTTTTAAATCTTTACTGGTGGTATCCATTATAGTGGAAAATGCTGTCTGCCTGGGTGCAGGCACACACAGGTGCTTTCAGCAAGGAAAGGGTAAGACTTTGCATTCTCATGCCAAAATCAGCTGTGTGTGCCTGCATGACGGTTTCAGGTGCAGACGGGAGAGGAGGCTAATGCCCAAGTAGGGGCTTATTATCTGCCTGCGTATTTCAGCAGGCTAATTTTCAGGACCATCTGGGATTGGCCTTAATTTGAAACTTTCCTTTGTGCGCATTATTTCTTTGTCCCTTAATTCCCTTCTTCTTTGCCTCACAAATGACCTTGCATTCTTTTTCACTATGGTTGCTACCTTTCATTTCTCAGTTCATCAACTAATTTGCCCAAGCCTTTTTTTAATCAGCAATTGCAATGAATGGAGTAAATGATGTCCGTGCAGTCCTGGAGAACTATTCTCTAGAAGAAGATCCACTGGAAGCTTTTAAGCGCCGTCAAACACAGCTGGAGCAGGTAATTTTATGGCCGTGTGCATAGGTGGATAGATTATCTGTATGCAATTTGACTGTACAGATTTATGCTCTGTTTCTCTTTTCTGTCTCCTGTGCCCAGACTTCTTTGTTTATTCCTTGTATTCAATAACATTCATGCTCCTGGCTCCCTTCACACTATAATGCTCACTGTTCAATTTCTTTGTCTCATACCTGCCAGGAGGAACAGCAGAGACTATCTGAACTGTCCCAGCTCACTAAGAGACAGACACTATCTCTGGGTTCTTTTACCAACCGGCTGTGGCCCCGCTCCAAACAACAGTGACAAATTCAAACAGTGTACTGTGATGTCCATTCCCTTGCACCATTGTATATAACAAGTGTATAAACAATCTCCTAGGCAGAACATGGACTATCTTTATAGATGTGTGCTCAAGAGGTTTGTGAACATTATTAATAAAGACATTTTCTAGAACATCTTGAGTGTTCCTTGACTATGGAGCTGGAACCAGTGAGCTCTACAATAATTTGAACCCATGAGTATTGCAACAAATACTTTTACAAAGAAAACCAGTGGGTACTTCTCTGTGAAAGATAAACCTATAAGTTATAAAAGTACTGGTTGATGATCTAACATGAAGTTTGGATCAGCACCTACCTGCAATCAGCTTTAAACTAATGTGATATTTTATCTTTAGAATTAAACACTGTCTGTCGTTTTCAATTGAAAGACCCACAAGGGTCCTATTTCGTTACCCAGTAACAACAGGTTCTTGTGTAACTCAGACCAGGAATTGCTATGCAATTAAAATATGACCTCCTTGCAGTAAATGGGTGCATAAGGCCTCATCCATATTATCAAGAGCATTGTTGGAATGAAAGAACTTTTAAACATGTTAAAGAAAACCATGTTTTCCTTGACCACATCATCCCTAGTCCTGTGAAATCCAGATGCACATTGCATTTCTGTTTTGCTCAAAGGTGAAGTGATTTTTTTCCTTAGTTTTAAGCTTAGACCAAAGCTGCAGTATATTGCAACTCTCTCTGGGCCTATGAATTGTTTTCCATAAAGAAAAATAGAACTGTGATGTCCACCAGATCTAATGTGTGGTATAGCTGAGTGATATGCAGATGTTACGGACACTGTTAAATCATCTTTGGATTTTTGTTTTGCTTACATTTCATCAAATACTTTACCATGATAAATTTATAATTTTTGTGAATAAGTCACTTAAAGGAGAAGGAAAGGGATTTTATACTTAGGGGTGCTAAATGTTAGGCATCCCCATGTGCCTACTTTTTACTTTTACTTACCTGACACCCCAGGCTGGTGCCCCTATCAGCAGAGCACCATGGAGAGATCAACTTCCTACTTCCGCGGGACTTATCAGGGCTGCGCATGCGCAGTAGAGTTTAAACAAAAAAGTCGTCTATTTTGCTTTACTGTGCATGTGATTCCCCCGGGAAATTTGAAAATCAAACAATGCAAACAAAGTTGATCTCTCCATGGTGTTCGCTAGAAGAGCCCCTGGACTGTTGCGATTTTCAGCTGATGGGAGCGCCGGCCCAGGGTATCGGGTAGGTAAACGTAGTCACTTGGGAGTGCCTAACTTTGGCACCCCAAGTGTAAAATGACTTTCCTTCTCCTTTAAAGCTGCATCGGAGATGTTGGCAGGTTTCCACACATGAACTTCTAAGCAACTGAAGGCCTGTCTCACATTGATGAATGTTGATGTTCAGGAGTCCTCCATCAGGAGAACACTGAACAGCAATGGTGTGTATGGCAAGCTAGCAAGGAGAAAGACATATTTTTGGGGGAGCAGTGGCTGTCTGGCTATAGTTTGCTAAAGATCATGAGGAAAAACCAGAAGAATACTAGAAGAATGTTGTGTGGACAGATTAAACCAAAATAGAACTTTTTGGCTTAAATGAGGAGCCTAACATTTGGAGAAAGAAAAACACAGTGTTCCTGCTTAAGAACCTTATCCCATCTGTGAAACATGGTGGTGGGAGTCTTCTGGTTTTGGCCTGTTTTTCTGCAGCTGGGCTTGCCATCACTGATGGAACAATGAATTCTGAACTAGACCAAAGATTTCAAAAGGAAAATGTCCAGACATCGGTCTGTGAACTGGAGTTCTACCAAAAAATAAATGGAATATTTTGGAATGGCCAAGTCACAGTCCTGACATTAATCCAACTGAACTTATGTGGAAATTGAGTAGTTCATGTGCGGAAACCTGCCAACATCCAAGAGCTGAAAGGGAAACTGTCATGGGTAAACGCATCCGTTAATAGTTCTGCTCCAGTAGACTTCTACACTGAAAAAAACAGATTTTTTTATATTCAGTTT
>CM044446.1:58275991-58355027 GCA_024363595.1 Xenopus borealis
AGTGTTTTGGGCTCATTCATAATACCTTCATAATTTTCCGCCCCTTAAATCATAGGACTGGCACATTATGAAATAACATTTCACACACTGGAAATTGTTTAAAAAAAAAAGGCAGAATCATATACTGTACAAGAAGACGCTTGCAATTTCCATTAGACAGGAAAGTCTACCAACCTGAGGCCCTTACTGTATATTTAGACAGACCTATTGGCCTATTTGGCTTTCTTTTTCTTTTATGTAGAAAGAGGGCCATCAACCCTTTGTTAAACACCTATCCTGCCATATACACACCATCTGCTCCTCCCTTTTGATGGAAACAGAAATCATCACTCATTGCCATCTGGGCCTTCCCGATGATCTCATTAATCTAAGACCATATATCACTGACTTCAGAAAGCTCAAATAGATGTTTTATATTGACTAGAAATACAATACAGCATAAGGCCGATGGGGCAAGTCACACACATTGCATTTAGACCCCACACGTTGTCTTCACATAGGAAACACTCTGACTATAGTAGATGCTGGTAGTGACAGACAGGCCCCCTCTTGTAAATACTTGCTTTGGTTTTCCTCAGTACTGTGGGTTCTGGCAAATGCCAGATGGGCTGCTATAAGGTCCCATAGAAAGTCAGTATTTAGTGGGCTGGTGGGGGCTGTTTGGACCTCTGTGTGGGCTGATTGGGCCTCTGTGTACCTGAAATGCCAGGGCCTATTTTAATTCTCAGTCTGGACTTGGTCCTACAACATATAGTCTTTAAACCTATGTTTCAGTAAGTTTTAACATTTTAGAAGGAATTAGATGCCCTTCTTTTTAACTAGTGGAACGGTTCAGTAACATATTGATGAGAGATGGGATACATCCCCTTTACTAGTCTGCTATTATATGGATTGCCATGTATTATTAGTAATTCACTATATATCTGATCATTTTCATTGATTGCTTGCTGTGATCACTAACGCAAAGTTTTTTTTTTTTTTGGTAAAAAGTTTCTATTATCAAAGACCTTGACTTGCATATACTGCCATATTCCATATATAACTCTTATTTATGCTATGAAAAAAAGCTCCCTTTCTCACGTACTGCATTGGTGACCTGTATCTGTTATTATTAATTACAGGGTATTTTCTCTCTTATTATTGAATCATGGACCACAAACTCAGCTGAGCAATCTACAGGTAATACTCATGGTTTGTACAACTTATTGGAATAAGTGGCAGCCATCCTTGTTTGATTTGTGTTGGTACACAAGTGTGTACTTGTGTGACTTGTGTTTCGCCTGTCTTATTTGTTAGGTATTACTCTTGTGTTTGCAGTGTGCAGTAAGGCCTATTTTTCAGTGAAACTTTTTTTTTTTAAAGTGTCAGTAGCATGCAGGTTGGTGGATCTATATGATAGGAGAAGAGGAGCAAATTATTGCACATTTCGATGTAATTTGTTTTTCAGCTGCTTTGACCTGGAGAATTAATCTTTAATTGTTAAATTGTAGAGCACTAATATTCCTACAAGTGCACAAGGTGTCATTTACATTCAGGGATATAGTATAAGTACGTGAATAATGGCCAAAGCTCTGAATATAGAGAACAACTAAGCAGGCCAGTTTGAAACCAGTATAGCCTTCTAACATATGGATTTCAACCTACACGACTTTATAAACCAACCAAAGAAAAGCAGAGGATGTTAGCTTTTAATCCAAGTCTGACAGAATGAAAATGCATGCAGCTACCTCAATTTATAATATAGCTTTATTCAACTCTTCCCTGTGTTCTCACTGGGTGTTATTTATAAACACTGGGCAAAGTGGGACCGGGGCAGTAACCCATGATGACCAATCAGTTATTTACTTTCATTGTTCTACTTGGCAGATGACTGAATAAAGCTAATCACTGATTGTTTGCTATGGGTTATTGCCCAGTATTTATGAATCATCTTCTTTATCTCTGCCATATTCTGGATGCTAATGCTCCTCAGGCCATCTTCCCACTCTTCTGCTCTGTTACTACTACAATGTGCACTCCTGCTCCTTCTCTTGCCCCTACATTGGTAATAACTGTAATGCCCACTTCCTGCAGAAAACCCTGAGAACCTTCTTAGTCGCTTGGCTACACGTAGGCGTTTGTCTGTTGGCGAGGACTGGTCTCAAGACATACACCTTGGAGAGCAGAGTGAGCTGCGTTACTCCTACCATGTCTCTTGTGATGAGCATTATTATGGGGACAGCTGCTCTGATTATTGCAGACCAAGGGATGACAACTTTGGACATTACACCTGTGATGAGCAAGGGAACCGCTTATGCCTGTCTGGCTGGAAAGGAGAATATTGTGCTGAACGTAAGTATATCTGCCCGTATTTGAATAACCCGATCTTTTTTGTTTTATGCCTTATGTTACTAATGTCACTATCTTTGTTTTGCGATTGATCTTTAGCCATTGTCGTTTTGTGATCCGGTCTGTTCAGCACAGTTCCACACCTTCATTTACTGGTCAGCCATGTTCTTGGCCTTCATCCCGTGTTTTGTTTCATGCTCTGCCATCAGGAATCACATTTGCACTTGTGTTAAATTTCAGGGCCCCATTTTTAAAGCCACTCCAAAGCTACAGTATACCCCCCCCCCCAAAGTCTGCTGTGATCCTCCTTTCAAATTGAGTTCTCTCATGACCATAGCTCATTGCATTATCCTCACTACTGTCCAGTTCTTACAATTTTACTCTTGTGAAGTTCTCACCCTATTGATTATTATACTTTCCTAAGAATGGACATCATACCCTTTCATTTCATATATTTTGTTTGCCCAGGTTAGCAAACAAAATATATAATATTTTAATAGTATCACACACTTCCAATAGCCCGTTATATTGCATTTTGCACTGCTTGTATTGTAATGAGGCTCAAACACTAATTCACTCTTTACCTATGAGTGAAAGAATACATTTATTATACAGACTTTCCACAGTTAGTAAACAAGGCCTATGCTCACATTGTTATTGTCAACCCCTGATAGATACACACCTCTCTCTAAATAAAGAGGGGGTTATAGAATCTGCTCAGAGTATGCAGGAAGCATATGGTGCTTGGTTATCAGGCAGCAGATTCTCAGTGTCCCACCACTCCTGGCAGAAGGTCTGCGAGATGAATAGGGGAGGAAGGGCATGCATATGGCGTTAACCAGATTTGATTGTTTGAAGCGGGACAGATTAATAAATGTAATGGTTAAGGGCAAACGCCCTTCTCACAAATCCCTCTTTCTTATTGTTCCCAATACAAAAGGGACAGGCTGCCTGAATAACTTACCCTGCCCACCCCCATCCACTATGCTGTCCAGCAGGTGCTGTTTGTGTAATCACTTCATGTATAATATGTCACACACTAGAAAGGAAAGACAACGCTACAGCACAGAACAATAAAGGCAGAGAATCTTGGATATGGAATAGTGAAAGGAGATAATCTCAGGCAAATAATAATGAAAGTCAATAATCTCAGCTGGTGACAAAGAGCTTTGAAGCATGGAAAGGTCCGAGGAGATAAAGAATAATATTAAGTCCAGTTACACTGAGCAAAGTATAAAATATATTTTAAATATATATAAATATTTATATAGAGATGAACCAAATTGTTTGCCAAGCTTTGCAGAGAAAATGACACCCATAGACTCAAATGGGTGAAAAAAATTGTTGCGCGGCAAAAATTTGTTACGTAATTTGTCTCGCTGCAAAAAATGTTGTTATATAAGTTACATACAAAATCCTTATGTGTGAATTCTGACATTACTAACAATAAACAAGTGTGTGCATGCACAATATCTGTTCTGTACCAGAGTTTAGGGCCTTACTTTAAAACAATAGAGTGATGCCAACTGACTACACAGATTCAAGCTAGTAGATTTACTTGTCGCGTGTACCCTAATTAACTGAAATTACATCATTCAATTGTTTCCACACTTCTAAAGAAAGAGCACAACAAATACAATTTCAGTTCCTTTATCACTGTAAAACGGCCCCTTGTTGGTTACAGAATACTTGGAATGTTTTAGCCTCTCCCTATGTTTATTCCCCTAAAATTATACAGCTTCCCAAGCTATACTCCTTTATGTAGGCAAAGATTCTACTATTAACCAACTCCCCATAATATACAACAGTGTTCTTAAGAGTTTTCATATTACAGTGAAAGCTGGGAAAAACTAGTGAATGGCTAAGGCTGTTCTACAGTATTTTCCATTAGTATAGTTGTGGTTAGATAGAGGAGTACTATCATGATTGATACATTTATTGCCAGTGGAAGGGTTCTATATCTTAGCATGGCTGTTTTTTCCTTCTGTTTCAGCTATCTGTCTACCTGGTTGCAGCGAGGCTCATGGGTTTTGTGAGACACCCGGAGAATGTAAATGTCGCATGGGATGGCAAGGACAACTGTGTGACGAATGTTTACGTTACCCTGGGTGCCAGCAGGGATCCTGCTCCCAACCATGGGAGTGCATTTGTCAAGAAGGCTGGGGAGGGCTGTTTTGTAACCAGGACTTGAACTACTGTACCAACCACCGGCCCTGCCGTAATGGCGCAAGCTGCATCAATACTGGTCAAGGGAGCTACTCTTGCAACTGTCGTGCTGGCTTCACAGGAACCAATTGTGAAATAGACATCAACGAATGTGCGAGTAATCCATGCAAGAATGGAGGCAGCTGTAATGTAAGTGAACCATGTATATGTTACCCAAATCAGTTTTCTCTATTGCTGGTTATTTTATCAATGTCAGTATTTGCAGTATGGCCCTATCTGTGTATCTCAAATCCAAAGTAAACTCTCTATTGAAATGATGTTGTTGATAGCAAGTACTGTCATTCACAGCTGAAATGTGCCTAAAAACAGAAACAAGTACAGCCTTACTTCTGGTAATGGGTTTTTCAGGTCACCCAGATGTGGCAGACTTTAGATTCAGAAAAAAAGGGGTCAGCCATTACAGGTATGGGATCCGTTATCCGGAAACCCGTTATCCAGAAAGCTCCGAATAACGGAATGACCATCTCCCATACACTCTATTTTATCCAATTGTTTTAAACGGATTTCCTTTTTCTCTGTTATAATAAAACAGTAGCTTGTACTTGATCCAAACTAATATATAATTAATCCTTATTGGAAGCAAAACCAGCCTATTGTGTTTATTTAATGTTTACATGATTTTATAGTAGACTTAAGGTATGAAGATCCAAATAATGGAAAGATCCGTTATCCGAAAAGCCCCAGGTCCCGAGCATTCTGGATAACAGGTCCCATACCTGTATAGCATTTATTGTGTATAATGTGGCTATAATTGCATATATTCTGTATAAAGATTAGATTTCTCCCTGACCCTGTTAATCTATGGGTATTTGGAGTCAAGACTTCAAATCGAATTCGTTCGAATGCGCTATTACTTCGATTAGTATGAATTTGGCTCTATTCCATTGAAATCGGACCTATTTCAAAAAGACCAACCGAAATTAATTTGAAGTATTTGCAATTTGAAATTCTGAAACCCTAGATAAATCTGCCCCTAATGGTTCCATTCAGGGAAGCCACTGGGAGTTATACTATATTTGTTTTCATAATATATGCAACTAATTCACCACTCATTCCAATATACTGGAAAGAATACGTTAACCATTTCTTTCTCTGGGTGTAAACAACAAATGTTCATTATTTATGTGTATAGACATTATTTTTACACATAATAACATTTTCAATCTCTGCATTTCTCTCCATGCCTTTATACACCCATTCTCCCTTCTCTCTGTTTATTACACTTTCCTCCCTTTCTTTTTTCATTGTACCTGCTTCTTTTCACTTCCACCACATAAAAAACATATTTCTGTCACCACATTATCTCCCTCTATATCACTTGTCCTTCCTAATATCAACTCAACCTAATTCTCCATACGTTTTCTTTGCACATTCTGGGTCATCCTCTACTTCTATCATTACTGTTCTTTTCCACCTTTTATACATTTTCTCTCTGCCTGCCCACCCTATCCCTCTCAGGACATGGAAAATGACTATGAATGTGTTTGCCCACGGGGTTTCTATGGCAAGAACTGTGATATCAGCGCTATGACATGTGAAGATGGCCCCTGCTTTAATGGGGGCACCTGTATCGAGAAGAGCAGTGGAGTAGGGTATGTCTGCCGCTGCCCCCACAATTACCATGGCTCTAACTGTGAAAAGAAGATTGATCGCTGTACCAACAGTCCCTGCCTGAACGGTAAGTCCTCCAAAATCCCAGTGTATATAACAGTGTTATCACAGAGATCAAGTAATAACCATAGTGCCAATGACAAAACATCCATTTTGGAATCATCAAAGGAGACATTTTGTGTAAAAAATAAGAATGAACCTGTGCGTGATACTCATTTAGATATAGAAGAATTGTGCTTAAAAAGTAGTTTCAGGCTCATTTGTTGAATATTTCTGCACAAACCCTAATAATCCCTCCCTTCTCTTCCACTTCCTGCTCCCTGAATTCCCAGGCTGTGCAGGGGAATCAGCAGCACTCAGCATACTATGCTGTAGGACAGGAACCAATCAGCAGCTAGCAGGACCTGACAGGGAATTGAAGCCTAACTGTGCTTATGTGACCGCAGGGCTCTGATTGGCTGTCCCCCTCCTACTGTGCCTCTGGCAGGGACCATTAGGACACAGCCACCCCTCATTTGAAACAAAGACCAGTGAACATCTATAGGGAGCTCCAATAAACATTAATTAACATACATTTTTAGTACCATGTAAAAGTAACACCATCTACTACTTAGAATTGCCTACAAAATATTTCTCATTTAATATTTTCTGCCATTACAGTGCAACACATTAATGTAATGGCCAGTCTTATGGCACAATGAATTTGCCTTCAGTGAACTGGTAGTGCTTTTATTAAAGACTGTTGTCTCTCATTCCATACAGGAGGTCAGTGTCTAGATATGGGTCGAAATGCATTGTGCAAGTGCCGCCCTGGATTTTCTGGTCCTAGGTGTGAAATAAACATTGACGACTGTGCTAGCAACCCATGTGCAAATGGAGGTACTTGTGTGGATGCAGTGAACAGCTATACATGCTCCTGCACTCTTGGCTATGGAGGCAAAGACTGTACCCTGAGGGTAGATGCCTGCAGTTTCCAACCCTGCAATAATGGTGGAACCTGCTTCACCCACTTTAGTGGCCGTGTCTGCCAGTGCCCCACAGGCTTCATGGGATCCAGTTGTGAATTTAGAGTACAAGATCCCACCCCAGCTTCCCAACGTGCTGAATCCTCAAATACTCTTACTATGCTGGTTTGTCTGGGACTGCTAACATTCTTTTTGCTGGGCTGTGGAGTGCTCTTGGTTATGAGAGGTATGAGGAGGGGACACTTCAGTGAAAAGGGACGAGTCAATAATGACCTGGAACCAAAGAATAACCTGATAGAAAAGGAACCACATTTCAAGATGCCCAATCCAGATTATCTAAGAGAAAAATCAAGTAGCAAACAGAAGCTTCTCCAAGGATCTGAAAGTGAGGAGGAGAGAAGTGGACACAGACGTGACCGGTGTGTATATATTTCCCTTTGGCTGTAATATGCTAAGTGTATTTGTGTCAATAATCATATTATCAGCCTTACAATGGCCCAGTAAACAAAAATAAATACAAGTGTAAATAACAACCCACAGACATATACAGGCACAGCATTTACTACTCTGTAGAATCATAATATAAAAGTGTTTGTATGTGAGCAGATACCGACAGTGGCATTTTAAACAATTTATATGTTATGCCTGGGACACAGAGAGAGAGCTGCCCAGGACTCCATGTGTAAGGCTTTAATTACCTGACCACTGAATAACCACCACTATGACTGGCCTAAAAATATAATCTTAACTGTTATAGGACAACTGTTTGGTATGCAAAAATGAAGGCTGATGCTGTGCAAAGACAACATCTGTCACTTTAATATATAATCTGGAGACATTAGCTGTCCTCAAGTTTAAGCACACATGTCCTATTCCTGGCATTGCGTGTTTGGAGATACACAACTTATTCATTGGATGTATTTTATTTATTGTACATTTGAAAACTTGCTTTTACCACCCAAAACTAAAATGATGGAATTTTTTTTCTACAACAGAAAGCCAGATATCAGACAGGGTAACGTCACATCAAGGTATCAAGAGGATGGCGCTTATCACCCAATATATATACTCCCGGAACCTGAACAGTGTATATTTGCTACTGAGGTAAGTGTCCAGTCAGAAAATCCCAAATAGCAGAAATGAAATGATCCATAAAACTGATTAGAGCTATGGAAGACACAGCTTCTTCATAAACATTTTAAGCATTGGCAATCAGAACACAGCTCTTCAATATATTAGTAAAATGGTGAATGGAATGCCTACATCACACAGGGGGATAGAGAAAAGCATTACCTTGCTGTATGTGGTTGTCATGCTGCACCAGTACTGCATAATATGTTTAATACCCTTTAGCTACAATGCACTGAGCAGTCATACACAACTAAAGGGAATGGAAGTGACAGGGCACTGTTGCTTCCTACTTTGAATATGATTTAGCACATAGAATGGTAGATGAGATTTCAGTTAGAATAACTGACTGCCAAGGTGCACATAAGAAATCTGCTCAATTAGCCTCTATGTTAGTATGGTTACCTTTACTAGATAAAACACTTCTGGAGCGATCAACCTGTACAAGTATGCGTGTAGCAATATGAAATGATTGCAGCTCCAAGTTGTACTTACAATACCTATACTTACTTTTTCTCTCTTCCTCAGGTGTAATCATACCAAGAAACAAGACTTCAGATTCGCATCACATTTTCTTCTTTTATTATTTAAAATATCACCCCCTCGTATTTATTGACAAATGTATCTTGTATTTATGAACACTTTAAAAAAAAAAAATCTATATATATATATATATATATTGCTGCTGCTATTTATGACTACTATTAGGGCAGATAAAATTCATCCTTTACTATGGGTGAATTTCCCTTAAAGGTGTGTCAGCATATCACACCTAAATATTCTTACTACTTTGCTTTTCATTCTTCTGTACAAAGGAGGAGAGTCATGACTAAGTCATGACTTAGTGCCATTTAAAATGAAAGGCATTTTACCCCAAAGCTGGCTCCTGCCCCAATTATGGGATTTTGTTCATAGTCTCTTCTGTGAATTGAAACCAATGGGAGGAGAACATTTACCATCGTTAACAGTTATCACTAAGTACTCCAAGGTCTACACGTAGCGTATGGTCTTTAGTGTTCTTTATAGTGTTCTTTTGGTGCTTTCTCTCTTCACTCTTTGATCTAATCTGTAGCATTCTGCCTTTGCGATCTGAAAGCCTTTTAAGTTGCTATTTCTACATAAAACAATCCACTTATATGTATATACTGTATACACACTCTGCTGATGTACATATAATATCTATATTGTATTTATAAATCTGTATATATATGTTATTGTTTAAAAGAGTTTTATAAAAATATATATTTTAATAAACTGAAGTTTATTTTGATGTGTGTGTGTTGAAAGTAAAAAAAAAAGTGTTGACATATGTAATGGAATCAGTCGAACTGAGTAGAAAACAACATGAATAAGTCTGCAGTATCATGTGTTAATATGTCCATCATCTGTGGCAGATATGATTCAGCCATTGAGCACAGGGAAATAGCTAAAGGCCCAACTGCAAAATTGAATCAGGTTTGCCTTAAAGGACAAGGAAAGTTAAACTAAAGGCGTAGGTAGAAATTATGTTTTGGGCTTCTGTACCAGCTAGGGTTGCCACCTTTTCTTAAAAACAATACCTGCCTTCCTATATATTTAGGTTTTTTGCCTATTAATAACATTGGGATCAGCCATCAAAAACACCAGTCAGGCCGGTAAAAAAAACGGCCAGGTAGCAACCCTAGTACCAGCCCAAGGCAACCACAACCCTTTAGTAGTAAAGATGTGTCTCCAAAGATGCCCAAGTAGCTCCCAATCTTCTTTTCTGCTGATTCACTACACATTCTATGTGCTGCTGTTATATGCTGAGCTTAGGGACCCACTCTCAATATACAGTATACATAGAATAGAAATGTCACAGTATAAGGCTGATTAGTCATTAATACAGATAATTACTACATGGCAGCACAGCACTAGTGCAATTAGCATCAGAATTTAATAATCAGCCCTGTAGCATCAGCTTATATTAAAGGGTAAACTTCATTTTCTGCTGGATAATTAGTGACGACCCCTAAGCTTGGCTTCTTAACAGCTGCTCAGAGCCCACTGAGCATGTGAGTGTTACAGACACTTTCCAAGATGGTGACTCCCTGTGTTTGAAGTCCTGGATCATTGCTGCTATTGACAAGCTAAAACTTTAGGCTGGTGCAATAAGTTCACTATATAAAATATGGCATTTTACCCATATTCTGCCTGCCTGCAATGCCGCCTCCCCATTGCCTGCTTAACTTTCCTGCACAGGGGTCTAGTGTTAGGGATCATTTTACTGTATCTTTTTGCATTTTGTATCCATCTTTGCTCATTTAAATGTAGCCATTGATTTATACATTACATGTGTTATGACCATTTTTGTAACTATAATGTTAATTTAGATAATAGTAAGTTAATTTCCCCATCCTTTCAGAATAATGATGTGTGGGTTAGGAAAAATCCAAACCTGCAAAAATTTGCTATTGTAGGACCCCCGCCCAACCCATATCCCCATCTTCTTGCTCTATGCACTACTTCTGTGAGTGCATCCAGTTAAAAAAAGAGGAGAAGAGGAGTGTACATTCCCAGTCTGACCCCTATCGAACCCTAATCTGCAATGGTTGGACAAATTTCAACCCAAAACTGCCCAACCGAAGGGTAACCTGTTGGTCACAATGGGTTTCGAGTCAACCTGCACATCACTATTTCAGAATATGCATAAATAAACAGTTGTGAAAATATTTGCCACGTGTCTTGTTTCAATTTTCGCTGCAAAAAAACTGACGCATATAACTTTTTCTCCTTATCCTTAAACCAAATATAACTGATCCATCTGAGTGTCTATATAAGGACACACACATATGATGGAGGCAAGAGTTCCAAACCACAACTCGCATAATTACCCTCTTGGATCTGCTACCCTGCAACTGACTTATACCTTCCAACCACCATTAATCAGGACGTGCCGTTGCTGCAAACTGGAAGTGATAGCATCAGAAGCAGGAGGAGATAGAAAAGTTTTGTAAAATTTTAAAAGGAGTAAAATATAGACAATATAACAGAAGAAATATAGATGAGACTCACAACCCGACCCACAACCTGCATCTATACCCGCACCTTAAAATCCTACCCTCATCCCACAAGTAACCCTTTTTTTTCAAGTAACCCACGGGTACCCGACCCGCTGCAGGACTCTACTTGAGAAATCACCAGATTTAGGAACCACTCCACTAGTGTTTAAAGAAAACATGATTCATAATTATTGCTACACAACTACGTTTACTTAACTGTTCTTTGAACTTTGCACCTTAAATAACAAAAATTATAGTTTTCAAGAAAGAAACAAGTTAAAACTCAAACAGAAACAGTCCAAGTATACTGTATTCTTTCTTCATATGTTTTTAGCCTTTCAACATTATTCAGAATTCAAAATGAAATAAAATTAAGCATTTGAAACCTCAAAATGCCAAGTAAAAGTCGATCAAGACTTTCTGTGTCAAGGTTTTATCCTTGGAGCTCACTTTGGTATAGCCAACCTGTTTCTCCATCTTGAAAATCTTGTGGTATTATCTCAAATCTATCCACACACAGTTTGCGAGGCCATGATCCTTGAGTACGTGCACAGAAATGAGAGTGGAACAGTGACTTGACCCGTTGATACTGATCTGAGAAAATCTAGATAGAGAACAAAGTATAAGTATTGTCAGTGTTGCAGTACATGTAGTAATACATGTGCACACTGGTCTTTAACTGAACAGTAGCACAAAAATTCAAAGTGTTTTAAAGAAATGAAATGTAATGTATTGTTGTGCTGCACTGGTACAACTTCCTTGCTTGAGAAACTCTACTATAGTTTACTGTTTATAAACAAGCTGCTGTGTAGCCATGGGGGCAGTCATTCATAGCTGAAAAGGCACAGGATACACAGCAGACAAGAGCTCTGTAGCATACAACATGTTTCTTCAGAACTGTTATCTACTGTGAATCATGTGCTTTAATGGCTGCCCTATGGCTAAACAGCAGCTTGTTTATATAAACAATAGCTGTATTTCTGTAGCAATCACACCAGTTTTAGCAGTGGAGGGTAACAATACATTATATTGTCATTCCTTTAAAACACTTTAATTTCTTGTTGTTACTGCTCCTTTAAAGGAAAAGTAAATGTTTTTCTTTTTCTTTCTGTAAATTTGCTCTAAACAGCCCCCCAGATTAATGTACCTTAGTCCCTGCTGCAAGTCTGCTCTGGTTTCTGTGTTATAAGCAGCTTGTTTCACCTTCTTCCTGGTGCAGAGTGAAGCCCAGCCCCTTAGTTTACTGAGCAGTCCATTTGCTGCTGTTCCACAATAGAGAGGAAGAGGGAGCCAGTGTTTCATTAGTAAGCTAGTTTCCCCAAGCAAAAGCTGCTACACTCACTGCTCTCTGCTATGTCATAGTATGCAAATGATCTCCAAGACTAGTCTGAGAGATAAGGTCAGCTCAGTAAGCTAAGGGGCAGGGCTTCACTCTGCACCAGGAAGAAGGTGAAACAAGCTGCTGATAACACAGAAACCAGAGCAGACTTGCAGCAGGGACTAAGGTACATTAATTTGAGGGGCTGTTTAGAGCAAATTTAGAGATAGAAAAAAAAAAACGTTTACTTGTTCTTTAACGGTGGTGACACATGGTAAGATTCAGGTAGATTTGCCCTGTAACAAATCACCTCTTCTTCGGGTGACTAATCTCCCCGAAAAGCCTTCCCGCCAGCTAGAATCTAAATCGCCAGTAGGGTTGGCACTCGGATGACTTTAGATTCCAGTTTGGTCACTTTCAATAGAAAGAAAGACCATCAGTTTGTGACTCACATACCAAACAGAATGTTCTGGATTATCATACTTGGGTTGGTGCAATACAGCTTTGCATTGAGCCAGCGGTGTATTAAAATCAAGTGATTTTTAGAGGCTTTCTCTTCTATTGATCTGATATATCATCTTAATGATTTAAACTGTGGGCTTTCTCATGAACCTGATCCAGATTCTGGACTTGTCATGTATATGAGTTGTTGAGGAGAAAGGAATACATTCAAAAAATACATCATACAATTATGTGTGTACAAGTTGTGCGCAATGCAAAATGTGCCTGCAACGTTTTGGGTCCCCCTGGGCATAAAGGGCCCAGGGGCAGGGCGCCATCAGGGGGGGACAGGGGGGACAAGTGTCCCGGGCCCGGGCCTGAGGGGGGGCCCGGCAGTGCTGCACTTTTCAAAAGAGCCGGGCCCCCCTTACATGGGAGCGATAGTCCCGGGCCCTGGATCGCTCCGATCTGGCCTGTCCCCTATGGCCTCCCTCATCGCTACACCCCGCCCCTTCCCGCTCTACATCCACCCACCTGGGAGCTGGCAAGTCTCGCCCCTTCCCTCCTCGTATTAAAAAAACACTTAGCTGGCGTGCTGCGGCATCTCCACATGCTCACCGTTGTGGACGATGTTTGCTATTGCGCACCAGCGTGTTGCTACAGCAAGGGAGCGCGCAGTGTGGGCAGCACAGCAGGGGGGGCCCTGGACAGCAGCCCCGGTGGGCCCCCCCAGTCCAACCCTGTCCTTCTGCCTGCTCTTCCCTCTGTTCATCCTCCTGCTCTTCCCTCTGTTCTTCCTCTTGCTCTTCCTACTGTTCTTCCTCCTGCTCTTCCCTCTGTTCTTCCTCCTGCTCTTCCCTCTGTTCTTCCTCCTGCTCTTCCTACTGCTCTTCCCTCTGTTCTTAATCCTGCTCTTCCCTCTGTTCTTCCTCCTGCTCTTCCTACTGCTCTTTCCTCTGTTCTTCCTCCTGCTCTTCTTCCTGCTCTTCCCTCTGTTCTTCCTCTTCTGCCTGTACTTCCGCCTGCTCTTCTTCCTGTTACTTCCTCGAAATTTGGCTTGGGTGGATCAGGGGTGTGGCCAGGGGAGTGGGCAGGATCTGGGGGTGGGGCCCAGGGGGCCCTGAAATTTTGTATGGGGCCCCATGATTTCTAATGGCGGCCCTGCCCAGGGTGGCCAGAAACGTTTCCCTTTTTTGAACATGGGCTATACAAAATACAAAACTCTTTTTCACAAATTGCAGTGTGCTACTGGAAGAGAAAAATCAGTCATTTATTTTTTGGGGGTGGGGAGGGGGGGTTTCCATAGAAGTGGAATATATTTTGAATATTCCTGTACCTTGGACTGGATATAAGAAATGTGTTCTTGTGGTCTTCCATACTCATTTCGCAGCTCCCAATAATATTTCAGCATGGCTGCTTTGCACAGACGACTCACTGCAAAATGGCTGAGAGTTGAAGAGCTGGAAAAAACAAAGTTTACTTTAACATTCGTATAGGGCAAGTGCTTTATCTTAAAAATGGTTCTGATCAAAGAAATAGACTTCTCACACTTCCCTATAGTTGCACTCAGTCCTTCAAAATTGAGTGCTGCTGCATCTACAGTCATATGAAAAAGTTTGGAAACCCCTCTCAGCCTGCATAATAATATACTCCACTCTTTCATTTCCCAGGAATATCTGAGTACTGGGGTGTATTCTGAACAAATGTTTTTAGTGAAGCAGTATTCAGTTGTATGAAATTAAATCAAATGTAGAAAAACAGGCGGTGCAAATATTTGGGTACCCTTGTAATTTTGCTACTTTGAATGCATGTAACTACTGAATACTGATAAATCCTAAAAGTGTGGCTACGAGGACTCCTGAGGGATACTATTATGGGAAAACATGTTTTTTTCAAAACACATCAGTTAATAGTGCTACTCCAGCAGACTTCTGCACTGTAATACATTTCTCAAAAGAGCAAATCGTTTTTTTTATATTCAATTTTTTATTTTCAAATTCATGAAGTACGGAGATTGAACTTCGTGAACTTTGGGCGCATGCACAGTAGTACCAACTGGCAAATGTGTTCTACTGCGCATGCACCACCAACCCCCGACGGATCCAGGAAGAAGATGTTTCTTGAGCAGATGG
The DNA here is from genome assembly GCA_024363595.1 of Xenopus borealis. Lineage (NCBI taxonomy): Eukaryota > Metazoa > Chordata > Amphibia > Anura > Pipidae > Xenopus > Xenopus borealis. The sequence goes on from CM044446.1 coordinate 58,291,161, forward strand.
TGCCTGTCAACCTGGCTGGAGGCAGTGGCGTAACTACCGGGGGAGCAGGGGGTGTGAGTGAACCAGGGCCCGCACCCCCGGCAGATTTCGCCTCGCTGCAGCCGTCATAAGACGGCTGCAGCCACACAAAAAAATCAGAACAGAGGGGGTGGGGGCCGGCTGCGCGGCCCACACCTGGGCCCGCCCCCACCTAGTTACGTTACTAGCTGGAGGAGACCTGCACAGAGGGATAAGTAGTGACTTAGGGGTGTAAGCCCAGGGGGAGGGGTTGAATTCCCCTTTAAGGTGGCTAAGTGCAAGTTGTGCTTCTGTTTGACTGTCCTCTGAAGAGTGACAGCATGGGATCCTCAAAGCAACTCTCGAGAGATCTCAAAACAAAGACTGTTCGGTATCATGGTTTAAGGGAAGGCTACAAAAAGCTATCTTGGAGGTTTAAACAGTCAGTTTCAACTGTAAGGAATGTAATCAGGAAATGGAAGGCCACAGGCAGCATACACACACACACCTACACTCTTTCACACAAACCATATATGCCCATAGCTATACTAACTGTAGAGTTTAGTATCAAAATAGCCTTTGATATTATGTCTGTCCAAAAAATCATCCAAGCCCCTCTTAAAAGCATCAACAGAATCAGCCATCACAACATCACCCGGCAGTGCATTCCACAACCTCACTGTCCTGACTGTGAAGAACCACCTACACTGCTTCAAATGAAAGTCCTTTTCTTCTAGTCTGAAGGGGTGGCCTCTGGTGCGGGGATCCTCTTTATGGGTAAAAAGGTCCCCTGATATTTGTCTATAATGTCCTCGAATATATTTGTAAAGTGTAATCACGTCCCCTCGCAAGTACATCGTTCTACAATTCAGCACAATTAGCTCAAAGAACATCTGTATGTCAGGGTGATGAGAAAGAAGCCCTTTCTGCACTTAAGCCACAAACAGAGAAAAAAAAAATCTCATTTAGACAAGCCACAGTCATTTTGGAACAAAGTGCTTTGGACTAATGAGACATAACAAAAAGGACTTTGCATGGTGAAAGACCACCGAATTCCAAAAAAACCTGCTACCTACTGTCAAATTTGGTGTTGGTTCCATCATGCCGTTAGGCTGTGTGGCTAGTTCAGAGACCGGGGCCTTTGTTGAAGTTGAGGGTCGAATGAATTCAACACAATATCAACAAATTCTTCAGGATAATGTTCAAGCATCAGTAACAAAGTTGAAGTTACACAGGGGTTGGATATTCCAACAAGACAATTATCCTAAACACGCATTTATACTTATGCACAAGTATGTTGTGGAATGCCCGTCACAGTTCGCTGAATATTATTGAAAATCTATGGAATGATTTGAAGCAGGCTGTCCATGCTCAGCAGCCATCAAATTTACAGGTGTGTTGTACCAGAGCAATATTTGCTACAATCTCAGACTGAACTATCTCCTTTGAGGTGGGTCCCTAGGGACCTGATGTAAGAGCTGGCATTAAGATGTTCATTGATCAGCATTGAATACTGCATCCCAAGATGGAGACTTTGTTTTAAATAGCAAATACAACTACCTACATTTATAACCTCTATTAAAAGTCCAATAGAAAAAATTGTATTCTAGTGTGTTTGGTCTTAAACAACAAAGCAATTACATAACACTTACCATTCTACTGGTCTCCCTGTTTCTCCATCCACAAGTTCAATGTGATCTCCTTTGGACCAGTTTAAGCTGTGCTTGCTGTAGGCTGGCAAGGTTTTGCTGCTGGATATGTGCGGACCAGAGAAGATATAGGGAGTGTGTACAGAATATGAAGGAAACAGACTCAGGTCCAGGGAAAGTTTCATGCGTTCATTAACAGCATTGCATAGAAAATCCTGCTCCAGCTCAGTGGAAGTACCTGCAATTTAATGCAATTAAAGGAATAACAAAGCTATCCTATTCTTTAAAAATACTTCAATAAATAGGGCTTTGTCCTGAGCACTTTTCTTGCAATTGTTTTAATAACTTAGTTATTTTTTTGTACTAAACACATCAAAATTTGAAGCTGAAAGTCTAAAGTCCCTAGCAAGTGCTATGCCATTATGGGACTCCAAGAATGTGAGTGATGAGCCCAGCTCTCTTATTATGTGCATGTAAGTGATCTGATTGTCCAAATATGGCTGCCTGTCAGTGGGGAAAATAATTTTCCTTTAACAGCATTCTTTATGAAATATCCATCACATCATCAGCTGGGAGGGTACGTCACAACCTTGCTGCCCTCACTACGAAGAGGGATTTTCACTGCTTCAAATGAAAGTTTAGTTCCTCAAGTCTAAAGGGGTGGCCTCAGGATCTCCTGCTATCTGTCCTCTAATGTACAGTAGAACCCCAATTTTACATTTTCAGGGGACCACATTGAGTAAAATTTGGGGAAATATAAAATCAAGGAAATGCATTATACATCATATATTGGGAGGCCACAAAAAACAGTGTGAAATGAGGGAAAACGTAAAACAATAGTATGTGAAATGGAGGTTTCACACAACTCTGCAGCTCATCAATATCATTTGCGCTGAATACTCGAGGTGAAGCCTTGTGCATTGTATAACAATAAATTTCTCTTCCTTATAATGCAAATTTTGCACAATGAACATACCTGTTACTATGCTGGTAATATATAATGGATCAATATACTGGCTCAGCAAAGCTCCCTGAATTCCCAGAACATTCCATTTCATCAGCTTGTCGAAAGCTGACATGCAGCACACACGTGAAGCCAGAACACTCGGGGGACACTCTGACACTGGAAGCAGCTCGCCTTTTGCATGAACATGAAGTGAAACACATGGAGATATATCTACACATGGACTATAGGAAAAAAGACAGAATATGACGTGTCACATTTCTTCTATATTCTACTGACATTAAAGAAAATATCATGGATACCCATCTTCTATCATTCACTACTGAGGATTAAAACATTGATTTCTCGTTCATAAAAGCTTTCACAATAAAATAAAAAAATAACATTGCGGCAGTTTTTAATTTTAAAAACTCTGCCACCCTGCTTCATTCTTTTAAAAGATTCCCAAGACACAAATCTGAAGCAGAGTCAGCATTTTGCTTCATGGTTCACGCACAACTCTGGCTGTGTAGATGGTTCAATATACCCGTGCAGTGCTAATACGGAAGGCCATAGCTAAATAAGGTACTCATCATACAACTGCAGGACTGAGCATGATTGCAGCTGTTTGAGGGCCATCAGTAAAGTTTCATGCTCATTTCTGGGACTTATTAGGGGTACAGTCACATGTACCATATGGCCCCCTTCTTTCATACAAACACTCTTGTTCTTTTTCCTTTTTCTTTCCAGTTTGCTCCCTACTGCGTTTATTATTTCTCCTACAGCACTCACCTGCAACTTTCCCAAATTACTTACTGGCTGGCCTGGGCAAAGCCTTCAGGGGTAAAGTTTAGATAGAGATGCAGGAAGATATTAGGTTTCAGGAGCAGCATCTGACTTTGCTGGGAAGGGCAGAATATGCATTTTTCTTTGGCAAGCAGCAGATCACTCTGATACATGTTCAACTGCTTGTACAGGTACCTGTAAACAGAGAGCTCACAGTTATGAACCATGACAACTCTGGAACCAAATGCTTATAAGTGGCAAATTCATTCAAAGCAATAAAGGTCACTTTAGAAAGTATTTTGCAAGACAGGAAACATATATGCAGCATTATCTCAACTTACAGAGAGATAGAATTTTTGGTAAAGTGCAGAATTCATGGTTCCTTTAATAACATCAAGTTATCCAGGTCCTGAAGCATCAAAGTATCCCCACCATCAGGACATTTCAATGTATGTATGATGTTCTTACTATAGAATTCTGTATCTGCTTTAAGTGTTCTGCTTTTAACTTGCAGTTATGCAAAGATTCAAGTTTTAATAAACGTGAGATGACCATAGAAATTACTCTTGGATAGCAGTGGTTTCCTCTTTGCTACTATCACATGGACAAGCTCACTATGATGTACATTGTTATTTATATATAGGTATGTGTTTAGTGGTACACATGGGGTACATTATTGTGTTTAGCTTACAAATACAGTAAGCTCAGGCTTGGACAAATGTATTTTACTGTATATGTAGTACCTAATATTGACAATATAACTACTGCTCAGTAGACTGCAATTGGTTCTTAATATGGCGCAATCAATTTAACTCCCACACAGTTCTGCAAAAGTTGTAGATAACAAACACACACACTCCTTAGGGCCCTGACAGAATGGACACTTAATTGCCACAGAAATTCCCTGCTGGATTCACTGCATGTACAACACTGTGACATTTTCATGTCATTGCATAATAATGCCTTATTTGACATTTTTTGATGGATAACCTGGGATTGCTACATGTAAAGAGTTTTACATGTGGAGAATTCAACTGATGCAAGCAGGTGGGTATTCTCTGGGTGCTTTGTGGCCTGCGGGAGAGGAGATCTCCCGTGGATGACAAAGTGTCTGTCTGTCAAGGCTCTAAAATGTTGTATATGTGCATGGTACAAATGTATGTAATCAGGGGCCACTTTTTTCACTATAATTGTTCTGTCCAAAGATTTATCAGCTTCAGACTGCACTGGTGTCTAGTAAGTTGGCAGTTGTGCCCAATGTGTGGGCGCAAACAGTTTCATGAGATAAGGGATGAGTAAACATTCAGATGTTTGTAAAGACACTAGAGTCTGCATTAGCTTACCTTAACAATGCCCTTCTTGCTACAACTAATGCATGACTGTCATGAACTAAAAGTCCACTGTAATCCTGCCATCCTTGGTAGCACAAGTCACCAGTCCCAAAAGCCACAACCTCATACATTTCAGTTTTTAAATTGTCACCCCTCACTTCTGTAGAGACAACAAAGGGAAATGTTGTTTTTTGGTATTCGTCATACAGACCACAATACTTGTGACATTGTGCTCACCTCTCTCCAATATAAATGCAGCCACAAAACACCCTTGACTGTTGTATTCAGTGTCTCTCAGAATGCTGTGAAGGATATCACTTACTAGGACTGCACATCTCTGCCAATGTGGAAGCTTATCTGCAGTATAAAAATAAAGCTATCTCACAGTGGTATCTTAGAAAATACTGCACATACATAGGACAACTATGCGGTTTATCAAAACTGAACTGTAAATGTGACAACATTTACAGTTATCCTGCACAGCTGACTTCTCACACAGATATAGAGAATAAAGTCATTTTGCACAACAGGATAATCAGTTGTATACTTGGCCTTTGCATTAGCAACAGTGCTCATCTATGCACCGAGGAACAAAATGTGTATCTTGTAATCGTTTGTATAAATGCCTGTACACGGATTATGTTTTAAGAGCAAACCGAGTTCAATTATCTCCTTTCCTGAAACTTTTTGCATAGTTCAATAAAATGTAATTCTAATATACATTAACAAAAGATTCTCAGTGGTTTCAGTTATACGTATGTGTAATTGCTATTGAAAGCAGTATCTGTCTACTGATTCTCACTCTTGAAACACTAACAGGAACCAGCTGATTATCAGACCTGGAGAAGAACCCGGCTTATTCTACATATGTAGCTTCAGCAGTCAAGACAGATATGGAATACTGCTTTCAACTGCAGTTGCATTTACAAATAAGTGCAAACCAAATAAAGATCTTTGAAGGATAATAAAGCTTTAGTAGCTAGAAATGTTGTACATTGTGTTTTTTGGCTTATGTACCAGCCCAAGGCACCCACAGCCCTGTAGCCGTAAACATATGTGCCTCCAAAGATGCCCCAGTAGCTCCCCATCTTCTTTTCTGCTGATTCACTGCACATGCTCTGTGCTACTGTCACAACAACTTATTTTTTTACATATTAGCATGCCACAGCTTCTGTCTGCCACTGCATGGTTAACTGCCACATAATAATTATCACACACTCATTAGTATATTATATATAAATATTCAGTTTCTATTCCTGTTAATAGTGTTATTTGTTACCAATGGTAAGGTTTGCCTTACAAAATCCTTGCATTTTTACCTGGACTGACTTCACTTGGTGTTATAGTCCCTTCCTCAATCATTTCCTCTGGAACTGGAACAACTCCTAATTGTTGTTGGCTCGGGAGTGGGATAATAGCAGCCTGCTGTAGCGGTCTGTGATTTTTTATTGGTTCCTTGTCCATCTCTGAAATGGCAAAGCATTATGATCAATAAAAGGGTAGGCATATCACAACAAATAACAAAAAGGCAAGAATATGTGCGATTATCACACCCATCCTGAGTAGTTTGATTTATTTGCCCATCACAAACTCAGCTGGAGAAGTCTTCTGGGACCCAGAGAAGTCCTGACTTTTTCTTTACATACAGGTATGGGACCTATTATCCATAAACATTGGGACCTGTGGTTTGCCGGATAACGAATCTTCACACTTTAAGACTACTAGAAAATAAACTCAATAGGCTGGTTTTACTTCCAATAAAGATTCATTATGTCTTAGTTGGGATCAAGTACAAGCTACTGTTTTATTATTACAGAGAAAAAGGAAATCATTTTAAAAATTTTGGATTATATCATTATAATGAAGTCTATGGGAGACGGCCTTTCTGTAATTTGGAACTATCTGGATAACAGGTTTCCGGATAACGCGTCCCATACCTGTACTACGTGCTTTATGATCTGGCTATCATTTTAAGTATAACATTGGTTGTTTTACAGTGATTTTAACATTTACTAAAGCAATAGTTAGGGTTGCCACCTGGCCGGTATTTTACAAGCCTGGCCTGTATTTTTTATGGTTGATTTTGATAATAGGAAAAAAAGTTAAATATATATGAAAGCCACTATTTTTTCAGGAAAAGGTGGCAACCCTAGCAATAGTATACAGGTATGGTATTGATTATCCGGAAACCCCTTATATAGAAAGCAAAGAATTACAGAAAGGCCATCTCCCATAGACTCCATTTTATCCAAAGATTTCCTTTTTATCTGTAAGAATAAAACAGTACCTTGTACTAAGATATCATTAATCCTTATGAGAAGTGAAACAATCATTTTGGGTTTATTTACATGATGATTTTATAGCAGACTTGAAAGATCCAAATTACGGAAAGATCCATTATCTGGCAAACCCCAGGCCCCGAGCATTATGGATAATAGGTCCCATAACTGTACTATATTTTGCTTTATATTTTCATTTCTACTTGGTGGATGGCTGGAGGAAAACTATAAGGCAAAGGATTGGACACTATTATATCGTACATCCTAAGTGTCCTGTTTGAACTGGACAGTCCCGCTTTTGACAGCTCAACCCGCTGTCCTGGGTTAGTACTGGAAAGTCCAGATCTCGGGGAATGTCCATATTTCTCTGCACAGCCAAAAGAGATACAATGTTTCTAACTTAGTTGGCTCTTGGCAGAGAGCCCAGGGTAGATACTTGATGCATTTGTAACAGTTTTGTCCCTTGGGAGAACAAGGTCCACAGCTTAAAGTTCAATTCACCTTCATTAGTAAAACTGTAATAAAACATAAAAACTACAGAGATGCGTTGAAACTTTCAGAACCTGGCAAATTTTGTAAAATGGTGGCATGGTTAAAAAATTTGCCGCGCTCCATGCAGCAAATTTTCTTATCCCTCTTTCCATTTCCAAAATGTTGGGAGGTATGTTATATCCATAAAAACTCCAAGAAATCTTGTAAGTATATATCCAAAAGGGGGAATCCTGAAAAGTGTAACAATGGTGGAATGATATTCTGCAACAGACCTCGCCAGGCACCTCTTTAAACACTTTGTGGCTCTATGGGCTTTATTACTATTTTTTTTATTAATGAAGTGCTTGTTTCTTTTTGAATTATATTTTAGATTCCATATCACAGCTAATGTCTGTGTAGAGGATCCATTTATAAAAAATTACACTCTACTTCTATTGCACCAAACACCAGCCATACCATACAAGCTATAAGCCTAAGGCATTAAATGAAAACAGCCATAGGATTGTAGAAAGGGTCAATTAAGACTTAAGTGAACAGCAAAGCATAGAGCAGTTATTAGTGCTATATAATAAGAGTTAAAGGAAAACCATACCCCAAAAATGAATACTTAAGATGCCTCAGAGATCACCTGACCAGAAATACTGCAGCTGTAACTGTAACAATGGCACATACTACTAAAAATTATATTATTAAGAAGATTATTTACATGAATCAGGGTATTACATGTGCTAGATTGTTTGGATATAGTTTTCCTTTAAGATAAATATTATCAATATGATATAAATAGGAGTTAAATGGATACTGTAGTGGGGCAACAAGTTTTTTTTTTTTTTTTTAAAACACTACTTTAGCAAGTGGATGAAGGCGAAATATGTCCTACTTACTTTAAGGGCAATGACAAAAAGGACACTTTGTCCCACTATAAGCCTGTAAAATACCAGCCAAGGCCACTATTGCAAATTTACTTGCAATGAACTTGTAATAACTAATAAATCCACCCTAGCCTGCCTGTGATCCAAACCTTTCTATTAACTACACTTACCAAATCCTTGTTCGGATTAAACAATTAATGGGCTGCCGCCTCCTATCCATTGACATTAGACTCTGCCCTGTGACATCACTGTCCCTCCCATTTATAATCACTGTCAAACCCCTCATGGACCTGCACCCAACCTTGGCTGGAGTGTTAAACGGTGGCAACCCTAGCAGAAGTGACTAAGTATTCATAAAGGCTCTGATGCTTTGCTGTAAGACTATGTGCAATGTATGATGGTATAGCAAAGCAACAATACCCCATCTTGCTCCTGATATCAGCAAACCTTTTGCAGAATAGGTAGAATGTGAGACAACATAAACTCAAGGCCATGGAACATAAATATGAGGCAAGTGTGGATTTGTAAAAGGTATTAAAAAAAATATAATGAGCTTCAGTCAATGGATAAAAAAATGAATTCTCAATGCAACCAATTCTGCACCATTTATGATCTTTACATATATCTGTCTTTTCATGAAGGAGAATGTGATTTACAGTTAGGTCTGATACATTTTGTGGGAGCTCCCTCCAGGTGGGGTCACTCACAGTGGGGCACATGTATTATGAGTAAGTGCCCCAGCCTGTCATTATGCAAATATATGTGATGTAGGATGGCAGGACACATGCACATAATGAGCCAACCAGGAGACATGCTGATGTCACCAAATATGGATACCCACCCTAGGCTCTCCCCCTGGTGCAGATATCATAGCTCTCAATACTGGGCTCTAGTTGCCCATACTTCCATTAAGATAATTATTTGCTGATAAGTGCCCTTTAAATTTTAATTTTCTCAATAGATTCCCTTTATCAGAGTCCAATACAGGTATAAGGTTGTTTCTGATCCCCTACTACTTTTCTTTGCAATTAATAAAAGGATAATTTGCTCATTTATATATGAGTTGCTACCACTTTAGCTTTAAGAACTAGCTAGACTCTCACGTAGCCTGAACTTATGCACAGTCAGGTTCAAAATATATAATATACTCATATTTGACATGTAAAATGCGGTAGGATGATCTCAGCATTGTTCACACCTGAAAAACAAACAGAAGACACTCCCAGCTTACTGAAAGAAACTGTAAAAAGGGACAGAATCCAAAACCAAACGCATGACATTCACGTTCCGCAGAAGATAAAGGGCAGAAATTCAGTCACATGACGTACACTACAAAGCCTAGGGAGGCAAAAGTATGCGTTGAGTGGACACAAGCAATGGTAATCTCCTCTGGAGTCTGGAGGACATCGGGAGCAGTGTATTGTGGGAACTAGTGGAGCTACGCCAGCATAATAGCGACCTAGCGACTGTTGTCCTCAAATGATAGCAAAATGTGCTAGATCTTGTGGGCTGCTACAGGCCAAGTCATTGTTAAAATAACAGGATGTACAAATAAATTATTTTATTTTACTTTTTAACAGTGAAACTAAATAAACACGGATGTGCACAAACACACATTTGATTTGCTGGGATCAATGTTAGCTCTTTGGTATGCACATTTTAAATCTGTGTGCGCACTTTTAAAAAACGGTTAGAATAAAGTAAATAAGTGATGTGGGGGCTGGCCCAAGGGACCTGTGGATCAGGTAGGTTTGAGTTTCCACAGGGGGCCTTATAGTTTCCTGCTTCCATCTCCATGCACTCCCTTTTATATGGTTTTGCCTGTATGATCCACCCTTTCCATGACATCAGAGTGGGTCAGTTATATAAACCGGGTTAGGGTTGGGTGCTGAAGGCCAGAGACATGGTTGGGTGTGGATGAAATTTTTGTCAACCCACACATCACTAGAAAAGCTGAGGAGAGACATTTCTCTTTCAAATGCAAAGAAGAAAGAATACCAGGAAGTAGTCCCAGGACTGCTCCTAAAGTTTCCATTTACATGGAAAACCCTTGAGACTGAGCAAGGTTTTAAAGTGGACCCATCACCCAGACACCAAAATATGTATAATAAAAGTCCTTTTCAAATTAAACACAAAATCCAATTTCTATTTTTTATTAAAGCATTCATAGCTGTTTTAAGCTAATTTAAAAATCTCAGCTGTCAATCAAATATTGTCTGCCACTCCTCTATGCCTTAGGAATAGAGGCAGGGTAGATAATTACTTTCACTTTCCATTCAGCACTTCCTAGATGTCACTGCTCCCCACACATTCCCCCAGTTCTCTTAACCATTTAATTGTGTAGCCAGGACATGGGGATAGTCATCGGGTCCCCCATTCTGGTGCACAAACAAGATCTGAGATGATGCAAGGCTTGCCTTAATAACAGTGTCCAAAAATGAATTCCCAGACTGAAGAAAACAAGATTAAAATAATTTATATAGTGTAATTGATGTTCATTTTGCTTGACTAATGTGATAAAATAGGATTTTGAATATTTTTTGGGGTGATCGATCCACTTTAAAGCACAGACAGGGTAGTATGCAGACTGAATTACCATCTGCAAACAGTTTCACTGTTATCATGGCAAGGCAGGATTTTCCAATGAGCACATGTAGAGCTAGTGGAATGGATCCACTTAAAATGATTTCTAGTGGTTCTACTCCCCTGCCTTGACATATGCTGATTGCAAAACCCTACCCTGTATGGGCAGCATTATGTTCTGTCTGTATTTTAAAATCCAGTGGCTGAGGCTCAAGGTCTCAAGAGTATTCAATGTAAGTGTAACATTTAGAGGAGATATTGAGTATAACTTTTAACTTGGTTAAAATTAGTACATTGCTTTGCAAAATATCCAATTATTTGTGAAGCTACCATTGGGGGTTTTGTGTACACAAAAACATGTATGACAAGTAATGCAAGAAAAGCCAGTTTTTTTATGCCCAGTTTCTTTTTGGTTCAGATTTATGAATGGAACTTTATGGTTTTATTATTTGGTATTTTTGCTTCTGTGACATTTCAGGTCAGATTGAGGTGTGCCAGGCCCACTGGGGCTGCTACCCCAGGGGACCTGACACTCCCTCAGGGCACCCCACCCGCTCACTCACCCACTGTTAGCCCTATCCCCTCACCACCAAACCCTCCTCCTGTGCACCTAGTTTTACATGTTTTTGCTACGCTTGGGAAAGCGAGGGCAATGTCACAAGCAGCATGTTGCGTCTGAATCTGCGTTCGGCGCTTACATGCGTCTCATGGGTACAACACCATTGAAACGAATGAGGTGCGTCTAGACTTGCGCTCCCTTGCGGCTGAACACAGCCAAACGCAACGCAGGGGAGCGCAGGTCCAAAACGCCCGTGTGTAAGGCCCATTATGTGCAGCCATGTATCTAAATTAAATGCTAATTAGCCATGCAGGCTGTGGATGCCATATGTGTTCGTTTTTAAAGGGGTGAGGTGGCAAACTTACACAATAATAACATATAAACAGAACAATGAAGCTGAAGCATAATATAATATCTGCTTATGCATTTGACTCTCAGGTTTCAGCACACCTTAAGACATCAGCTAATTGATTCCATTATATTGTGCTTGATTGAACTCATGAGTGTTCAGAGTTGTTTTTTGTGAAGTGTGTTGTTTTTTTTTAGACTCTACATGCTTCAATATACAGTATTGTTCATGTGTGTGCATAGAATTGCATAGCAGGAGATGCATGGGGGGGAAAGTCTTAACGACAGCTGTGGAGAGGAATGTGTAGGCAAAGGCTCACAGCAGCACTGCCCAACGAAAGAGGAAGCAGAACGTTTATGCAGATTGTTCATTTTCTTAGCTGACTTTGCAGCAATTGTATTGACCACAGAGGAGTGCTGTATGTTACTATACTTAATATGTCTAACATATACAAATGTACTTGTTGTTAACCTTTCCATCGAGCGCCTACAATTAAACTATTTCTTGGCAAAAAATGGCCCCTATAATATATGAGAGAGGTTTCCAGTGGCGTAATTACCATACAGCAGGTTTTCATTCTATAGTCATGAGCGGAATGTGATTTTTGTGTTTGGTGAGGCTACTAAACCCTTTACTTACCAGGACACTTTGATTGTACCTATCTGATTCTGTCCCAATTCTTCATGTCCTCCTGGACATGGAGTAGCTTAAATTTTCCCTTGTAACTTCCATTTTTTTTATAAATAAAACCCACTATATGGCCTTTCCTTTCCAAGGATATTGAGAGGTGTAATTGAACATTAGCTTGGGGCTGCAGGATGAACAGAATACAGGTGAAGCTCACCAAATTTATTTAGCTGATCTTCCCACGGGGTATCCTGTGTCTGATATCCCAATTAGCCAACCTGTAGCAGTATAGAGATGTGGGACAAATCCAAGGCCACGCTGGACTGCAAAACCCTATTTGGGGGGTAGAGATACACAACATGTTTCGGGCTGCACTCTGTCAAGCTGCAGGATGAATCCTGGAAGTAGTTACATTGGAAGGGGATAGGATCCAGCACACACTGAGGGTAATGGGTAAAGGCATCAATGAGCATATGCTGCATTTTTCCTGCGTTTGGCGCCTACATGCGCTTGTGTGTGTACAGCCCAATTGAAAAGAATTGCTTGTTTCTATTCCTGCGCTCCCCTCCGGCTGAACGCAGCAAAACGGAACGCAGGGAAAAACGCTGGTGAGTAAGGGCCCTTAAAATAGGCCCTGGCATTTCAGGTACACAGAGGCTCAAACAGCCCACTAAATACTGACTTTCTATAGCACCTTATAGCAACCCCTCTGGCATTTTCCAGAACCCACAGATTGCCAGTCCTGGGCCTGTGACAGACACTGTCTGCATGTGCAGCACCACAGGTACAAAATAAGCAGAGAAAGGCATTGGCTAAGGACACAATAAAAGACAGTGTGCAATGTACAGGGGAGGTGAAGTTAACACAGAATCACTACTCAAGAAAATAATAAAGGGGAGCATGTTGTAGGCAGTGGCACCTGTAATGTGCATTTGTTGCATTTCTTGGACAGTGGCACCTTTTTGCTTCAGAGAAAACTGCAGATAAACAGCAGCAGCAATACAGAACAGACACATGCATGGACTCTGAAGTCCGTTTTTTTGTTATATTAAACCACCATTGCATTTGGTCCACCCCCCAAATATTAATGTTTATTGTGGAGAAAGAGGCAGAGGAAAGTGAAAATCCAGGAGTAAAGTAAAAGATGTACCTTCGTAATAACCTGGTTCTGCCACAACCTGGGAACAGCAAAACTACTTCAGCTTTTCCCCTTCAGAGTGTACGTCCAGGTACTGCCACCAGGGGATTGGCTAGGCTGGAGAAAGTTTCAGATTTCTTCCTCCGAGTATAGCCAATCCCTGTGTTGCAGTACCGGGACTTACAACTTGAAGGGAAACTCTGTTAATAAAGCATTTTCTTAGTTCGGTTTGGGGAGTTTTAGCCTTCCCTAGCCTCCTTCAAAATCCACCCGTATCTATAGTCCTGTAGAGTAAATGGTATTTAATTATGCTTATCATTCGGTGTAAGAAATAAACACACACTTTATCTCCTGTTGTAGCTGTAGTAGAGTTTCTGAATCGATTTTTGAACATTAGAGTGTGAGTTCCCATTCCCATCTTTTTTTTACCTATGTGTCACATTTAAATGTAAAAAGAGTTGGGGAGCATGAGAAATGTTTACAGGGAACCAAATACGGGCTGCCATTAAGGTTGCCACATTTTTCTCTTTAATACTTTCCTTTGGGTTGGGGGGCAGGCTATAACATAGCCTGAGGGCGGGGTAACATATATGGCTGGTCATTGGCTGTCCTACCTGAGACTTCAAGTGGAGTCTGTGACAGATCAGGGCTGCCAGGTGGGCTGGTTTTCCAGCCAAAGTGTGCTACTAATTTAAAGCCCAGGCGAGGTTTACAAACTAGGCCTTTAGCTGCATACCTCCCAACATTTTGGAAATAAAAAAAGGGACAAAGTAGCAAGGCTAAATGTTGACCATGCCCATTTTGGTCTCCACACCCCCAATTACCATGTTCATTTTACAAAATTTGGCAGATTATGAAAGTTTGAAAATATTTCTCCTGTTACAATTACTTATTTTCTTATCTCAAAAGTGTTACAAAGTATCTTATTTGCACTTTTTAGCTGTTTTTGGCTCTCTGCCAAAAGCCAATTAAGTTGGAAACTTTGCTTCTTTTTCTGGCTGTTCAGTGCAGAAAAAAGAGGGACTTTGCAGTACAAATGAGGGACTGCAGGTTGAGCTGTCAAAAGAGGGACTGTCCCTCCGAAAAAGGGACAGTTCGGAGGTATGTAGCTGATTTGTTCTTTGGAAACCAGCCAAAGTTTTTTTTTTCTTCCCCTAATGTGCCAAACCTGCATCTCCCAATGCATGTTGGGAAATGTAGTTTTTATTTTACAATTTGCCAGCTGTCAAGGTTAAAGTAAGACTAAAATACCCAGCATGCTTATTGAGAACTGATTTATGTAAAAGTCGGGAGTTACCAGATTTTGGGCTCTGTACCCCAGTAAGCCTTATCCAGTGACTTTCCTCAATTTTGTGGCAAAAATCTGCTTGCCACCAAAATGTGTAGAGAGGTTGACTAATAAGGTAAGTTGAATAAGGTAAGTTGAATTGTCGGATGGTGTCACAGCTTTGATCCGACGTCACAGCTTGCAGCATTTGCATCCGACAGTTGTGTTGCGTCGAATCAACTCTGCAACGCCATCCGACTTTATATTACTTACCTTGTTTCCGCCGTGGGCGTTTTATCGTCTAGAGTTGGGTGTGGAAGAATCGGCTGTGTAGTTCTACCTAAATAACTTTTGAAATCTGCAAATCCCTAGTAAAAACCAGACAGATTCAAACTTTACAGGTACCAAAACCGGTCCTTTAATAACAAACAGGGATGATTTTGTAAGCATTTTCTATTTACTGTTTTGCACTATACTATGAGCTTCCTTGTTTTCTTTAGGGCAAAATCTACTTCTACTGCTTCAGTCCAACCAGGCAATATCCACAACCCTTTTTCCTTTAACTATTATTATCATACGTTCTGCTGTTGTTGTGGAAATTGTACATGTATTAGGGCCCTATGCCCCCCCTTCTGTAGTAACACCCCTAGTGATGGGCAAATCTGTCCCATTTTTTAGACTTTTTTCACTGCACATATTTGGTTATTTTAGGCTACTTTTGAAGTGCTTCTTGGCTGGTTTTGAAAATTACACCTGTCAACCCTGGTGACATTCAGGGGGTGGGCTGGTGAGGGCTATGATGCAGCTACTGGTGGTTGCCCAAACTGCATGTCAGTTGTAGTTTTGGTCTGTCTATGCAGTGCAGTGTCGGACTGGGATGCCAAGGGCCCACCAGAAAACCATAGACCAGGGGCCCAACTTTCCAAACTATTATTCCTTCTCTCCTCACTTAACCTCTTTATTCTCCTACTCTTTCAAATATACTTACTATACTCTATTCTTCCATTATTAAGCCTCTTTTTCCATGTAAAGAAATAGGGAATGAACATGAAATAGGCCAAATTGTTAGAAGCAAGAGGCCCACTGACACCTGGGCCCACCCTGTGGGCCAGTCCAACACTGATGCAGTGGTGTAACTACCAGGCAGGACTGGACTGAGAATTAAAATAGGCCCTGGCATTTCAGGTACACAAGAGGCCCATCAGCCCACATAGAGGCACAAACAGCCCCCACCAGCCCACTAAACACTGACTTTCTATGGCACCTTATAGCAGCCCCTCTGGCATTTGCCCTAACCCACAAATGGCCAGTCCGGGCCTGCTACCAGGGGTGCAGAGGGTGCAATTGCACCAGGGCCCCACCCCCTTGAGCCACAAAAATGGTTATGGCAGGTGGTTATTTAGAGGGAGATTTTACAGCACACATGCCATCAACACTCCAGCATGCGATTTATAGAGGTAAGAGCCCGACAGGGGGGCCCAGGTGCCCATCCTTTACCAGGGCCCACCAGGGAGTAGTTACGCCACTGTGTCTATGGGTAGAACTACACTGACGCGTGTTTTCCGCATGATCCGACATGCTGCGCAAAGAGGCACGTGTCGCATCAGATGCGACGGAAATAAGGTAAGATGAATTGTCGGATGGTGTCGCAGCTTTGATACGACGTGACACGACTGTCGGATGCAGCCGCTGCTTGCAGCATTTGCTTCTGACAGTCGTGTCACGTCGACAGCACGCTGCAACAGCAGCTTACCTTACCTTGTTTCCGTCACGGGCGTTGTGTCGCCTAGCATTGGGTGCGGCAGAATCGGTTGTGTAGTGCTACCTAAATGACTTCTGAAATCTGCACATCCCTAGTAAAAACCAGACAGATTCAAACTTTACAGGTACTACAATTGGCCCTTTAACAGGCCCGGACTGGCAATCTGTGGGTTAGGGCAAATGCCAGATGGGCTGCTATAAGGTCCCATAGAAAGTCAGTATTTAGTGGGCTGGTGGGGGCTGTTTGGGCCTCTATGTGGGCTGATTGGGCCTCTGTGTACCTGAAATGCCAGGGCCTGTTTTGATTCTCAGTCCAGTCCTGCCCTTTAATAACAAACAGGGATGGTTTTGTAAGCATTTTCTTATACTGTTTTGCACTATACTGTGAGCTCCCCCAAAATCTACTTCTACTGCTTCAGTCCAACCAAGCAATATCCACGACACTTTTTCCTTTAACTATTATCATACGTTCTGCTGTAGTGGAAAAAAAGAAAGGGCAATGCTAAACAAAAGACACTGAAAACGGAGTAATTGTTATAAACAGCTACACAACAATGCTACGTCAGCTTCTGGGGCGGGGATTACTGTGACAGGAGCCATCAAAAAAGAAAATATGGGCGTGACCGAGCTACTGCAATGGGCGTGATGGTTAGGATTCGAGCTCCACCCATTGCTCTTAGTCTTGCTTCCTGCGGCCGCCGCCCTGTAAGGATAAGCTGGTGCTGGAGCAAACACACCCGGAAGTAGCTTGAAGTTGGGGAGGCGACGAAGCAAGCAACTGTGCAGGGAGCAGAGAAGAGCCCGTGTCTACATCCCAGCACCGGAAAGTAAGCAGAAGCAAAAGGCTTCGCTAACGAGTGTATATTATATTATTGTGGTTGTGCTGCAGTTTCTTCCAGTAGTTACTATTTGTTTGTTTTGTGATGTTCTGTCACATTTAACCGTATATGACTATAACAAGGAAGAAACAAGGTATGTATATACATTCTGTGCTCCTATAACATCCCCTTCTGAGTGGCTCAGTGGCCCCAGGACCAGGAGCCGTTGTTGGACTGGTGAGTCATGTCCTCACACTGTTTTCACTTATTATTTTACTCCTTGCTTCTATGTCCGCACCCTGTACTCGCTTTCAATTTCCTCTGCCAGGGCCCAACTCGCTTCACTGCCTTTATTCGGGGAACACTAAGATCTCTCTATGACAGTCCTGGTCCTGAAATGCGAGACGCCCATCTTACGTTGAATTAGCACTTGCACATTTATTTAGAGAGATCATGTAGATAAGCAGGGTTGGGCTTGTAGAAGATTTCTGCATAAATACATATATAGCTAGTCCACACAGGAAGATTCAGGGAGATTTGTAGCCTGGCGACTAATCTCCCTGAATTGCTTGCCCGAGTCTCACACTCACTGAAATGTAAAGTCGCCTGCGCCTATTCACATGCGCAGTGGCATAACTAGATCTTATTGGGCCCCACTGCAAATAATTTTTCAGGCCAACAAAATGTCCAGTGGTTGACCTGTTTTACCAATATTTATTGTAAATGTATATGAATTAGGGCCTTAGGTGGCCCCTATAGCTCCAGGGCCCCCCTGCAGCCGCAGGGTCTGCTTCCTCTGTGATTACGCCCCTGCACATGCGGTGCTGCGTTGTTCGGAGTCGCTCAAAATTGCCTCACAAGGCAATTTTCAGCGATTTAGGAAAATGCAGCGCCGGTTATGAATAGGCACAGGAGACTTTACATTTCAGCTGGCGGAAGACACGGGCAAGCAATTCTGCTAGATTAGTCGCCCAAAAGAAACCGCGATTAGTCGCCAGGCGACAAATCTCCCTGAATCTTGCCGCCTGGACTAGCCCTTAAGCTGGCCATAGATGTTTAGATTTTTAAAAGATCTGAGCATCATGGTGAGACCAAGATTATCTCAAAACGATCGTACGAATTGTCCATCAACTAAAAAGACAATTTTGGCCGATATTGCCAGCAAAACTGAAGGGTAGCTGCCTGCTGACCCTGCAAACATAGACTGATTGCAGTGGGAGCGATAAAGATTTTTTAACCTGGCTGATCAATTGTCTGACAGATGGTGGATGAAAAATCGTATGATGTACCACTAACCGCACAATAATTGGTCGGCCTGCGCTGAAATCGGTTGTCCACCAAAGAACTATTGTCGCATCTATGGGGACCTTAAACTTTCAGGAGCCCAGTCACAAATCAATTGGCAGCTTACTGATCAATTGGCCTGTGACTGAAGGATAAATCACTGGTGCACATTTAACACTTAAAGGAGACATTTTGTGTAAAAAAAAAAAAAAAAAAAAAAACATACCAGTGCATTATACTCATTTAGATATAGAAGAATTGTGCTTTAAAAAAAGTAATGTTTCTGGCTGATTTATTGAATATTTATGCAAAAACCCCAATAATCCATCCATTCTCTTCCACTTCCTGCTCCCTGAATTCCACTGCACTGTAGGACAGGAACCAATCTGCAGTTAGCCGGACATGATCAGGAACAGAAGCCTGTCTGTTCTAGTGTGACTGCAGGGCTGTGATTGGCTGTCCCCCTCCTACTGTGTGTCTGGCAGACAGGGACTAGAGAACGTCTATAGGGAGCTCCAATAAAGAGGCTATTTTCAAAGATAATATAAATTTTTTGCATCATGTAAAAGCAACACAACAGATTACTTATAATTGCCCACAAAATTATTATTTTTTTCTTTTAACCTATATGTCTCGTTTAATCATACCTAGG
The DNA here is from genome assembly GCA_024363595.1 of Xenopus borealis. Taxonomy (NCBI): domain Eukaryota; kingdom Metazoa; phylum Chordata; class Amphibia; order Anura; family Pipidae; genus Xenopus; species Xenopus borealis. The sequence continues at coordinate 58,310,548 of CM044446.1, forward strand.
AAGCCGTTCCCTGCCCCTCATAAGCAACAGTGGTGTTACTAAAAACAAATAGTTCTTTGCGTGTGTCTATGATAAATATAAATTCTGTACTGTCCCTGAGTAATTTATTGTATTGTATTGTATTTATTCTGAATGTTCTCCTTCTGGGTTGAATCCTGCATTTTAGGACAATCGGTGCCTTTACTTGCAAACTACTCAAATGCATTGTCAATTCTACTTGGTTTATCAGTGGTTTAGCAGTGATCCCCAACCACATTGCTGTCCACCCCCCTTAGCTGTTGGTTGTTTTGCTCAATAAATGAAAGATTATATATATTTTTTTTACAAAATGTCTGTAGCTTTTAGGGTTTAGCAGATCCTTCTTTCTGGCATTTGGGGACAAAGTTTTTAAATGTACAAAACCAAAGTCTCAGTTTCTTTGCCATCCTTCTCTCTTTAACCATTTCCCTATCCAAATGTCCTTACCTTCGTTATTTCATGTCAAAGGCAGGCAGCCAACCCATCCCTAACTTTGAGCTTTTCTACTTGCATCCTGTGTACATCTCATATCCATATTAGTTGTTAGTGGTTCCTTCTTACTACTGCACTAATCTTGACTAACCTGTTAGGCATATCTTTATGGTTAAAGGGTCTTATAAGATTGATGGGAGTGGTAATGCCTTAAGGACTCAAGTTAATACTGGGTGTGCAGTTTTGACTACATCCCTGTCATAATCCTCCCCAAGCTCGCAGAACAATTATGAAGCTGTATCCTGTTTGCCTTTGTTTATCTTTATACACAGAAAATGTTTGCCACTCTAAATTACTTCATCTAGCTATGCCTGAAAACCCACCAACATATACAAAATTACATGGTATGATTGGTAGTTTCTCTCTGTCCCACCGATGACCTGTAGTATTTTTTACAGTTCTAAATTCCTGAGTCTCTCCTAGCTCTACCCTTTCCCCTGTGTGTGTATGTATATATTTATTTATTTATTGCTGGAAATCACTTTTGAATGCGCACAAACAAACATGATTTAATGCTTAACCCATCACTGCAGTTTTTAAATTTTTGTTTTGAGAGCCAAGTTTTTGTGTTTACAGCCTCCAAGAATTAATAGTGACCATGTCTACACATCACTGTCACCTATGTCTGCTATAGGCAAAGCATTTTCTGTGGGAAACAGGCACCGTTTCCTGGCAATGATCATGTTTGAACACATTTTGTCAGGTCAGAAAATCCTGATGCCTTCCATTGGCATGCCATTGGCTAACCTGGAAATGGCAAATAACTTGATCTGGTTTCCTAGTTGGCCGGAATAATGGATCTGAACAATTTCACCATCCAAGAATTTTTTTTTTTTTAAACTTTCATTCATATTTGTTGTGCACCTCAAAATACTGTGGGCTCATTGCCTTAGACATAGATACTTTTCTGCAAATAAATCACTGCAAATAAAAATTGGAGTTAAAAATACTATGCAAATTTGAATAAGAATCTTCTGGGGGGTGGCCTCTGCAATCCATGTGCACAAATATTTTGAATATGTAGGAAAGTTAATCCCAATCAAATAAAGTGCTTTCAATTTCTTGTTCCTGTAATAAAGTAGATATATATTAATTGCAATATTTATTATCATGTCATGTTATTATAATTAAATCTGTTTTGGCTTTTTGGCTCTAATTTTAGGTTTTACAAAACCATGTTCCTCATAAACCAATACATGGGTGGTGGTGGAAGAGGAGGTTTTGGTGGATTTGGAGGTGGTCTTATAGGAGGAATTTTAAGTTCCATCAGGTTGGTTATTTATGCAATAAATATTTTAGAAGGTGAATAGTATGGCCATCCATACATGTGAATAAAATGTGTAAATATAGAGAGAGCAGATCCATTACAACAGGGAACTAAAAAAAAGTGGATCAGTGTTTCTAAAAATGTTTTATTGTTAAAGGTCTCCTTCACATTGCTACCATATATGCTTGTTTCCAAACCTTTTTTGGGTAATTTTTTAATTTACAGTCCCCAAAATTCTAGAGCTAGTAAAGAATTTGGAAAATGCAAGCTCTTTGAGAGGGTAACAATAAATTTTTTATTAGCCTCTTACCCCCTTATGATTTAGATTTTCTTTAATTATGGGATAAGTATTCAGGTCATCATCTAATTATCTCTTACCAAACAGCTTTCTGGTACTATTAACTTGTTTTTTCCCTTTTTATGCAGTGACGCCGCCTCAAACTACAATCCACAGCCCCCGGTAAGGGAATTAACTTGTTTCTACTGCTTGTGATTTCTAACACACTCTGATCCCTGCAGAGCCTTACCAGCTTTCAGTCTTGTTACTGCTGCTACGGATACTGACTACATTTTAACTACCCTTTTGACTTGGTCCTCTCCTAGCAGTGTTAATCTGTGCATTCCTAGCTCAGCATAGAACCAGATCACAAGAGTGCTCAATTCAAAAAGAAAGGTCCTAGATTATAAAGGGAAGTTATTACAGTTCCAGCCCCTACCTCAGTTCCAGCCCCTGCTCCTGCTTGACCACTTTTTTGCAAGTGTTTCATGAGGTTTTCTCACATAGTGAACTTTAGTCTGAAAACTTCAATTCTTTGTTGTCTTTATTGCCAAGAAAGGAGTTAATTACAGTCTTTAAACATATCTCCAGTGTTCTTCCTCTCCAACCCAAACTTCACTGCTGCACCTGTCCCAGTTTTTTTTCTCTACTTTCAGTGCCATCTTTAAATTTTTCCATGCCTTTTTTAAAGTTAGTGCTGCTCCAGTAGACTTCTGCACTGAAATCCATTTCTCAAAAGAGCAAACAGATTTTTTATATTCCGTTTTGAAATCTAATTGGGGGCTAGCCATTTTGTCAATTTCCCAGCTGCCCCTGGTCATGTGACTTGTGCCAGCACTTTAGGAGGGAACTGCTTTCTGGCAGGCTGTTGTTTTTCCTTCTCAATGTAACTGAAAGTACGCAGTGGGACATGGGTTTTACTATTGAGTGCTGTTTTTTGATCTACTAGGCAGTGGTTACTTGTGTTAGGGAGCTATCTGGTTACCTTCCCATTGTTCTTTTGTTAGGCTGCTGGGTGGGGGGAAGGGAGGGGGTGATATCACTCCAACTTGCAGTAAAGAGTGATTGAAGTTTATCAGAGCACAAGTCGCATGACTTGGGGCAGCTGGGAAATTGACAACATGTCTAGCCCCATGTCAGATTTCAAAATGAAATATAAAAAAATCTGTTTGCTCTTTTGAGAAATTATTTCAGTTCAGTTCTTCTGGAACAGCACTATTAACTGATACATTTTGAAAACAGAATCCCTTTAAGAGTTCATTGGTCCTTCATCTCCAACACAAGTTACACAACACAACTGAACTGCACATTGTAACTCTTCAGAGAGGTGACATCTGAAATGCACAGTGGTGTTGATTCTGTGTAGTTACTGTGATAGTGTTACCAATGTGTCAACTCCTAGACACAGGTGTTACTTGTAAGAGTTGCATGAATGGATGTGTGAATAGTTCTGCTGTATTTAGCAGACAGGTGGTGTCGAAGGACCCCTCCTATGTTCAGGGATGGTTTCTCCACCTTAACATGAATCTCCTCTTTCACCTCACCTCTTTCAAACCAGCGGTCTTCTTTATCCAAGATTTTCAAATGAGTGTCCCTTGTCTTTTAGGTGTAGAAAGACAGCTGAGTCTTGTCCTTTAGAGTTGCCCTCCTATGCTGATCCATTCGCTTAGTGAGCAGTTGTTTTATCTCCCCAATGTATAGATCTGTGCACTCATCGCTACACTGGACTGTGTATACCACATCACTTTGTTTTCCCTTTAGGAGTTTGATCCTTTGGGTGTACCAGTTTTTGTCTTGGTGTGTTGCTGTGTTTGAAAAACATAGGGACGTGGTGTTTGTCGAAAATCCTCCTGAGTTTCTCCAACACTCCAGCTACATATGGGATGACTATGTTTCACCTACTATGTGACTCCGGGCTGTTATTTCTTTTTGTGATCCTGTTGGGCTTGGTTGCTGCTGTTTTAACAAAGGCCCACACGCTTTCAAAGCTCCTCTGAGATGTTTATGCTCTTTGTCCTTGGACTCTGTATGAGTTGCCACATATTCCGCCCTGGGGTGCAGAGTTCTAATGACACCCAGTTTGTGTTCCAGTGGATGGTGGGGTTCGAACAACAGATATTGATCTGTATGAGTAGGTTTCCTGTATACCTCCATTTTTAAGTTAACCCACTCTTGGATGCATATCAAACAGTCCAAAAAAGCAAGTTTGTGCCCATGGACATCTTCCCTTGTGAACTTGATGTTGTTATTGTCCACTGAATTAATGTGTTTGTTAATCATTGGATTGTTGGAAGAGTCTATATGCAGAGAACTCCCCTACATCAGAAGCTGCTCGGATGAGCAGTGAAATGTCTTCATTAAAATTTCTCAGCAAGTTCAGTTGTTTCGAGTTACTTGTGTTAGATATACCATGACCTTGATGAATGAGAATCTTCATACTCATTGGTCCTTTATGTTTTCAGCCTCCACGGAGTCATCTCTCTGTTATTCAATCTAATGAATCTGAAGAGGTCAGACAGTTCCGACGTCTGTTTAATCAACTTGCAGGAGATGTAAGTTAGTCTTATGCATGTTTTACCTATTGCTGTACTGTAGAGTAATCTGTGATACCTATTGCTTATTAATATGTTGGGGAAATGCATGTTGATACCTGCTTGTGACTATGCATCGGAAGGTCTTTTAAGAGGCCAGTCATTTGCATTTCCCTTAATTAAAGGGAATTAATTAAATGTCAACCCCAAAAAAATGTTTTGCCATATAAAAGAAAACAAAATTCTAAGCAACGTTTCAATATATATTCATTACACATTGTATGGTTTTAAGTTCTTTGCATATGTATTCTTATTGAAAGTAGTGTTTGTCTGTCCCTTTTTATTCTTTGCACTGATGGCTCTCAGAGTTTTGAAACAATGTAAGACAAGACAAGGCAGCTGTTTTACAGACCTGTCTTTGCTAGGGAACTAAGACTTTGTTTAAAAACACTGTTTAAAAAGTAACAACAAGAGAAACCTACAGATCTGTGTATGAAGAAGAGTGATACTGTTGTTAACTTATACAACCTGGATTTTCTCCAGACTCAAAGAGCAGGAATGGTCAGAGTGTTTTACAGAGCTGAAACATTTAGGGGCACAGTTACGAATGGTTCAAGTGAATATTCGAATTAAATTCAAATTCCAAAAATTCGAATTTCTAAGTAATTTTGGACTACTTTGACTTCGACACTTCGCCACCTTAAAGCTGCTGAATTGCCATTTTAGCCTATGAACCTGTCCTGAAAAATGTTCTAATTTCCAGAATTCAAAGGATTTTGAGCAAAATCCTTCGAATCGTTTGATTCGAATGATGTAATCGAATGATCTTTATTCGATTGAATCAGGTCAGTTTTCAATCTAAAATGCCCTTTAAAAAAAAATTTTTCACTTCGAAAATTTGTCCCTTAGTAAATCTGCCCCTTAGTTTTACAGAGCTGAAACATTTAGTGTTTTACGCTGGCAAGAGGAATACAATTGGCCTACATTGTAACATATATGAAAGGGATACAGGAGGGCATGGTTTGATGGCTGCCTAAGATTGATTGTGTTTTTACTGGGCTCCTGCTTCCTGGTGTCACCTTGCCATTACTTATCTGCATGTGCGATAAAATAAAGAGATCCCAGAAAACCTCTACGCTTACCACTTCACAGAAGACTAATTCTTGAAAGAAGGATAAAGAAATCAGGCAGTTTTTTTTTTTTCAAAAAACTCTCCATCGCCAGCAGAGGAGGAACGCTTCAAAATGGTGGATAGTGAGGCATGCACCATAGAGCCACCTTGCCAGATGGAAGAACTACAGGCACTGGCTGTTCAACCAAACAGTGACAATTTACTGAGTCTGATATCAGCGCTCCCGCAGAAGGAAGACTTTGAAGCTTTTGGCAGAAATAAAACAGGGCCGGCAGCAAGAAACGCAGGTAATTAAGTCTGAAAACCAAGCACTAACCACCAAACTACATGACCTCGAGGAACAGCAACCCAACCTTTCATAGTCTGTGAGTGCTAACTCTGCTAGACTTACCACACAGGCACAACATATCTTTAACCTACGACGTTTGTTGGAAGATGCCGAAAATAGAAACCGTTGCTGCAACCTACGCGTCCGCGAAGTGCCAATTGACATTGCGGATATAGAACTTAGACCAATCCTATCAGAACTTTTCAACCAACTGTTGGATCAGGATAAAGCCAATACAAATTGACAGATTACACATATTAAGTGGAGAGTGCCCGAATAAACCAAAGGATGTTTTATGTGCATTCCATAACTTTTTTACCAAAGAATAGATACTCTGTAAAGCAAGAGAAATCAAAGTAGTGCAGTTACAAGGTGACACCATTAGCATATACCACAGTAGTTCAACAACGCATGTTGCGACATGTGGTTCAACTTCTGAAAGCCATTTCTTACAAGTGGGGCTTCCTTTTTGCACTAATGGCGCACTAAGGTGGAAAAACATACACACTAAGAGAGTCAGCGATTGCACCCTCCTTCTCCCGTAATCTGGGCCTTTACCAACATGGATATCCAAGAATGGAGCAGATATGTCTATCCAGATAAACCTACCATAGATGCTGAATTAAATCAGCCAGATAGTGAATCAGATTTGCTAAACTGTGGGACCCAGAACCCACCATGAAAGCCCAGTAAATCACAACAATATTTTTTTTGCTTAGGCCGATAGGCTTACCATACTATTGTATATAGTTACATGCTTGATTAAGCTTTCTGTATATACATTCTAGAAGTTCAGTAAAAGCTGGATAATTTACCTAAGTTTACCTCATTTGCTATCAAACCCAACAAACTTTGGTTCAGAATTGACATAAGTTAACCAGTTTATGGCTACAGTTTTGAATTTGAACACTAATGGGTAAATTTACTATCGGTCAAATTTCGAATAAAAAAAAATATATATTTTTTAAATTCAACCATCAAATGTTTTGGGAAACTGGTTTTGATCAAATTAAAATTGTTCGAATTGAACGATTTAAAAAAACAAAAATGTCAATTTTGCAGAACTACAATGGCAATTCGACAGCTCTAAGGTGACGAATAGTTGAATTGGAATTCTTTTTTTTTTTTTAAAGGGCCAGTACTTCGAAATTAGAATTTTTTAATTCAATCAAATTTTGGGCTATTAGATAGTCGAAGTAGCCCAAAATTACTTTTAAAAATTAGAATTGTATTGAAAATTCAATTTGACCCTTAGTAAGTGTGCCGTTGTGTTACAGCTTCACACAGGATTATAATCGATCCATCCACCTTGTGTCATCCTATAAACTATATAAAGGCCTTCTTCACAGGAAATCTAAATAAATGCTATTCAATATTCCAGTATTTGGAGCTACAACTACGCTTTTGGAAATATATCTGTTTGATCAGACAGGAATGTTCGAGGCCATTTCTAGGCTCACTGCCTTTCTACCCATTATATCAGGGGTGCCCAGACTTTGTTACACTGGGATCTACTCTTGTCACCTGCCCCCATCAGGAGATCTACCCTGGTAACGCACACAATTTATTGGCCACACCAATTTTTGACCACACCTCCTAATTACCATCCTAATGGGGGGTTGTGAATGTGCAATACCAGCAGGAGAACAGAAAATTGGTGACACCTTGTAGCAGAGACACATGGATAGGAGGCAACACTCGTGGGGCAGGTAGCAGTCGGTCGCGGTCTACCAGGAAAATGATGGAGATCAACTGGTAGACCGCGATCGAAATCGTGGGCACCCCTGCTTTATATTATTTGCCCCTTCTCCCCCATTTTTTTTTTCTTCTTCTTCCCGCTTTTCTCCCTTTTTTCTTTATTCCCCCTTGATAACCCTTATGGCACAATGTTTTGACAATAATCGCAAAGCCTAAGGAATGCCAATTTGAGGTCACTATAATATTACTCTACCAAGGTAACCATATTGTTATAAATGCCATGATATCTACAACAACAATTAGCTGCAAATCCGGTGCTTACATAACTTGCAAATAGAAAACAGGCAATACCATGTCTATTTGGACCATTGCAATTCACAAGACATATATTCAACATACAGTTTATCAACACTGCCGTCAACTCCAGATGTATTAAGCCTACTTGTTTATGGCATACAAAATATGACTTTCTTGGGTCTTAACGAAATCATATATAATGCCTATATTATTTCTCTTACAGAGAGTGAGGGGAAGGGGGAGGAAAAAGGAAAGATAAATATATAGATATATATTTTTTTAACATTCCATTCTAATCTTACTGAATGCATATAAGTGATATCTACTATCATGTTTATGTTATCAGGAGATTATTTAAAATATTTTAGGAAACTGCAATATAGAGACAAGTTTGTATATTACATCAACATGTTATGATCCAAGGCCTCAGATCCTGATTGCCTATAATGAAAAGTTAATCCTTATTTTTCCTTTCTTCTCTGTGTTGGTTATGTGCTTAATGTTTAGCATTTTACTATGTTGTTAATTTCTGGGATTATGGGCTGTGGCGCTGGACAGTAAGGGCACTCTCATATCCCCAGGTAACTCTAGACCTGCTAACAGTCCCTCCTCTATCACGTCCTATCAATTTCTACGGGTGTAGTGCCTTGTGCCCACATCTTGTAGCGACGTACCGCTGATTGCTCTCACATCACTTTTCTCCCTGCTATCACTCCAACTTCACTCCTTACTTAGGTTCCCCTACTAGCTATCTTTTCTCGAGAGGTAAATTATGCCAACAACACTAACAAAAACTAGGGGCAATCCAGATAGTCCGTATCAATGCTAATGGATTGAACTCGCCTCAGAAAAATTTTCCTTTCCTACAACCTCCAAAAGCAGAAAGCGAATGTCATTTATATACAAGAAACTCACTTTAAAGAAGGTGCTGTGCCTAAATGGAATAACAAACACTTCCCAGAAATTTTTACAAGCAAGCCACAGCCATCCAAAGCACGAGGAGTTGCTTTTTTGCGTAATTTGAGATTTACAGTAACAGTTAGGAAAAGTGATATATCTGGATATTTCCTCTTTTTAAAAGGTATCTATATGGGCAGAACCTACACCTTTGCAAATAACTACCATTCCAATACAGATCAAGCCTAGGAACTCACTCGAATTATAGAATGCTTAAGCCTCTTTATGGAAGGGACCTTAGTGACAGGAGGAGATTTTAATGTTCCATTAGATTCACATCTTGACTGCTCTTCTGGTAAATCTAGTATAACTTCGAAACAATCGTTAAATTGCAAACGGCTGCTCCACTGTATGCACTTAATTGTTCCATGGCGTATCGTATACTGTACCCTAGCGAGAGGGATTACACATTTTACTCACGTAGACACGATGTCTACTCACTCATAGACTATATGTTATAGTCTCATACTTTTTACGAGAAATATTAAGTAGCCAAATATCAACTAGAACATGGTTGGACCACTCCATAGTCGTTCTGACACTACAAACTCCCCTACCTGCACCTAAGCACTGTATTTGGCACCTTAATGAATCACTATTAAAAGATGGCAAGATTACACAAGATCTAACAATCCAGAAAATGAACTATTTCAGAGAAAATTCTACCCTAGATGTGTCCCCACTAACTTGTTGGGAGGCACATAAGTGTGTCATAAGAGGACATCTGATTAAGCATGGAGCCAGACAAAAAAAGATAAAGAAACAAAATCTACCTATAAACAAAATCCATCAACTAGAACAGTTATAAAACAACTCACTGCAATGTAGTACTCATAGAATTAACAGAAGCTAGGAAAGCTCTTTCCTACAATCCTCCTAAATGAAGCATATTTCTGATATAGACTTGGATCTCATAGATACAGATATAACATTAACAGAACTATAGTCTGCCCTTAAGGATACCCCTGTAGGAAAAGCCCCTGGACCATATGGTTTTACTACCCTATATTACAAAGTATTTTAAAGTTACAGACCTATTTCACTAATAAATGGAGATGTAAAACTATTGGCGAAAAATATCTGAAAACCATTCTTCACAACATAATAGATCAAGAACAGGTTGGCTTTATACCCAACAGAGAAGGCAGAGATAACACCAATAGGCTGATAAACCTTTTGCACTGGTCCAAACACTCATGTTATTATCCACAGATGCAGAGAAGGCCTTTGACCGTGTAAATTGGTTATATATGTTCACATGTCTGCGATACATCTGTCTAGGCCCGAAAGCATTATAAGATAGTCCTACAGCTCGTATATGTGCTAACTGCCATTTATCCTATAACATAGATATATGTAATGGCACTTGCCAAGGATGCCCCCTATCACCTACCCTGTTTGTCATAGCAGTATAACCCCTTTTGTGTTACATTCGACTGAACCATGACATAAGTGGAATAAAACATTGCTAATAGGCAACACAAAACAGCAGTTTATGCAGATTATTAATTCATCTTTATTACACAATTTGGCTATTTTAGTAATTTTAAGATCAATTTTTCTAAGTCCTCAGTCCTAAATCTATTGTTACCTCCAAGAACCAAAAAAAAAGCACTGCTATTTTTAAATAAATGTATATTGGAAAGTTTCTTAGAATTATGTTTTCATTTATTAGCCAATTTTTTGTTTTGGGGAGACTTGCCTCTTTCTATGTTAAAAAAAAAAAAAAAAAAAAGTGTTCCACAATATGTCCCATGCAGCTGTTAGACTGTTACCTCCATACAGAATCAAGATGTCACGCATCACACACTGATTTATTTTGTGAATGGCAGGTGTAGTACTGGAAACTCCCTCCCATAATGTGTGATCATTGTTGTGGAATCCAGAATATTGCTAATTGGGTATATTTTTCAGAAATCTATATTATTTTTCTTTTTATCTCGCTTATTTTCTGTAGGACATGGAAGTCAGTGCCACAGAGCTCATGGGAATCCTTAACAAAGTTGTAGGACGACGTAAGTTCCATCAGAGAAGATTGTGTGTGTGGTCTTTGAATTTGGTTTGTTTGTGTTTAATTTTATGGAAGGAATAAGTTTACTTTTTACTGTTTGGTTAAATGGAGGGTGAGACCATAGCTATGGAAGGTTACCAAAAAAGTTCCTAAGTTGCTAACACTGTTTGTATATTTCACCACTGTTATGGAAATCTGTATAATACTAAAAAGAGTTGTTTCAGATTGTTCATCATAAACAAACTTTTTTCAGTTTCTTTCGATCTTTTATTTTTTACCATTTTCCCAAAATTGACGTTTAAATCCTGTCTCTGGGGTTTCATTATGGCAGCTGAATGATTCAGGAGCATTCTGCACTGCTATAAATTGCTTTTAGTTTAGTTGAGACAATTAGTTTATACATTTCTCAGCTGTATCTGTGGAATAATGTATTGTATCAATTCCAACATCTGCCTTTAATGAAACTCAGACATTCTGCTCAGCAGGGCTAAACATAACAAATGTATCAATTTAGAACAGTAAACACCCCCCCCCCCTGAGATGCTTTTTAAGGGAAAAAATTAAACCTTAAACTTCAATATTAGAAAAAAGGTCACAAATAGAAAAAGTCTTTATTTCTGGTGAGCTACCTGAAACCAACTGAATTGAAAAAAAGTGTTTGAAGGTGAACAACCCCTTTAATAACACACTTTTACCATTGTTATGTGAGCGAATCCTTCAACAATGGATATCATTTGTGGCATAAAGCTGGGATTCGTGTAGAAACGTGGAACCAGTACACAGGAACAATGCAAATGGGGTGATTCTCTTACGTTTTTATTAACGTCAGATGATGCACAACGTTTCGGGGGCTGGCCCCTTTATCAGGTGATATTGCAGACTGTCAGTACAGCCCTTAAATAGCCTGAAAGGCCCTCCCAGCATATATAAAAAAACATCATTAATACAGAAGTCCAATTACACCAAAAGTCCAGCAGGATTAATAAATTCATTATTCCAGCACTTGCTAGGTTAAGTAACCAAAAAAGAAAAATCTGTGCCAAAAAGTGTAGAACAACCTTTCCCTTGTAGTATATTCTTATTCAGTTGTTATCTGAAAAGTAATGAGATACAAAGTTAAATACTTGGTGGTCTAACTACAAGTAAAAGTATCAATATTATTCTAGGTTTAGTTACATTGCAACATTGTACTGGTTGAACTTAGAAACAGAAACAAAGAAGGTATTGGATTATAGATAGCAAGTCAAATTGAAGTCTTCATTAAGTCCCCTTGGCACTTGTGTCTAGCTTTCATGTTGTAACAATTTTTGTTTTCCGTTATGAGTATGACCACTCATAACCCTAACTTTCTCCAGAATTTGCCAATTCCTGATCATGGATTTGTGTTCATTCAAGCGTGTTTTTATTGGTCTACTTGTTTGACCAATGTAAACTAATCCACATGGGCACTTAATGCAATACATTACAATTGCAATTGTGGATTAGTTTACATCGGTCAAACAAGTAGACCAATTAAAACACACTTGAATGAACAGAAATGATCAGGAATTTTCAACCTACAGTTGAAGATACAAATAATTTGAGTAAATCTAAAAAATACGAAACCACTTTAGCCAAACATTTCCATGAAAACCAACATATGACATCACAATTATGCTGGCAAATTCTGGAGAAAGTTAGGGTTATGAGTGGTCATAATGGAAAACAAAAATAGTTACAACGTGAAAGCTATTGTATTTGGCTACTTCAGACACAAGTGCCACGGGGACTTAAAGGGGAATGAAACCCCCAGGCGCTAACTCAAACTCGTGCATCATTTGGCGTTAATAAACACTCAAGGGGATCACCCAATTTGCATTGTTCCTGTGTGCCGGTTCCTCATTTCTACAAGTGTCCATTGGATTCCGGGGAGTGCCGTCTCCCTAGAGGACTGAGCACCAGGCTCTTTATCCAAGAAGGCCAGTGAGTGCGTCCACATTTCTACTACGATTAATGGTGGCATTCCCCATGGCACACCGCCGTTAATCAATTTGGTGTACAGAGCTGGCATTTAACTTTGGTGATGTGCTCCACTGTCATCCCCCTACATATGCAAATGTCATAGGATTGGTTTGATGAAACATTGGTCTACACCTATGTATGATATAGATATTGTGAGGTGTGGATGCTAAGGAGGTGTTATGCTAAGAGTCTGTACACCCATGAGGGCTGGGTCCTTCATATATGACTAATATATCATGTTGGGGTTTCTTTGTTCTTTTCAATTTTTTTGATTGTAAAGATTAAGTACAAGCTTGCTAATTGAATTCTGTTGAACTGCATAGTTGTCCTGTGGTCATATAATATAGACTGTGGGAGTGCAGCAGCAATTTTTTTTTTTATAAAGTGATTTTGTAGACATAAATGGGAAGACCAAAGAGATCAATATTGATAGATCTGTGCCTCCTTTGCATTATTGTTATAAGTAGGTGATTAATATTGACAACTGGTTCTTCTGAATGAAAGTGTTATCATAAGAAGGACCCAGATCCTCTTAATCTTCAAAACATTTTGCTGTCCATCTTTACTAGTGATATGGACATGCTTTTGTCAATTAGAGGAAGTACCAGTTTATGTACCAGCCACATGAAGGCATTATATTAGGGTGTCTCTGTCTGCATCTCTGTACCCCCTGCACGTGGCAAGGTGTATGGGGGTGTTTGCTTCACTCAAGCTTAAATACCAAATTTAAACATTCATATAAATATATGAACTAGTACTGTACCTTATCGTTTTTCGTATTTATATATTTATAGAGTTTTTTCTTTTGAAAACTGTATTATGTCACTATTTGAAAAAAATATTTTCACTGAATTATCTGTAAGCCTTATACTCTCTTTTTACATCAGATCAGGATCTGAAGACAGATGGATTTAGTGTTGACTCATGTCGCAGTATGGTGGCTGTGATGGATGTATCCTTGTGCATGGTAAAACAAAGCCCAAACCATAGGAGCTGGTGCCAAATAATGAGTCATTTATATGTGAATTGTATATATTATGTATGGCTATGGTGTTTGTTTAAAATTTGGTGGATAGTGACTAAGTTAAAAGTTTGTAGATATAATGTTTTTATATGTAAGCCTTTTTCTATTGGTTATCCATGAACAAACACTATAGAACAGGACACTTGTACAGAACTGCTGTGTTATAGGAGAAGCTCATGGTTACAGGTCATTGTATTTGCTAGAACCTTTCAATGTTTCGACACAATAAGGAATACATCTGTTTATCTCCTCTCTCAAGTATTCCTACTACAAGACTAATGAAGTCACAGATAGTCTCAGAAACAACAACTGCACAAATACCTTTCTCGAGATTGTGCTGGGCTATTGTGCTGAGACAGAAAGTCAAAGTCAATTTTTCTTAAAGGAACAGTAACACCAAAAAATTTAAGTGTTTTAAAGTAAAGAAAATATCATGTAATGTTGCCCTGCACTGTTAAAACTGATTTGTTTGCTTCAGAAACACTACTATAGTTCATAGAAATAAGCTGCTAAGTAGCAATGGCGGAAATTGAAAAATGGCTGTATGGCACAGGATAAGTAATGGAAAACAGATAACATTATGTTCTACAGAGCTTATCTGCTTTGTAACTTAAAGTGATACTGACACTAAAAAATTAAATTTAACATATGAATGTACATTAATTGTTACCTATAGGTCATGTTGATCATTTTTTGCTGAGAGGTTTGTTTTTGTATATAACGGTTAGCTGTAATTTCTAAGCCTGACTCTCTGACACCCTGACACTCTTACTTTGCCAACCTAACAGTCCCATCTCAGTCTGTTAGTTACAGTTTGTAATGATAACAGATGCCGGGTGCACAAATATGGCAGCCCCCTCATACAGGAACATGGAGGATCAGACAGGTAATGTAAAAGCATCATGCAAATACTTTATGGTAAAGTTAGAAGTAGCTTTCAAAGCCAGTTATTAAAATAGAAGTAAAAAAGAGTTTGACTTCAGGTGTCAGAATCTCTTTAAGCCCTTTCTCCTTTGAATGGCTGCCCCCATGGCTACACAGCAGCTTATTTATATAAACAATAATAGTGCTTCTGAAGCAAACACTGCAGTTTTACCAGTGCAGGGCAACACTGGCCCTTTAAGATGGACAGAGAGATGCAGTTATGCTAAAACAAAGAGAATTATTTGGATGCCACACAATCAGCCCTATGGAAGAAGTGGTTAAATAACAATTAACCTACTGTATTGTTAATTATTCCCCCATGTCCTCACAAGCTTTCAGGGCATATGAGCTATTATGTAATACTCTGTATTAATGTATACCCTAATAAAGCTGTCTGGTTAATATCCTAAGTGAATCTGAATGGTTCAAGTCAGGCCCAGGGGGAACTTCAGGGTCAAGCTAAATTTCAGTAAGTATTTATTCAAATCCAAGAGAAACTTGCTCACGACTATGGGAGAATAAAGATGGCAAAGTTAATTTTTCCTTGTCAGGTTGAAACCTATTGTAAAATTGTAGTCAATCTCTCACCAGTATAGGACAGGATTCTGTAGAGTCTCTGTGGCTTTCATCTGTTACATAGTTAGGTGGGAGCTGGATTGATACCTGAAGTTTACCTGCTTAATATGTAGGAAATTGAATAGTTGCATCTATAGGAGTGCATGTTTCAAATGTGAACAGTTGTATAGAGTGTGAGAAGGCAATGGGTTTTTTTCTTTTGGTTTTTTTTTTTCCTTAACATAGATTATTTAGAGTGACAGCACCGGGAAGCTTGGATTCGAAGAATTCAAATACTTATGGGACAACATTAAAAAATGGCAGGTACGCCTCTGAAGTTCTTTATAATTTGAGACATGTTTTGTTTTATTTTGTAACAAATTATACAAAACCATGAAAAATCATTTAAAACTGCTTTCAGGAAGTGGATCCTCCTTCTGAGAGATTGTGCGAGGAGACCTAGTTATACTATTCACTTTAATCCCAGACTTAATTTGGGTTAAGGTATGGTGATCCAAGTTACTGAAAGATCAGTTGTCCCAGAAAACCCTAGGTCCCAAGCATTCTGCATAACAGATCTTATAAATGTATAGAAGTATCAGGGTAAGACATCACAGGTTGGTATGAGGCTACAAGTTGGGGGACATAAACTTCTTTTTTATTACTTAAAATGCAACCTACTCTACTGATTAGCAGAGAAGGGGTGATTTGTTCCTATACCCCGTCATTGTTTTTTTAAAGGAGTTGTTTAATTGCTAAAGTAGCTCATTAAAGGGATCCTGTCATGGGAAAACATGGTTTTCTCAAAATACATCAGTTAATAGTGTCGCTTCAGCAGACTTCTGCACTGAAATCCATTTCTCAAAAGAGCGAACAGATTTTTTGAGAATGCCAATCAGCAGTGTTGAACTCTAGAGAAGTGGAAAATAGGGTTTCTGTTGAAACCAAATAAAACTAAAATTACAGCCACAACTGCCAGAATAATTGTTTGGGATGCAAGGAAAAACCCACAAATAACTTCAGGTGAAATACAGGACTCGCTGAAAAATGTGGTGTGGCTGTTTCAAGATGCACAATAAGGAGGCACTTGAAGAAAGATGGGCTGCATGGTTGAGTTGCCAGAAGAAATCCATTACTACGCAAATGCCATAAAGTATCCCGCTTACAATATGCCAAACAGCACAGAGACAAGCCTCAAACCTTCTGGCACAAAGTCATTTGGAGTGATGAGACTTAAATTTAACTTTTTGGCTACAACCATAAACACTACATTTGGAGAGGAGTCAACAAGGCCTATGATGAAAGGTACACCATTCCTATTCTGAAACATGGTGGTGGATCGCTAATGTTTTGTGGATGTGGGAGCTACAAAGGCACAGGAAATTTGGTCAGAATTTATGGCAAAATGAATGCATTTAGTTATCAAAAATACTGGAGAAAAATTTGCTCTCATCAGCCCAGAAGCTGCGCATCGGAAGTACTTGGATGTTCCAACATGACAATGATCCAAAACACAAGGCCAAGTCGTCCTGTCATTGACTACAGCAAAATAAAGTGAAGGTTCTGGAGTGGCCATCTCAATCTCCTGACCTCAATATCATTGAGCCACTCTGGGGAGACCTCAAACGTGCAATTCATGCAAAACAGCCCAAGAATTTACTGGAATTTGAGGCTTTTTGCCAGGAAGAATGGGCAGCTTTACAGTCTGAGAAGATAAAGGGTCTCATTCACAATTACCAAAAAAGACTTCAAGCTGTCATTGATGTTAAAGGGTGCAATCAATCCACTGTATTAAGAACTGGGGTTTGATCAGGTCAATTTTAGATCAGGGTCATTTGGGTAGTTTATATAGTGATTATGATTTAAAAAGAGTAAACACAGTTGTTTGACAATAAATGGCTTCAGCCAACCATCATTCATATTCTCCGAAAAACGGTTAAGAAATCATAAAGTCTGCCAGGGTATGTAAACTTATGAGCACAACTGTATGTATGTGCCAGACACTATTTAAAAATCTTCAAAACCTTTGATCAACAGGGTGAGGAATACAAAATAGTAAATTATGTCTTAATTCAGAATAAAAGATCCAAAATGGGCATACTTTTATTTTTTGGATAAGATGCCAGTTGGACTTTATTCTGCTAGACACTGGCATTTTTTCTTTGTTCCATGAAAAAAAAAGCAGTGATAAATATATGCATATGTATTATAATTTTACTGTTTCCTTAGGCAAACCCTCTGTTCTTGTAATCAGAATAATTTCCATTGCTTTCTGTATAATACAAAAAAGCATTCATATCTAGTATATATCGTTCTACTCAATCCTTTTGTATTTAAGTGGTACTATTGAATTTGGATAGCGATGGTTGAATAATGACTTTGAGTGCAAATCATTTTGATAGAAAGCCTTAACTGGTTGAATAATGCCTCTGAGTGCAAATAGTGTTGATAGAAAGTCTTCACTATGTCCTTCATCTCTTTTCAGGGTGTATATAAGAGATATGACACTGATCGTTCTGGCACTATTGGAAGAAATGAGCTTCCCGGAGCATTTAGTGCAGCAGGTACTGGAGAGAACTAGGCAGGATGTGGTCAAACTATTAATGGAAGTAAAAGGGCTAAAATACTCTGAATTTCTGAAACGCCCCAATATCGTATATTTAGCTTTGAATGATAACTTATGTGATATTTGTGTGCTATGGCCAGTGATGTATCGAGCACCTGTTTTAACCAGTGCTGAAATTGTTCACTGCCACTACTCCTCCCCTTGATGTATTTTGGACCCCTCTGACACTGCTAGTAAATGTTATTAGTCTGAAAATTAACAATAAGGTATTTCCCATTAGAGTGTGAAAGAAAACTACAGACCTCTACTTCCACCAAGGATGCACAGAGACCCTAATTAAGCCCCTAGTAAATGAGGATACTGCTTTGAAACCAGAGTAATCCATTACTTTTAAAATATATTTTCTTGTAATTGCGTTTTCTTTACCTTTTGTCTTCTGTCTTGTAATATAAACTTCTCTTTTACATAGTTACATTGTTAGATTAGATTGAAAAAGTTCATCAAGTTCAACCCCTCCAAAGAAAACCCAGCATCCATACATACACATACTGTCCTCTCCATACACTAAGGGGCAGATTTACTAAGGGTCAAATTGAAAAAAATTCGACCATAGGCAGGGAAGTAAAATCCTTCGAATATCGAATTCGAAGGATTTTACTGCAATCCGATTGGCTGATTGATCGAATAGGATCGATTTTATTGATCGATTGAATATTTTTTTTCAATCAAAAATAATTAAACCCAATTCGGTAGCTTTGATTTGGTGAACTAGGTGGTCAAATAAAAATTTAAAGGGGAATACTTTGCCAGTCAAATATTCAAATTAAATTTTATTTGAATTATTGGAATCATTCGATCGAATTTTCAAAATTCACTGGTCGTAGTGGTCTTCAAAAACATTCGGAAATTTTAATCTTTTTGAAAATTCTATCGAACTTCGAATCCTTCATGTGAATTTAGTAAATCTGCCCCCTAACTATAGATTTGGTAGCACAGTAGCCTTGGATATTATACTTGTCCAAGAAATCATCCAAGCCACTCTTCAAAGCATTAACAGAATCAGCCATCACAACATCACCCGGCAGTGCATTCCACAGCCTCACTGTCCTCACTGTGAAGAACCACCTACGCTGCTTCTTTTCCTTTAGTTTGAAGGGGGGGCCTCTGGTGCGGTGATTTTCTTTATGGATAAAAAGGTCCCCTGATATTTGTCTATAATGTCCTCTAACGTACTTGTAAAGTGTAATCATTTCCCCTTGCAAGTCTCTTTTTTTTTTTTTTTCCTTTCTTCCATAGAAAACAACCCCAACCTTGACAGTCTACCCTCATAATTTGTCTTCCATCCCTCTAACCAGTTTATTTGAATGTCTCTGCACTCTCTCCAGCTCATTTATAGCGCTCATGTGGACTGAAATCCAAAACGGCACCATGTACACCCACTGTAAAAAGCACTTTATTACCCCTCCAAATTGTGTCCGTAAGTTACCTTCCCATTTAGACTGTAAGCCCCAAGGGGTAGGGTCCTCCATGTCTCCTCAACACTGTGTAATTATATTTTATATTTATGCAAACTGTATTTATAATAATGCACTTATTGTTACTTATTAATGCAGTGATCCCTTGTTTGTTACTACTAAATTATTGTTGCTGTACAGTGCTTTGCCCTCAAGGAGCGCTATACAAATAAAAATATATATACATACATACATGTGAGGTCTTACAAGGGACCTATAAAGAGGCAAAATTATGTTACAAAATGACGCTGCCCAGAATTAGACAACTTGTTATCTACAAAAAACCATAGATCCTTCTCCAATAAGAAAACTCCAAACATATTGGCGTTTAATGTATATTTACATTTCTGCATTTATCAACATTGAACCTTATTTTCCAGTTTGCTGCCGAGTTTTCCAATTTAGTCAAATCACCAGGCCTAGATTTGTGGAAAGGCTCAAAGGCCCAGGCCTAGGGTGGTAGAATTTCTTCAGAAGCACTAGGGATTTGCAGGAGATACAATAAGTACTGGAGTGCTGGGGATTGTGCACCAATCCACAGTACTCCGGACTCGATGCTGAAAATTTGCACGTGGGCACAAAGGAAGGGGATGGAATGGCCTAGGGGCGCCTGCTATGAAAATTCGACCCTGCAAATCACTCTATAAAGTGGCATCATCCTGCATGGAACCTATAGTTCTGTACAATTTAGTATCATCTGCAAAAATAGCAACAGTACTTTCAATGCCCACATCCAGGTCATTAATAAACAAGTTTAAAATCAAAGGACCACGTAAAGAGCCCTGTGGTACCCCACTAACAACACTGGTCCAATTAGAAAATGTTCTATTTACCACAACTCTTTGTAATCTATCTTTTAGCCAGTTCTCTATCCAAGTCTAAATACTATGTTACATGCCAACATTCCTTAATTTAACCAGTTGCTCTATTCATTTTTTTCCCTCAGGGTTTCAGTTAGATGGCCAACTCTATGAGATGATTGTCCGTCGTTATTCTGATGAGAAAGGAGACATGGATTTTGATAACTATATCTGCTGTTTGGTGAGACTTGATGCTATGTTCCGTAAGTATAATTCTAAAATTTTATTTCCTCTGCTGTTATATTTCTAGTTCTACAAACTCTATTAGAGTTACGTTTGTGGCAGTCTCTTGTGGAAACCTGGTCCACTCTTATATACAAAACTATATGATTTCCTTCCATGAATGAAACTTCATATCTTACCATTGCATGCAGTTTGGCTTTTCACATAATTACTGGAAAATGTATTACTTTTATAGTTGCATTTTGGAATTTTATATTGTTGTTTTCATGTGACTGTTTGTATAAGTGTATAATGTACTATGTTGTCAGTGTTACCAAAATATCTGTGTAATAGCAAGTTTTGTTTTCTCCTTTTGCTTTTAGGTGCTTTTAAAACTTTGGATAAAGATGGAGATGGCCAGATTAAAGTTACAATTGAGGAGGTCAGTATCTCGCAAATTATATTTCTTTATACATTTCTTTTTGGTTCTGTCTATATTGGTTTAATTGTCGTTGTTAACTACAATACCAGCCCAGAAAAGATAGGGTTAAAAAGCTGTCTTTCATTTTTCTTGTCTAGCAGCTACCTGGTTGCTAGGATTCAATTTAACTTAGCGACTAGGTAGTGTTTTAAATTATGAATTTGAAAATTGAGTGAGCTTTAACTGTAATATAAGTAGTAATAACAAGAGTTGTGATAGATAAACACAAGTGTGATGCCACGGTCAGTGACTCCAGGCATTTTAAATTGCAAACTATGAAGATGTAGAGGAAAAAAATAAATAATTAAAAGCAAGTCTTATTGAAAGATCTTATATTACATACTAGGGGTGAACTACCCTAGCATCCAGAAGTTTTCTGGTTTTTAATTTTTTTTTATATTTTGCTACGATTTGTCCAAAAGTTTTTTTTCGAGGTTTTCGAGGTATTCATATTTTTATTTTTCGGATTGTTGCTTTTTTTCCATTCATACGTTTTATAATTTGAACTTTTAATAAATTCAATGATAATGGTGGTTTTAGAGTTTATTAGTTTAGTTGTGGTTTCAAAAACCTTTAAAACCACTAAAATCCTACCTTTAATAAATAAGCCTCCACTTGTACTTGTCTTTATAAGAAACAAGGTAAAGTTGTGCTCACCACTAATTTTTAAAACCATTAGGCGGAGTGCAATGAGCCTGTGAACACAAAATACATATAGACAAATGCAAGAGGTCCTCTGCACTCAACCCATTATCAATATATTTAAGACATTGAGGCATTTTGTGCATACAGCTACTAAAAAATGCCTTACCCTTTAAACAATAGGGATTGTTTGTCCATATATTGCAATATGTTTAAGCTGGCCAAATTCATCCCATATCTGGCCAGTCTCAAATTGCATCTGATTCATTAAGAATTCTACTGCTTCATTATACATTTTACAAAGGGACTAATTTTACCTGCAACTTACTTGCTGCTTTCAAAGTAAAACCCCCAAACTTGGTTGCCCTTTTATTAGACACCAGTGGGATCACTTGACTATAGCTGGAAGGGGTGGGAGCTGGTCACTGCTGTCTACATCAATTTAAAACTGTATAGTAATGAGAAATGTATACAAAAATAAAAATATTTAAAGGAAAATCCAGTTTACCATAAGGATGCACTGAATCCACTATTTGGGATTCTGCCAAATCCTGTGTGAAAGATTTGGCCCAATCCTAATTTGCATATGTATATTAGGGGCGGGAAATGAAAAAGTGTGAATATTTTTTTCATTTCCTTGTTTTGTGATGAAAGTCACATGATTTCCCTCCCCGTCCCTATTTTACATATGCATATTTTGCAAATTTTCGCATATTATGTTGCTGAGCTAAATTTGCATTACAGCTACCCGGGAAAGACACTATGGTGCAGCAGTGCATTTTTTGTCCTAAATGGTGTACAAGCCCAGAGAAACCAAGGATTTCTAACCACTGTGGGGTGCATATTTACACACCCCTGTACACTGGGTTACCTTGTCCTTGAAAAATGCAAATATGGGGATTTTGATCCTATATCGAGCAGTTGTTGTGAGTGTAGTATTCTTTGTTTATTTGTGTAATGGATGACTTATTGCCTCTTATTTTTTTTCAGTGGCTGCAACTGACTATGTATTCATGAGGAGTCACTTGTGTGGTCGTGAAACTTGTGGAGCTCTAAAGTTACTTTTTTCCTGTATAAATTACTGTTTGCTGTATACAAGACAAGTTTTATAAGTGATATATATATATATCTATCCTATGTATTGTTAGGGGAAGAGACTTCTATTAAGTTAAAGAATTTTGAATTGGAGCACTAGAGGCAACATGTAACAGCTTGTGTGTGTGCATGTGTATGCAAATGTATGGATGAAATATTTTTATAATCTGTATGCATACATTTATCCCATCAATAATAAACCTAATTTGTTCTTTTCTTTATGAAAACTTTATTTTAAGGTGCTCCTTTCTCCCAGCTCTTTGTAATGCAAAATGTATGCAATTAAAAGCTGTAAACAAAAATAGGCTTAGTGCTCTGTTTGTACTAAATCTACTGTAGGATTGTTTTGGTGCCAATGTGGGTTTGTATTAGCTTACTTAACATCCAACAAATGGAGTTTGCACTTTTTATCAAAAAGATAAAAAGGGCATCGCTCAAAAAATAAAAATGGTTTTAAATAAGACTCTTTCATATCGCATAACCTATTTCATATGATATGACCGATTTCTGAACTTTTGAATAATAGATCCCCGCAGATAATCTTTTATTCAATTTTATTTCCTGTAGCATCAGACATGCAGTTTCAGTCTTTCAGTGATAGTGACACTAAACATTTTCTTTTCAAAATATTAATCTACATCAAGGGCTTTATTTATCAAAATCTGATTTTATTTATTTATTTATTTTATTATTTCAATTTAAAAAAAGTCAGACCAAACTAGAATCCATGATTGGACCTTATTTATTTTTTAAAAAATGAATAATTGGATCAGAGACAAACTCAAAACATCAAGCCAAAATCCAAATTGTAGGTTTTTTGTCTGAATTGCTTAATTTTTTTTCGGGCAAAGATTTTGGACTTTTCAGACAAAACAAAAAACCGAAATAGTCAAAATTTTGCTCAAATAATTGGATTTTCAGGCTTATTTCAGTGCAGTCCACAGACAATTCCACATAAAATAGGGACCTCTCCCATTAACTTATATACAACCTTGGTAGGTATGAGATGTCAGATTTGGACTTTTCCCATGCTCGAGGTATAATAAATCTCGAAAAATTTGAGGGTTTTTTCCCCCACAAAAATTTTGGATTTTGTTCAGAAAAAAAACTTTTTTTTTTTTTTTGGATTCAAACTTTGATAAATAACCCCTTTAAAAGCTACCTATAAGACATGTTGATTGTTTTTTTCTGAGAGGTCTGCTTTTGCAAGTAACTGTAAACTTGATTGATGACTGTTTTGCAAACCTGACTGTCCCTTTTTAACCTGTCCAAGTTTCTAATACTGATAAACTATGGTGCACAAATATGGCAGCCCCCTCATAGAGGAACATTGGGTAAGAAAGGTGATGTAAAAGCAAATGCATTCAAAGACCATGTCATGAAAGATCTAAAAATTGTATTTTCTGGTGTTGGTATCAATTTAAACAAATGTTCTGTCTTTATCTCAGCTCAGTGCTCTAGCAGCTGTGTTCTCTTCTCACAAAATGCCTAACAAAAGATTTTGTTAATTATATTTTTGTATTTTCAAAGCACATTCACAGAACAGGAAATATGTATATAAAGCCATTGGTTGCCGGCACTCACCTCTGCCATTCAGTCATTTCGCCGGGTGCTAACCCAATTCAATCATAAAGTCGAAAAATATAAGGATGCACTCACGGCATAAGGGTTATTAGAAGTCCTTTACTTAAATCAAACGAACATCAACGTGTTTCAGTACCACAAGGGACCGTCATCAGGATGTGAACATTACAATTACCAAGTGAACCTAAATAGTAGTTTATTAGAAACTATAAAATATACTGACCCAAAACAATCTTTAGTATACTGCTCTAAGGGGTTCACTGACACATAGGGGCAGATTTATTAAGGGCTGAATTTTAGAAGTAAAAAAAACTTTGACATTCTACCCTCAAAGAAAGCCATAGTAGGGCACACTGGAAAGCTTCAATATGCATATGCTTTCTTAATAAGAAATTTGCAGAATACTTGCCTTTTGATTTAAATGGGAAAATATATTGTGCTCTTGTCTGTTCCAATTTCAATGTACCTCCATAAACATCTTCTTAAATGACCAATTTTAACACTTTTGCCTCCCTTGTCTGCTCATACACTTCCACATATGTACTTTACTTTAACATCTTGTTGGTAATATACAGTATGTACCTGTAGGGAATAAGGTGCACCTACTGGATTAACTGTTTCTTTCCATACTTCACTTTTGTGCTTACATTGTTGTCTAAATTAGAGAAAAGTGTTCTTTCTGTTGTCTAATCTGCTGTTTCTAAATCTGAACTACACAAAGCAATGTGAGTTCTCTCAGACTCACCCAAAGGATTTGTTGTGGCAATTTATGCAGACCACACAGAATTAAAGTTGGAGCTTGAATGCTGTTGTACTGGTACTGGGTGATCTGTATATATGAGGTTCATTAAAATAAGCTGTTCTATTATATCAGCATAGCTCTTTAGTTTTATGGGGTTGGCACCAGTACACTGGGAGATATTCCCATTCATTCTCACCAGCTTTCTCCACTGAATTGCCTCAGCCCCTGTGAGGTGCCTACCTTAATACTTGCATGTTGCATGGGAGCGTGTGGCTGGGTATTATTTGAAGCTTGGTTTGCAGATAGGTTATGGCATTTGGTTGTCAGTGGGTGCATTATGGGCCTTTACAGCACTGATCCTGAAAGAAAGCAAAGATCTGATATGCCTGGCCTGGCTGGGTGAATGCCTTTTTACTGCTACCTGCCTGAAGCACCACCCCATATTATTGTTCTTGTAGGTTACGGTTGAAGCCAGAGGCCCCTTTCGTTTGGGGGAACAGCCTTAAAAGGGATTTCAACAGTAGATGAACTTTACATAAATACAGTTGTAAAGCTTTTACTTTTCCCCCTTTAACACATTCTGTAATATATAGGGTAATAAACCAAATCCGTTCAACAGTTGCCATATAAACTAATATAAATAAGTCTAAATAAACTGGTTTGTAAAATGGAAATCTGATCAAGTGCAAAACAACATGCAATATTTAAGTTAATAAAGCCTAGACTAGTATGAATTGATGCATGTTCTGTTTTAAATGCCCCTCGCTGTTATTCTAAGTCTATATTTTGTAGATTTAATTGCATGTATCTTCTACTGCTCATATGAATAACCCAGCTGCCCACACAGACACGGCACATTTCAGAACAGATAATACATTACCCTAGTAACCCTGCTATCTTTTTCAATAAAAACTCCCTTACCCGCCCATTCCCTTCCAATTCTAGCCAGTATGTGATTTTGTTTCCATGGTTATGTCATCCCTGATGTTGCCATGCTAACTGCTAGTTTTGTTTCTCAGTTGCACTCATATAAACCAATAAAAGTTATATATATTTTGGACAGTATTTGCTCTGACCAATAGGATAAGAGAAAAGGCGAAACCCAAATCACCCGGGAAACGTATCCTGAGTCAGTGCATGCAGCCGATCCTGATAGAAGACACAGGTTGGGAGTATTGGGCTGTGGGAAGTATTTGTCCCAATATTGTCAAATGAATGTCACAGTGTGATTGAATATATCATGATGTGAACGAATGTCGTCCAAGGAATCAAATTAATTTTTTATGTTGTGTGAGGGACTTGGATTGTTGTATGTTAAAGGGGGCTCCGTTTCCTCATATCTTTACTCATCCTGCATTTACAGTTGTGTTTCTGTCTTGTACGTCCATGTGATTCCAAATTTTCTCTTTCCATCCACCCTTTAAAGGGGTGTTTCACCTTCAAGTTAACTTTTAGTATATTGTAGAAGGGCCAATTCCAAGAAACTTTTCAATTGGTCTTCATTATTTATTTTTCATAGTTTTTTAGTGGTTTGCAATTTTCTTCTGTTTCTTTGCAGCTTTCAAATGGGGGTCACTGACACCATCTAAAAACAAATGCTCTGTAAGGCTACATATGTATTGTTATTGCCACTTTTTATTACTTATCATTCTATTCAGTCCCTCTCCTATTCATATTTGTCTCTTACTCAAATCAATGCAGGGTTGCTAGGGTAATTTGTACCCTAATAACCAAATTGCTGACACAGCAAACTAGAGAGCTGCTGAATAAAAAGCTAAATAACTATAAAACTACAAACAATAAAAAAATTTAAACCAATTGCAAATTGTCTCAGAATATCACTCTCTACATTATACTAAAAGTTAACTCAAAGGTGGACAACCCCTTTAATGCTGAAGCTAGTAATTGTTTTCTAAAATACACCTGTACAAACTTTTTTTACATTTGCTCTTTCAGCATGGTGAAACCAGTAGAATAATTGCAGAATTTACTGAAATTGCCTGTCCTTACTTTTGTATGAGAGAAATTATTATTGAAGTAGACTTCAGCTAAAAAGAGGAAGGACAGCACAAAAAGAATGTAAACATATTGTATACGTGTATCACACTGATACAGCTGCATCTTTGTTCCTATGATCAAGTTTATTATGAGGCATTGTTATAGATTACAAATCCAGCCCTGTTCATTTCTAATGCTCTTATTAGCTTCAAGGTGTTTTGTATTGTTATAATGAAACCAGTTTCTTATTGCAGGCACAGAGCAATTGGCCCTAATGCACAGATGAACCACTCTCTTCTAGCCATTAACCCGTCATTCTTCCCTCTGGCCTCTATTCTCCATCCCAACACATAACACTTCAATCTCCCCTGAATAGCCACTAACTTCTATGTCTAACCTGTCACTAGCATACATATATGGGTTTCTTCATAAAACATTAGATTCTGGATTTTCAGAAAACCCAGTAACTATTTTATACAATTATCATTCATATGTCATTACACACATGCTTTATGCTTTTACATTACCTCTCCAATCCCTCTATGAGGATGCTGCTATATTTATGCTGCAGTAGTCTGTTCATGTTAGAAATGCAGGTCAGGTTTAGGAAATTCAAGTAACAATTATTCACCAAAACAGACTTCATGAAAAACAATCAACATGATCTATAGGTAACTTATATTTACATGGGCAGTTTTTTATATTAATATCACGTTAAGGTGGCCATACAAGGTCAGTCCCACAAGTTATTTGACCACCGCTCAAACAGACCTTGTACAAGATTACATACACTGCACAGCCATCTTTTTATTGATTTTTAAGGGCAACAACCTGAATGCTCATCTGCTTATGCTCTGACAGACATAGATCAGTTGGGATCATTGAGCTAGCATACATATACAAACAAATCACCCTAAACTATTTTATTTGTCTGTGTATGGCCATCTTCACATTACACTCTTTCCAGACACAATCTGATCTACTCCAATGAATCTATGTCCAATAAATCATTTCAGTAGTAAGAATTCAAGTCCCGCTGTGACTCTCCAGTTACATTGAGGAGAAGAAACAATAGCTTATCTGAAACCAGTTCCATTGTAAAAAGCAGTGTTTTCTCAAATCACAGGATCAGGCCCAATGACCCGAGATGGCTGCTTAAAGGACAAGGAAAGTGAAACTAAAGAAGTAGGCTAAAATGTTGTACATTATGTTTTTGGCTTATGTACCAGCCCAAGGCACCCACAGCCCTTTAGCAGTAAAGATCTGTGTCCCCAAAGATGCCCCAGTAGCTCCCCATCTTCTTTTCTGCTGATTCACTGATTCACATGCTCTGTGCTGCTGTCGGTTACTGACCTTAGGGACCCACTCAAAATATACAGAACACAGAATAGAAATGGCACAATATAAGGCTGATTAGCTGCAATTAGCATCAGAATTTAATAATCCCTGTAGCACCAGCTTATATTACAGGCCAGCCTAATTTTCTGTTTGATAATGTGCAACAACCCCTAAATTCAGCTGCTAAGAGCCCACTGAGCGTGTGAGTGTCGCAGACACTTTCCAAGATGGTGACCCCCTTGACAAGTTTGAAGTTATGAATCATTGCTGCTATTGACAAGCTGAAACTTTAGGCGGGTGCAATATGTTCAGTATATAAAACATGGCATTTTTAGTCCTATTCATTTTTAGACTTTCCTTGTCCTTTAAACACCAGTATTACAACAACAACAAAATACATAAAATACAATTTTATATGGTAGAGTGAACATAAACAGGTTTGAAACATAAATAGTGCAATTTAGAAATAAAAATCATGGCAATGAAGTACACACAAATGTTGCACATTATGTTTTGGGCTGCTGTATCAGCCCATGACAATTTCTCCAATGTTCCTATATGCCTCCACTAGCATTTTCTAATGATTCACTGCTGCTCTGTGCTGATGTCAGCTTTCTGAACTTAGGCACTGACTATATAGACTAAAAATATCATGAAATAAATAAGAGTAAATAATTATTATTATTAGTACATGACAGCGCTAAAACCAATGCAGTTTGTAGCATTTGCAAATATGAAAGGCCAGCCTCATTTTCTGCTTGATCATTTGTGACACCCCCTAAACTTAATTTCCAAATGGCTGCTCAGAACACACTGAGCATGTGCAGGGTCATTGACACTCTTAAAATCTAGGATGGAGAGCCCCTGTAAAAACTGTGATAGCCCTAGATCATTATTACTATAGAGATGCTGAACCTTCAGGCTGAAGCAGCAAGTTCAGTTTATAAAAGATGGCATTTCTAGCCATAGTCATTTTAGGCTTTAGCTCTCCTTTAAGCTTCTTAAATGTTGTTAAAGTGTTGTAGGTAATATTGTAGGTCTTTTTTCTCTTACAGAAGTAGCCCTGACATTTACCTATTTTACTTGCATTGTTACAATAGAAGGTCCTAGCAATCCAGTTCCTTATACTATGTTTGCAATCTAAAACAACATTTTGAAAATCTCTCTACATTTTGGCCTCAAATACCTGGGACCTAGTGTTATTGCAATTATGGCTCCTTCAACCTGTCATTTATAGGCGTCCTCCACCTATAAACGGTGTCTTGGATAATGGAAATAAAAACTTTCCAATGTACAGTAATCAAACATTTACAATGGCTTGATTTGTAAAGGTTATTATTATTGACAGCAGTTTCTGTCTTGTTATTTATATTCTCTGCACTTCTGGCTCTCACTTCTGACATAATATAGCAGAAGTGGTTTATTAACCTGGAGGAAAACTGATTCTGCTACAAAGTTTCAGGAATCAGAACCAAAATACAGAAACGGTTTGTTGTTTTTCCCTGTATGCATTTAGTAATACATATTTCATTTAGTAATATGCGTACAATTATGTGACCATTTCAGCATAGATGGAGAATACAAGAAAATCTGAGTATGAACAGCAACTCAAAAAGCGTTTGGACAAGGTGACAGATGAGGTAAGAGCTGGCAGGAGATGTAATATATGTGTGCTGACATGTCTGCACGCGGAGTGAAAATTGGCCCTGGTATTTCAACTGCTCAGAGGTCCAAACAGTCCCACCAACCCAATAACTGTCTATGGCATCTTACAGCAGCCCCTCTGGCATTCGCCAAAACCCACAGATTGCCAATCAGGGCTGGGGGTTGACTGTTGCTAGCTGTATTTTAAAGATGTGTGAATTTGCTGCAAAAAGGTCATAAAGGCAGCCAAAAGGTGACAATTGGGCTGGCTAATCCATCTTGCTTGTATGTCCCCAGCCCAAAATTACCAAAGGAAGCAGCTTGTACTACTTCTAAGCACTGCCATTAGTCCCAATGCAGGCAGCATTTAATTATATACTGTAAAGGTTGTGGCTTTTAATTTCAAGCAATGCTGACAAGCTCCTACCATCATTCTACAACACTGTGTCAGTATTGCTTTAAGTGCAAACACAATAAACTAATGAAAACAACAATATATTACTGTCTTTTAATGCTTAAAAATCAATTCTATTACTGCTGGAAATATATGTTGAATCTTAGTTGAATATAATGCCATTAGAAATATAGGGGAAAAATTACTAAGGTCTGAATTTGGGCATCGGAAAGCTTTGTCATACTTTATGCAAGTATGCCATCACTACGCATATTCATCAAAATGCGCTAGCGAAGATTCATCAGCGCAAAAGTTTCTTAGCGTTTTTCTCTACCGTTACTTTCTTCCTAGCAAAACTTTGTTGACATACTTATTTAATTGACTGTTTAACATACAAGTCATATGTATGTTTTTATTAGTAATGTTGGTGAAATTGCTGGAAGTGGCCCTTATTATTAAAAATGTTCAAGGAAGCAAAATAAATGTGGCATGAGCTTCAAATGGTTAAAAAAAAGTGTAAATAACGTATTTAATTGTTACAACTTATATACAATCCCACATTAATATATGAATAAACGTCAGTGTTTTGTCTTTTTTATGTCCTTATGGAATACATGATATGATGTCACTGATATAATAATGTTGAAGCTTCATCTTATCAATTCGCCAGGTATAACCTGGTGAAATAGACTTTGGCATAAAAGGGTAACGTATTGGAAAGTTCACACTTTGATATATTTGCGGATTAACGATCATTCACCTGGTGAAACTGTGCAAACCTTCTCTAGTGCTGGGCTTTTTCACTAGAGAATTGTCTTCTTTACCTTTAAGTAAATTAGTGAAATTGCTGCATATTGTCATTTTGCGGAATTTTTGCCAAAATAACCCACAATTCCCCCTGTAGTAAATGCACCACATAGTGAGGGGAGTGCGATTAGGTGTTTTTTTACAAGATAACACTGGTTCTTTGTTTTCCAGTCGCTGGATGTCACAAGGAGGATGGTGCAACTTGTGGAAGAGGTGAGAGCTACACAGCAGACACATTAAAGATAGCTATACCTTGCAGTTCTGGTCAAGCCAACATTGAAGGAGTAAAATTAGGTTTCTGAGAAGCAATGGACTTGGGAGTCAATAGCAATTGGAATGTTGCATATTTATGTGATCAATTGCCAGCCTCAGTAAAATAAGGTTAAATCTATTAATATTCAAAGATGTATTTTAAAGGCAGAAGTCTGTTGTAGATATTGAATTATCTCAGCCTGAGATAGACTATTTTAAGAAAGATGGAACACTAGCCCTATATGAATGTTATTTTTTTTTTTTTTTTAAAAAGTCACTTCTGGGCCTCATTTACGAAAATTACGACAATGGTTTTGCACTTTGCATCTTATCTTACCTTGAGGAAAGAATGGTGAACAAACCCAAACAACTTGCTCTGTATGGTGGGTAGCACTTAGATGTCCCCGGGAACAACCTATAGCTTGACTATCGTTTTGACATGCAAGCTAGAGAATGTAGGGCATCCCAGTGCTTATCTGTACTACACTGTGTACCTCTCTTTTGCTATACTAAAAGTATGTTTTATGTTATCTACTCATTATAGTCATGTTAAAGGGGTTGTTCACCTTTGCTTTAACTTTTAGTGTAACATAGAGAGTGGTATTCTGAGACAATTTGCAATTGGTTTTCATTTTTTATTGTTTGTGGTTTTATAGTTATTTAGATTTTTATTCAGCAGCTCTCTAGTTTGCAGTGTCAGCAATTTGGTTTCTGAATAGAATGATACGTAATAAAAAGTAGCAATAACAATACATTTGTAACCTTACAGAGCATTTGTTTTTAGATGGTGTCAGTGACCCTCATTTGAAAGCTGCAAAGAATCAGAAGGAAATTCCAAATCATTAAAAACTATGAAAAATAAATAATGAAGACCAATTGAAAAGTCTCTTAGAATTGGCCCTTCTACAATATAATAAAGTTAACTTGAAGGTGAACCACCCCTTTAAAGGAAAACTATACCCCCCGAACAATGTAGGTCTCTATAAAAAGATATTGCATAAAGCAACTCATATGTAAAACCCTGCTTCATGTAAATAAACCATTTTCATAATAATACACTTTTTTAGTAGCATGTGCCATTGGGTAATCATAAATAGAAAATAGCCATTTTAAAAAATAAGGACAGCCTCCTGGGATCCTAGGATCCAACGGTGCACACAAACATACCAAACATACTATAAAGTTAGGTCACATGAGCCAATTAACAGACAGAGTTGTGTATTTTGCTTCATCACTTCTTCCCTTTACAGTTAGAGTTGAAATATTTCTGGTCAGGTGATCTCTGAGGCAGCACACAGACCATCACGAAATGGTGATTCAAGGCAAGAGATGTAAAAGGCCAATATTTACTTAAATATATATACCAGGTAGGTAAGATTCTTTAATATGTCACTTGATTTGATCTAAACTATCTGTTGCTCAAAAATTCATTTTCGGGGTATAGTTTTCCTTTAAGGAAGGTGACTAGACATGTCTAAGCAGCTTTATTAGAGGTGTCCTTGATTTTTTTAGTTTATATACCTTCCAGCACCACATTATACATGTAACTACTCTTTTGTCACCAAGTAAGTGTGTCTTCTGAACACTTTTGCCGTTTATATTAGTTATTCATTTTTTTCAGTTTCAGAGCTATTAAAGTTTTTAACTGCTGGTTCATTTATGTAACTGTACAGTCAAAGGCAGAACAGTTACATAAATTCCTTATAAAAAGCTTAAATAGCTCTGAAAGATTGTACATTGCAAAAGTGCTTAGAACTAACATTACATTTTTTTAAAGATTTACTTTAATAAAAAGGGTTTTTTTCCCTTAAAAAAGAGTTTTGATCCATCCTTTTCCAGCCTCTTGCACCTTTTTGCATGCTTACTATTACAGCTGCTTTACATGAAAGATATTTATATAATATTGTTTGTTTTTTCTTTGTATCACAGAGTAAAGATGCTGGAATTAGGACTTTAGTGATGCTGGATGAACAGGGAGGTAAGATAAATAATGTCAGAAAAACAGTGAACTGCTATCCATTAACTTCAGAAAGTGCGAAGAAGTTATAACCTTCTGATCTGATACTTTGACCCTCATAGTCATTCTGCCCCGACATTCCAGCTTCCATAGCCAACCATCTCTGAAACTTCTGTTTCCAAAACCTTTTTGTCACACTGCTTTGTTATTCCTTATTTATATAGGGAATTTGAATTTCACAGCACTTTACAGATATTATACATATTCAAATCAGTCCCTGCCCAAATGGAGCTTACAATCTGAGGTTCCTAGTAGGTTCACACACTATGGTCAAATTTATCAGGAACACATTTCCCTGTGTTCCCATGCTATCCAATGCTCTACTATTCTTAATTATCTTCTTCTCTCACACTCCAGTCTCTGCTGCCATAGCCAGTCTACTCTCATACTTCTGCTTCTGTAGCTATTCCTCATACTCATTCTCTCTTCTATACTGCTGACAATTTCCAGCTCATTCTTCACTAGGTTTTGTTCCTGGTTTATCATTTATGATTTCTTATAACAGTGTTAGTAATGGTATTATATGTTCTTTTAGGATTTTAGCCTGCAGTTCCCACAATGTCTCTGATGTTCTGTCATTTGCATTCCAATGGTAGCTCTCAACCTACTACTACTTCTTATTTCCTCATCATATTTACTTTTCTAATAAAATGTACCTAAAATAGATGTTCGACACCCCCATTCATTATTTTTAATTTTTTTTTTTTTTATAAGGGATGATATTTTTTATTTTCCTTTAGCCTACCACCCAGTTTTTCTATCTTCCAAACTGTGAATACTGATGTTCCTTGGCTTCTTCTTGTCACCTATGAGCTGCATTCTCATAAACAATCCTTACTGTTACCATTGTCATTACCCTTACTGTGCACCTTTATCTTACTGTTTCCCAACCAATCATTCCTTACTTCATCACATTACATATGTTATTTCCATAGAGCAGCTTGATCGAATTGATGAGGGTCTGGACCACATTAATCAAGATATGAGAGAGGCTGAGAAAAATCTGACTGATATGGGGAAGTGCTGTGGATTTTGTTCCTGTGACAGGTAGGAACCCAAAGCAAAGGGGTATTAACTTAAATGGATACTGTAATGGGAAAACATGTTTTTTTTTTGGTGTTTTTTAAATGACTTAATAGTGCTACTCCAACAGACTTCTGCTCTGAAATCCAATTCTCAAAAGAGCAGATTTTTTTACATTCAATTTTGAAATATGACATGGGACTAGACATATTGTCAGTTTCCCAGCTCTTTTGAAAAATGGATTTCAGTGCAGAATTCTGCTGGAACAGTAATATTAATGGATGCATTCTGTTGCAGGAAAACATGTTTTTTTTCCCAAAATGCATCAGTCAATAGTGCTGCTCCAGCTCCAGTGCTGTCAGTTTCCCAGGTGCCCCCAGTCATGTGAAAACTGACATGGGGCTAGACTTGTCATTTGCCAGGTGCCCTTAGTTATAGACTTGTGCTGTGAGAAAACTTCAGTCACTCTTTTCTACTGCACTGGAATTTGGAGTGATCTCATCCTCTCCTTTGCCCTCCCCAGCCACCCATCAACATAACAATGTAAAGGTAACCAAATAACAGTTCCTTGACATAAGATAACAGCTGCCTGGTAGATATGAGAATAACAAATCCAAGTTCCGCTGCAACTCCTCCAGTTAGCACAAATCTTTTACCTGCCACAATTTGAATGGTCAGTTTGCTTTCCCTGTGTACAGTAAGGTGGGATGCAATTAAAACTAAAAACTGATATCACCATTGGATCTAAATCTCCCCCTTGCTGGCCTATTTGGCCTTTAACTTGTGACATCCCGTTTATGCAATATACTAATTTCTTTTTACATATATTTTCGTTCTCTTCCTGTTCCCTCTGATCTTTTCTACCATGAAGGCTGACGTGCAGTGCCACATACAGAGCAGTTTGGGGAAAGTCACATGACGGGATTATTTCTGCTCAGCCTTCTCGTGTCACAGATGAAAGAGAGCAAATGATGATGAGTGGAGGATATATTAGGAGGTAAATGTGTTGAAAACAGCCTTGTGTTAGTCCTAATCATGAGATTGAAGGGTTTGTCTTTTTGTTGCCTTGGCTTCTGTGTATGGAAAGTATACTTTGTTAATTCATCAACTTTATCATCTTTAAAGTGATACTGACAATAAAAAAAAATATTTTAAATATGAATGTACATTAAAAGTTGCCTATAGGTCATGTCGATAATTTTTTTTCTGAGAGGTTTGTTCTTGTAAGTTATTGTCAGTTGTAAGTTTCTAAACCTGACTGTTTTGCCAACCTGACTGTCCCATCTCAGCCTGTCAGTTCCAATGCTAACGGACTCCTTCTGCACAAATATGGCAGTACATTCATACAGAAACATGGGGAATTAGACAGGCAATGTAAAAGCATTGCGCAAATATTTATGGCAAAGTTATAAGAAGCTTTCAAAGGCTTTCAAAGGCAATACTATGATAGATGTAAAAAGGAGTTTAATTTTTGGTGTCTGTATCTCTTTGAGTGTCTATAAAATATAGACAATAATTACCTTCACAGTATAGGCAGGTAAAATATTGGCATTAATTATTCTGCTAGATACCAAGAGGTAGCTTTGTCCTGCATTTGTCACCCCAACACAGTCAACCATGATATACAGCTGACCAGAATTTGTAATGTGTTCATTAATAATAATAATTCATAATAATTAATACAGTTGGGTGTGCATTTCATTTGCATAATGGCTCTCTCTCTCTCGCTCTCTATATATATATCTTTCAAATGAGGATGTCCACCCAAATATAGGCTCTTTCTACTCTCTGTTTTTAAAAGTTATTAGTCAGAGAGTAGTTGGGCAACAGAAAACTGTGATTGTCAGTTTTACAGTAGTGTAGAGAGGACAAAGGCCAGTTGAGGGAAACATGTAATTCTGTAACAGCTGTTATTGAGCATACCAGAGATGTTCCACCTGTGACCGTCTAGCCTTAGTTGGCTGCAACTTGTCACAAGATTCCAAGCTTATCTCAGGAAGCATACATACTATACAAAACATTTTCTCGGTATATATACCCTTCTGGAGATGGCACAGGTGAGCTGCGGAGGTTGTATAAATATACAAGTGCAGCACTCAGCATAAACTATCCTAGGCTGTTACTTCTTTTAAAAAGGAGTGCTGGTCCAGTGTAGGAGATGAGCAACTACACGGGTTAGCACCTATCAACTTGGCACCCTCCAGTGACTTTTCCATTGCATTTTATTTAATATGGAGCACTAGGGGTTTAATGCTTAGTCCATTCCTCATATTTACTGCAACCTAAACTCTTGTAATATCAAGTTATTTTTTTATTCACAAGAGTTTTCACTGTACCTTTTAATAGAATGCTTCATGAATTTATTCAGACACTAATCTTTTGATCTCTGTTCAGAGTGACTAATGATGCCCGTGAAGATGAAATGGAAGAGAATTTGGCTCAGGTGGGAAGCATTCTGGGTAACCTCAGGAGCATGGCCCTGGATGTGGGTAATGAAATTGACATTCAGAACAAGCAGGTGGAAAAAATAATGGAAAAGGTGAGCACATAAGATGTAGCCATAAAGACAAGATATCCAAAATAAATGAGCAGGAATACAAATATAACAAATTTTAGTTACAGCACAAACAATGAACACCCAATGCAGAAAGTAAAAAGTGAACCATAGATTTGTAGATTATCAGCTGCAGACCACATTAAGTTCCTGCTTATCAAATATATTTAGGGAACTTGCAAGATAGAAAGCCTGCAAGTTACTTAGACTTCGCTAGTGTTAAGTCATGGAAGTCCATTCATTTTTGTGGGAGGTTTTAGGTGCAGTCCATAGTGTCTATGTATTTACTTTCATTGTGTTTTTATATTGTGTACTATATTTACATTTCTTTCTTACATATACAGATTAGATGACATTGCTATTGTCATGGTAGTAGATGGTTAACTGTTGAATATTTGTACTGCTTCAGGTTAAAACGAATGAAGATCGTATTAAAGATGCCAACACTAAAGCCAAAAAAATTCTCAAGAGTGTCTGAAGCCAAACTGTATCTTTTTGTGGATGAAAAGATCTACATTCTCTTCAGCTCACATTCTCAAAGTCAGTTTATTTTGTATGTACTGTGGGAGGCCTGTCATACTTCACAGCTTTCTGCTATAACCTATATTTTAGAAATTCAACACAGAACTTAATAATGGACCTCTGACCTCAGATAATTATTTACTCGGTAGTATATAAATGCTGTCCCAAGTGAAAAACCTCTATACAACAGTGCTCTCCTATGATCTTATGATACGAGCCCTTGTGTACAAAACCCAACTCTTTTTATAGAGCTTCCTTAAAACATTCATGCATGAACCTCACTGGACCCAGCTCTACTTTTTTTCTGATTGGATCCTCCTGTAACAAAAATAGCTCCTATTCCACTGTGAGTTCTCATTGACTCAGTACGTCATTCTGATTTCTGACATTCTGATTATCTCTTACTTGGGATCTACCACTTGTTATTTATTTGCATCCATACAACCCAAAAGCAAGCTGTGATAGAACAACTCTCAATACTTTATCCATGGCGTATTCACATGCATTTACCACCCTAGTGTTTTAAATTGATCACAATCTTTACTATCCTATGACATTTGCTTACAACCAATTTTGCTTACAATACAATTACACTCTTACACACTACCCATAAGCACTCTCTGTTGTAAGTATGGTGAGAGCAGCTGGTACAGATATGGCACTAGCACAGTCACTAAATACGTTAAGCCATGCTCCCCCCTGCCCGCAGCATCTGAGTGTATTCATATCATGATTTAAATTTTAAACTTCAATAAACTTGGACTTTTTAACACTCGCTGTATGAATCCAGCTGCATTGGTAAACTTTAAGTGTGTCTTTGTGAATCTTCAGTAATACCACGTGACCAGAGTGGATCGGCTTTACCACAGAACATACGGGCCTAGGACCCGTATTTGCTGCCGAAGTGAGTGTTTTCTGCCTACAGATATAGCACTAACCTGCAAGCAAACTCACACTTTATAGAGTATACATAAACTACAATTTTGACCATTTACATAACTTGAAGTCTAAAATCTCATTGCCCAGCACTAAGGAGCAAGTTCTTGTTCTTTTATGTGTATCCGGAGTATTATTCATACTTTTAAAAATAATCACGAAGAGCTATCTTTCCTAACATTAACACCTGAATATGTATTTATGTAGGTGCTTTGTTGAAATAAGTGAAATATACATAATACTATCATATGTCCTCTATCACAGAATACCAATATTACAATAGTAGATGAGGTTGAAAAAAGACACACCTCCATTTGTGTATAGCAAATATGAGAATCATCATAATACAAGGCAGTGGGCCCTCCAAGTAACGCAGCAGTTGTATGTTTAAAGTGCTTTATGCAAGTGACCTCATCTTGAGGCTCTTATTTATAACACTACCTGGAATTGCTGTGTAGCTATATTTTCTATATATTTCAGTTGTTTTTATATGTACACATTAGCTTTGGTGCCTGTGCATGCACTTGTGTTCTGTGGCTGTGTAATTTCTTGTACATGAGCGATATAAATACACATTATATTTATGTGAAAAGTACCCTGAATAACATCTGTTTTTAAAATGCTTGAACATTGTTATTGTAATAATAATAATAAACTTTATTCATTCATGGATTTCCTTGTTATTATTGAAATTATAGGAGATGCAGACCTTCAGATTAAAATGTAGCTGTAGACATTATGATTGTGCAAGACCGGTACAACTTCATCCAGTAGGTTAGTAGGGCATTCCAAAACCTCACTGCCTTCACAGTGAAGAAGCATTTGCATTGCTTCACACTCTGCTCTAAGTTCCAAAGAGGCTCTTTGTTTTTTTCTATGTAAAAAAAGAGTCCCTAACTGTCAATACTACTGACCTAATATTCTCCAACTTTGATAATCTTCAAGTGCCAGATTTTTAATCCAGTGTTAGGTAAATGAGCACTAAGGACGGTGCTTTGGCCTACTGCTACAATGAGCACAGCTTCCTAGGGTAAGGATACATGTCATAAAAATAAAGCCAGATTATGGCAAGACAGTATGTGTGCTAAAATGTGCCTTAGTAATCTTAGCTACTAAGCGCCAATAGGTCCATCCACTGAGCTATTCTCATTATTCAATATGTAATGTCATACAAGCATGCAATTGCGTAACTGTTTGATATATCAAGATGGTTCTTTTCTCTTTTTTCTCTTTTTTCATTTCTTTTTTGTTCCCTATTGTATTATTAAAAGCATAAATAAAACATAAAAAAAAAATCTTAGCTACTAGAGCATACCCATTTAGTGGTAGGGAGTGTAGTGCATAATATTTTCTGTTTGTAATGATAGAACACACAGACACTGAAGAAGACTTCCATTTTAATTTAAATTGTCTCCTTCTGAGCTTCAGTCCTGGTTTAGTTCATGAACCAGGAAAATACAGTCATTTCCCCTTCTTTGGCTGAGCTGCTTTGAACAGCTGGAAGACTGACAGGCAGGTCCCTTGAAAAAGGAATGATGCATACAAATTACAAGAAAGCTACATACTTACTGTGTATATTAACATGACATGGATCTACAGAAAAAATCTATGCTGAACAATCTTAAATTAGGTTGTTTACTGTACTGTACAACAAACTGAAACTTGTGGCTGTGGCTTTACAACAAACTGGAACTTGTGGCTGTGCATAAAAAAAGAACATTTTATATGTCATGTTTTTTATCTTAAGGAAGCAAGAAAAAACAAGTGCCCTTTAAAAATGAAACCCCACTGACAGGGAGAGGGGGTTTAGGTAGGCTCTTTGTAGAAGATTTATGACCTTTAACTAGGTTAGTGATTAAACCAACCCAAGTACAATTATCTTCTCCACAATACCCTAAATGAGAAGAGTCACAGTGCTTTCATTCAAGGAATTTGAATTGAAAATATAGAAATTCAAGAAATGTATCTTTTCAGTTGTGCCTGTAGTATTAGTTTATTTACAGTATAAGGATCACCAGCTTCCAAGTGGCCAAGATAGTGGACTATTGTTTGTATTCTAAGTGCAGCAGATTTTTAAATGCCATTCATTCTGTTAGCACCTAAAATTGGTGCATAATTATTGCCCTTGTGTTGTGTTTCACATGTGATATTTAGAAAGCATGATACTCTATATTCCACAGGGCTGTACCTGCAATGCTGATTCCCATTGTAATTCGGTACAAAATAGCATCTCCTGATCCTCCTTTTAGGTGTACAGGTAGGTCATTATCTGCCTAAGGTAGAATGATTGAATAATATTTAAAACATCGCATACTACAGTTGTGAAATTAAAAAAGCAACAATAAAAACCAAGTGAATACCAAGAGGCAACACTATCAATAAATAATAGTTGCTATTAACAACTTAAATGAGAACTATACCCCATGTCAATGTAGGTCTCTATAAAAAGATATTGCATGAAACAACTCATATGTAAAACCCTGCTTCATGTAAATAAACCATTTTCATAATAATATACTTTTTTAGCAAAAATAAGGACAGCCTCCTGGGACCGTATGATTCTACGGTGCACACAAACATACCAAACAAACTATAAAGTTAGGTCACATGAGCCAATTAACAGACAGAGTTGTGTCATTTGCTTCCACACTTCTTCCTGTTACAGTTAGAGTTGAAATATTTCTGGTCAGGTGATCTCTGAGGCAGCACAGAGACCATGGTGGTTCAAGGCAAGAGATGTAAAAGGGCAATATTTACTTAAATATATATTCCAGTTTGGGACGATTCTTTAATATGCCACTTCATTTGATATAAACAACCTGTTGCTCAAGTATTCATTATGGGGGTATAGTTTTCCTTTAACAGTAAAATCTTTTTTGGTTTAGATGTTTATTATTTGGCACAAAGGCATATCCAGTTATAAACCTGAAGTGGTTTAAGCTTAAAAATTGCTTTAAGAATTGAGCTTTAACATTTGGAACCTGTTTTCCAGAATGCTTGGGACCTGGGGCTTTCAGGATAACAGATCTTTTCCATAAGATCTAAACTGTTACAAATACAATCAATTACTTATTTTATTATATCAAAATTGTTAAAAAGCATCTTTTT
This sequence comes from Xenopus borealis, assembly GCA_024363595.1. Classification (NCBI taxonomy): domain Eukaryota; kingdom Metazoa; phylum Chordata; class Amphibia; order Anura; family Pipidae; genus Xenopus; species Xenopus borealis. The sequence continues at coordinate 58,352,299 of CM044446.1, forward strand.
TGCACCTGTTAGGTGTTCTTCTAGGCTCTGTGCCAAAAGCCAATTAAGTTAGAAACTTCTTTCTTTTTCTGGCTATTCCGTGCAGAGAAAAGAGGGACTTTCCAATACAAATGAAATGAGGGACTGCAGGTTGCGCTGTCAAAAGAGGGAATGTCCCTCCAAAAAAAGGGACCGTTGGGGGTATGTATTTCACATTGCAGTTTTATCAAATAAATAAGCGCACATCAACTTGGGCGCACGACAAAACAACAGCACTCCAAGCCGTTTCGCGAATTTTCAGCGAAGAATTTTTTTTTGACTAGTGATGGGCGAATCTGTGGCGTTTCGCTTCGCCGAAAAATTCTTCGCTGAAAATTCGCAAAACGGCTTGGAGCGCTGATGTTTTGTCGTGCGCCCAAGTTGATGTGCGCTTTTTTTGACGCGCGTCAGAAGTTTTGACGCACAGTGCAATGTGATAAAACTGCCATGTGAAATGCATATCCCCAACGGTCCCTTTTTTTGGAGGGACATTCCCTCTTTTGACAGCGCAACCTGCAGTCCTTCATTTCATTTGTATTGGAAAGTCCCTCTTTCCAGTTCTGAGCCAGGTTAACTTTGTGCTTCAACGTCTGTCACAATGCAAATTATATCCAAACCTGTAAATGTGAATTTGAAGTTTCACAGTTTTGACAACCGCCATTGTGAACGTATTCTTAAGTTGTTCAATATCCTGCATTTGTAAAAATGTTTTTCTTGCAGTAAACTCAAAAGCAAAAGCATATTGAAGAAATAGAATTAAAATTACATTTTCCAGGCCACTTTGTGTCAGCAATACTATGGGGTTTTGCCCCACCCCCTTACTCCATAGTATTAAATAATACGGTAAGCATGATAGAAAATGTCCCTTTTTCCACAAAATAAATAAGTACACTGTCTAACCTGGAATATCTTCTGTTTTTCCAGCACACGATTCTGAATCTGATTCCGACTGGAGCTGGAAAAAGTTCTCACTAATTGTTGCCCCAGAACCTGCAGTGACATCAGAGATCAGAAAGTAGATCAACGCATTAGTCCTTATACATCATGGCATGGTTGCGCACTTTCACTCCAGGAAAAATTATGGTGTAGTTCTATTATATGTACATGGGATAATGACTATTGACTATTGGAAACTTATTGTATAAGAATAATGCACCAATACAAACAAATCACGAGAGATGACTTCTAATATCTTCATTAACAACATGGGTTACATTATTAATTATAATACAGAAGTTTTGATGAGTTATGTGACAGAAATTGCAGCACTAAGAAAAATGATTGATTGATTACATCACTGGGCACTGTTTATAAGAATATAATTCACAGGATATTCATGGCTTTTGTGGATTACATACAGGTAATGTATACACGTTTCCTTTAAAAAAATATATAGCCAAGATATGTAATCACCAACACAGTACAGTAAAGATCATAAATGTTATAGCAGGTAAGCAATCAATCAGATGTTTAATTTCAAACAGTAGACAGTGAATGCTGAGTGTTTGCTATGTCTCACTAGACTACTTGCAAGCTTTGTACCTGTTGCTATATTACCCCTAATGTGTTGGCCAGTGGCTGGCCAAGTTGTGATGACAGAAGTGTTTAGTGTTTGGCTTGTGTTTTTTAGCTTCTGTATTTATTACACGATCCACAACACACTCAGTGCATGTATATTATTTTTCTAAACTATTAATGAATCTGCATGAAATGCAAGGTTGGACTTGGCTGACACTGGGAAAAAAACCCGGTGGTCCCTGGTTCGTTTGGGCCCTGCCGGCCCGGACAGCTCCTGTGCTTCCTCATCATCTCACTGAACCCCGAATAAAAAAAAGTGCATGGGGGGGGGGAAGGAATCGGCCACATAGATGAGATTGCAGCTGGGGGGCCCCTGAGGTTACAGGCCCTGGGCCCCCCAGTTCGACACTGATGAAATGTGTCATTTTTACTGGGCAACATGTCACTTATTATTTGAGGAGTAAGCTGTCACACAGGATACACGTTTATATTGTTTCTACAAGCAATGTGTATTTTAGAGAAATATTATAAGTTTTTTTGGGGGGGCAGTTGGTCACTATTCTTTCTTATAAGGAGAGTTTTATCACCATTGCTGTGTAGGACCAAGCAATAGACTCCTCCTGGGCACATATCCCTCAGTTACATCTGCATTTTCCGCTTTGTAGCTGAAGTATTGGCATGTCATGTTTAGCACTGTAACATATGGGAATTGTCCTCCATGTTTGTTTAGTGAGTGACAAGTTCTCTTTCTAGTTTGTGTTCATGCTGGCAGCCTGTGTTCGACTCTAGGCTAATTACTGATTTTGGAAGTAACATTTGTAGCCCCACCCACAACTATCCGCATCATTAGTAACACAATGCATTGCATATTTCTGTGTTTGGGGTCTTGATCCAAAAGGGAAAAAAATGATTGTGAGCCCTGAATGCAGCTGTGTGCACATTTTACTGAACAGTGCTGCAATATGTGGGAACTTGAAAATAAATAAATAAATGTGTTGCAGCTAGGGTTGCCATCTGACTGGTTTGACCTGAACAGCCTGATTTTTTTGAAGGGCTGTTTGGGTCAAAACTGGCCACCCGGTTTTCCAAATTAGGACAGCTGGGCAGAATTTCCTGGGATTGACGTGGCGATTGGCCAATAACATCACAGCCCCACCCCTGACATCACAGCCTCACCCCCACACGTCACAGTC
>CM044446.1:58406726-58426776 GCA_024363595.1 Xenopus borealis
TTTTTTTTTTTAATTTGAACATCATTTTACAGAATAAAAACATACCAGCTGAAATGTTTGTCAGCTAAAAATTATATTTATATAGGTGTTGCACGAAAACTGTAATGCTACATCTTTAAAGTAACAATGTTTCATCTTGTACAACAGATGCACTGCCTAGGTAGTTATATAATATGGATATCAAATGCTGTGTAGGTAGGTAGGTAGGTAGGCAGGCCTGTACACAGCATTGTGTATCAGGTTTGCACGGAAATGGACCTCAAACAAAGTTCAGTTGCTTGGAAAATCCCTATATATTGTTTTTTTTCCTTGATCAGATGGGCTGGCCTGCAATTATGGGGTAAAAGGATGACTAATGACAAAATTAAATATAAAAAAATCAATTTGCTCTTTTGAAAAACAGATTTTAGTGCAGAGATCTGCTGGAGCAGCACTATTAATGGATGCAATTTGAAAAAAAAAAACCATGTTTTCCCACTGCAGTATCCCTTTACACATGTGCAAATATATTACACTTTTTGCTTGCCTCCATGTTTTCTAGGCTATATAAGGAGTACAATGTCAGTTATGTGCTCTTTGAGATTGTGCAAGTACATTCACTACATTAATTAATGCTGTTGAGTTTATATGTTCGATAATTTGGTTGAGTTTTATGTATTTAAATTGCACTGCTAAATTATTTGAGGAGTTGATGCCACAATTAGATTTGGGTGGATACATATTTTTGCCACTTATAGTCTTTTGGTTTTAAGATAAGGGGTAGAAACTGCAGGGGGAAGAGATCTCTACTTTGATGGCAATAATAATCACAAAATTAATTATGTAAACCCACAAATTTTAGAATTGTTTATAAAAAAAAAAAACACTCCACTTCCTCATATGAAGAAGGATACAACTTCCTGTAGGGGGCGAGAACTGCTTTCAGCCTCTCTTATCTCACACCCATTCCTGCAAAAAATAAAAAATCCTCCTCTTTCTGAAAATCTCCTCTACTGTACTGCTCAGGTCTGTTTTTGTTTTCAGATGGTGCTTTTAACTCATTCCCTCTTACTAGATTATACATTTGTGTCCTTTTCCTGCCTGCTTGACTTTTCCTGCACTAAAGATCTATCCAGCTCTGAGGGTTAAAAGGCTTATCTTGCAAACAGTCATGGTACAGATGTCCCTGTAGGGCAGAATAAGTTAAAAAGCACCATTAAAATATTAGCAGCACGGAAGAGGAGTTTTGCAGTGCGGTGGAGGATTATAATTTTATAGTCATATACCTGAACATGAAAGGAAGCAGCAGCACTCTGATAAGGAGGCTGTAAACCCTGTATAAGATAACACCATTTAAGGGCTAGGCCAGATGCTTAATGAAGAATCGCCTGTGCGTATTTACACGCGGGCGATGCGCTTTCCCAAAAATCGCTAGATTTGGCAACTTCGTTTGACTTCGGAAAACGCAGCGCCGCTTGTGAATAGGCGCAGGCGATTCTTCATTAATCTGCTGGAAGGCAGGGGGAAGTAGTTCGGGGAGATGTCACCCCAAAGAAGAGGCTATTAGTCGCCAGGCGACAAATCTCCCCGAATCTTCCCGTCTGGCCTAAGGCTGCTGCCAGATTCTTCCTGTCAGTCAAGCACTTAAGTTCCGGCCCTGCAAGCTCTGATTGACAAGCCCCAAGGGACCAAAACAACACGCGATATGTTCAATTGAGGAAAATAGTCTAAAGGACATATAGGCATATTTTGATGAAGAATTCCATTATGCTCAAACCTGAGAAGTGTCACTTTCCCTTTAGTTAGTTTAGCTAATACCATAGTGGTTGTTTCTTGCAAATTTTTAGCTCAGAATGCATTTTTGGAAGCATATAATGTGTGTGGATTTTTTTGTGCAGAATTTAATTAATATTTTCCCACCTACCTGTTTTCCATAAATGTTAGTGTCTCCTCAGAAAGAAGCACGAGATCCGGTGAATGAAAACATAGGGAGTGGTACTGGGATTGGCACATTCACTCCTACCTGAAAAGAGAAATTAAGATTTACATATTAAAAGCTCCCTAACTTTTTGCCTCTGGTATTTTTTTTTTTAGATCTGAATGAAATAAGAACAACATAATAAATTAAAGGAACAGTAACACCAAAAAATTAAAATGTTTTAATGAAAATATCATGTAGTGTTGCTGTGCGCTGTTAAAACTGATCTGTTTGCTTCATAAACACTACTATAGTTCATATAAACAAGCTGCTGAGTAGCAATGGTGGAAATTGAAAAAAGGCTATATGGCACAGGATAAGTAATAGATAACAGATAACATTATGTTCTACTGAGCTTATCAGCTGTGTAACCTGAGCCTTTTCTCCTTTGACTAGTTGCCCCCATGGCTATACAACAGCTTATTTATATAAACAATAGTAGAGCTTCTGAAGCAAACACTGCAGTTTTACCAGTGCAGGGCAACACTGCATTATATTTTTATTACTTTAAAACAATGTCATTGTTTTGATGCTACTGGTCCTTTAATTTCTATATTAATAACTGTTTATTTCTGTGTTATGTTAACAATTCCCACTTACACGTACATGCATATATTGGTGAAACACCTACATACAATGAATTAGGGGCTGTCTGTCCCTGCTTTGAAATAAATATTCTGTGAGAAGCTATCATCCTCAGTCAAACAGATTTGTTAAATCCACTTTTATCAGTGCAGGTGAAAGGAAGGGCATAAGTTAACAAATCATTTTAAAGTTTTGATGCATGAATTGTGTACATTAGAGAGATAAAAGGTCAGGGAGCATTTGAACAGAATACAGAATTATGTGCTAGGCAAGCTGGTTTGGTGTCACAACACTTATTTGTCATTAGCTGGGCTTTATTATTGTGTTGCTCTCCAACTTTTCTTACGTTTGAATGGGACTGTTAAAAATGTTGAGGTCCCCGGTCTACAGATATATTCCAGTACATATGTGGTAGTAAAAAATAAACTCCAGAGCTAACTTGCATCATGGCACAAACTGAGTGCAGTAACAGTGACATTACAGGTTTCCACTTATTTTAGCAAACAACAAGAAAATGCAGTTAAGTTGGGCAATAAAAAAAAAAGAAAATGTAAAACACACTGCAGTTTTAGAAAACTCCTTACGTTATTTCTTATCTTCACATTGGGCTACTGGAGTCTGAATCTCACTTGTTTCCTATTTATTTTTAATGTAGCATAAACTTCTTCTGTTTAGTAAACATCAAGTAAGTTTTATATATAGTTAGATTAAATAATGATTAAAAATAATAACATGAAATAAGTTTTGAAGAAAATAGCTTAGCATTGCCAATATACTTTCAGCCAAAAAGCCACCAGAAGACAGCAATGCTGAACACAGAGTGTAGTATCAATATACACATAGGGGGAATTCACAAAAGTGTCGGTAAAATAAGTGACCCAGAAGTGGCGGTCGACAAATTTGTAAAATGTCGTATAAACGGCAAATTCACAAAGGCAGATAGATGTTACCATCTCTGAATGTCTCGTAAGTCCGACAATTTTCTAAAATGTCTTTGCAGCGTGTAAACATTTTATACGACTTTTTAAAAGACATTTTCATTTTGGAGAGCCTAATGTTTACGAGTAATTCATAAAAATGTTGGGGAAAGTGGCACTGAAAAAACCACGCCCACTTTTCACTACACTATTTCAAAATTGTTGTATATGTCGGAAAATTGGCGGCTGTTGCTACGACATTTTAAAGACATTTTTTCCTTCCCAACACTTTTTTGAATGCCCCCCATACTGTCTGTTAAAGAAGGTGTAAAGCATCAGTTGCATAAAAAATAAGATTTCTGAGTATCCTTTAAACATAAAATTTAAATTTTCTATCATTCTATTTTACCAGCCAATCAAAGGCACTCCTCATAAATGGATGGCAGAACTTGAGAATGATGACATAGACATGCTGAAAGGTAAGGAGGGAAAACTGCACATTCTTTTTTCAAAGGGCCAGGACAAATCTGTTGTGCTTGGTGGTCATTGAAGGGGCAGCATACTCCCTTTTCAACACAAGTGCAACAAAAAGGCTGAACAAACTTTTTGTCTGTTGTTTAAATCACCAAAAATATATGGTATTTGTTTTTTCTTGAGATGAACAGGGGAAATGGAAATTAAAGCTGCTCCATGTTTAGTTCTTGTTCAGTTCATGTTCAGTTCATGTTGAAAATACTGCCACTTAAAAAGAACCAAATTTCCCATGACATAAAGGAAATGTAATTTTTAAAATTACTTTTTATTTTCCCTGATAAAATGTTGGCTGAGGGAAGCTTTTGTGGAAGAAATACACCTGGTGTATAGGGCTATTGATTAAAACATAGCGCCTGTACTTCTTTTAGATGATTACGTTAAAACATATTGCAGGTAAAGGGATACTGTCATGATTTATATGATGTGGTTTTTATTTCAAATTTTTATGGTATACACTGCAAATTATTCACTCTACCATATAACATGTAATTCCAACCCAACATTTATTAATAATCAAATCATCCTATAAATAAATATGAGTCACTTTAACTTTCCTGTTCTCCGCCTTCACTTATATATATATCAACACTTTCTTTTCTCTAAGTCTTTGGTTTTCTGCTGTATAAAACATTAGTATTAACATAAATGCTGTTGTATATATCAACATTTACCACACACTATTTACCACATGCTGGGGCAAAATACTGTAACGTTAAAATGAAAATCTTTTTTCTATTAATTGTTAGTATGCTATAAATGCACCTATTCTAAGCAGGTATGAACCGAAGCATCTATTGTTAGGATTCAGACGACTCCAAGTGCATGGTCAAACTGAATCCAAACCCTTAAAACTCTGAAGAATTTTAAATACATGATTATGGATATTGCTGGATTTTTTTTCCCTTCGGAAAACATTAATTTGCGTATGTACATTCAAGTTTGATTTCAGAGATTCAGAACCCTTCGCAGATGATTCAGTATTTGGCCAAATACTGAAAGTGGATTAAGTGATGCCTAATTCTACTCAACTTTTCACTTGGTCTCTATTTATTTTTTAGGGATTTTATAAGGTAAAACCTACATATTGCAAAGTTGTGCAAAATTTCCTCTCAATAGGACTTTCTAAGAATGAAGCTATGTGTTGGTTTTACAATTTCAATTATTTCCAGTGGAGAGGCATTTTGCCCCCAGTCGTGATTTTTTAATGCGGGCGACAAATCTCCCCCTCGGTCACTGCTCCAATAGGTATATAGTTTTTTTGTCCCTTTTTTTACATCTCCAGTGTATTGTTTGTTTTTGTGTAGAGCTGGGAAGCCTTACCACAGCCAACTTGATGGAGAAGGTGCGGGGCTTGCAGAATCAGCTGGGACTGGATGAATGTGAGTATCCCAAATATCTGTTTTATGGTAAACTTATAATGCCAACAAACATCTAGTATATAAATAGCAAAATGATGGCATTTGCAAGGTATCTGTAATGTCCAGCAATAGACTTTAAAAGACAGCCCCTCAAATGCTTTTATATTCTTCCCTGCTTGTCCAAATAAAATAGCAAAACAAAAAGTTTCAGTTGTTCACCTTTAAATGGTTTTTTCTGTTCAGTTGATTTCAGATTAGTCACCTGAAATAAAGACTTTTTCCAATTACTTTCTATTTGTGACAGTTTTTCTAACATTGAAGTGTTAACTGGTAGCTCTGAAGGGGGGAGGTCGCAGACTCGGATACATTTATTTGATACATTTCTTATCTTTATCCCTGCTTAGCAGAATCCCTGAGTTTCATTACAGGCAGCTGTTACAATTGGTACAATGGTTGCTAATATTCCACAGATGCTACTGAGAAATGTATCAACTAAGTATATGTGGTGTTTATACAAATGGCCTGCAGGTGGCACTGTGCATACATAGGACTTTCTGTACAACTTGAAAGTGAGACTTATTGCTGTTATGTAAAAGCTGCATGACCTGCTAATAAGGCACTGTTATACTCTCCTCATCCTCGACTACCAAACACAACAAATGGCGACAAGGATGTCAGCCTGCACCTTTTCTACCAAACCCTGGTGAGCCTACCATACCTTTTACTGCTTGGATCCATATGTTTGATAATTACATTATTGCTGCTGACCAAGGGGAGATTTCTGCAGCTAGAAAGCATGCTTTACTTTTTCATTGCTTGGGAGCAGAGGGACAGCGTATATTCTATACATTGCTCTTACTGCTATAAAGAACTTTTTTGTGCCAAAAGTAAATGTGGTTGCTGAAAGATATAAATTCCGCCAACGCGGACAACGTAATGGCGAATCCACAGAACATTTTGTAGCAGTTTTGAGAGAGCTGGTTGTCACCTGTGAGTTTGGGAATCTAACAGATGAAATGCTAAGAGATCAAATAGTGGAAAAAACAAACTCACCACATATTAGAGAGAGACTACTCCTAGAGCAAGATTTAACCCTTGCAAAGGCTATTACAGTTGCTAGCCAAATTGAAACAGCTGTGTAAAGATGTTCATGAACTCACTACTACAAATGTTACAGTATTAAGTGTGGATAAAGCTGGTACATTTATTCCAGACAAGTTTAAATGCACTGTCAGTGTCAGTACTGCTTCTGCTGACAAGGGACACTCCATTAACCTGATGCTTGATACAGGTTCAGCTGTTTCTATACTACCAAAGGATATTTCCTTGAAATACTTTGCAAAAGATACGCTTGTTGCACCTGCCCTGAGACTGGTCAGTTACTTAAAGGATCCAATCCCTGTGCTTGGTTGCTTGCCAGTGACTGTACAATTTGAATCAAATACTGCAAAATGTGACTTTTACATTGTGAATAAAGGTACTGCTATACTTGGAAGGGATCTCTTTGCTGCATTAAACCTACAATTAGTTGATGGTCTTATTACTACAGCACATGTGCTTGCCACACAGCCTGTGTCTAAAATGTTACCACAAAGCAACACATCACTGGGCTGTGCATAGAACTTTGTACACAAAGTAAAGTTAAGACCAGATGTAAAACCAGTTCTCCAGAAATTGAGGCAGTTGCCCTACTCTAGAAGGGAGACTGTCTCACAGGAACTACATAACTACAGAGCAACATGCCATGCAACAACCCAATCATCTCCAGCTGAATTATTACATGGCAGACAGATGCGCACTAGGTTACATGTTGCAGATGTCAAACTTCCACCAAAGACTATTCCTACAAAATCATCTACTACTGACATTGTCAAATGTTACCAAGCCAAATGCAAGGTTTATACTGGTTTAAACTTGGTGCAAGAGAAGTGCACTTTCAGCCTGGATCTTTAGTCAGAATTAAGAAACCAGGAATACTGAAACAAGGACAATCTAAATTTACTACACCACTTGAAGTGAGACGCCAGCGAGGACCATACACATATGAACTGTCTGATGGACGCATATGGAATGCAAGTCGTCTTGCTCCTGCTAGATATGACTTTGGAGATGTTCCATTTGATGAAGGACATTTTCCTACTCCTAATGCCAACCGCAATAGGGCAGAGGAAAGTGAACCTATAAGGCATACTGAGAGAATCAGGAAACTACCTGCATGGACCAAGGACTATGTCATGTAAAGAATGTATATATTGCTTTAAGATACATACGGTTTAATTGTTACTGTTTATATATTTGTCCAAATGCTTTCCTACTATAGGGGGAATATGTGGTGTTTATACAAATGGCCGTGGCACTGTGCATACATAGGACTTTCTGTACAACTTGAAAGTGAAAGTAAGACTTATTGCTGTTATGTAAAAGCTGCATGACCTGCTAATTAAGCACTGTTATACTCTCCTCATCCTCGGCTACCAAACACAACAGTATATCAATTTAATGTAGTAAACTTTAACAGTGCATAATGCGCCTCAAATCTGAATTAGTGAGCTAGCCAGACCGAAACCCCAGAGATAAGAACTTTACACTTCAGTTTTGGGAAAACAATAAAAAATGGAAAGCATTGAAAAAGGTCTTTGTTTATGGTGAACAATCTGAAAACAACTGAACTTAAAAAAGTGTTTAGAAGGTGAACAACCCCTTTAACATGAACTACTTTCAGTAGCCGATTAAAACATTCTCAGCAAAACTATGATTATTTACATGTAACAGATCATGCGCCCTATGTACAGGCAAGTATTTAAACAGAGAAAATAAATCCTGATTTGTTTTATAGTTGTTGTTTTCATATATGATATATTTACATTTATTTTAGGAATCAACCATATCGGCCATTTAAGTGTATCAGCCAACCCAAGCTAAGGGGCTGGGCTTCACTCTGCACCAGGAAGAAGGGGAAACAAGCTGCTGATAACACAGAAACCAGAGCAGACTTGCAGCAGGGACTAAGGTACATTAATCTGGGGGGCTGTTTAGAGTAAATTTACAGATAGAAAAAAAAAAGGTTTACTTTTTCTTTAATAACGTAAACCTTCATTTAAAAACTACATTTTGTGTTCAATTATGTTATCTTTGACTAATAGTTAACGGTTTTTGATGAGCAGAAACATTTAAGTGTGACAAACATGCAAAAGAATAAGAAATCAGGAAGGGGGCAAATAGTTTTTCACACCACTGTATATATTTACATTAGGAATAATTATAGCATAGCTTTAGTAAATACACCTAAAACAGTCCCTTCTTATGTTTCTTGAATGGAGATGAACATTGAAATGCAATCCACTTGCACACACCTGAACTTCCACAGAGATCCACTGTTATCTTCAAAATATCCAGTTCCACAGGACATGCGGGCAACCCTTTTATATATTGTTGAAGGCAGAATGAGGCAGTCCCGTTGGCATTTTGTATTTATGGTACTTACCTGCTCATACCATCACTGAAGTTCTGGCCAGGAATGTTTTTATAGCTCAGCACATCATGGGCTCTGTAGAAAGACACTAAATCCTGCTTTGGAGTTCTATGTTTTTTTATGAAAGCCTGACATTTATATCTTTGTCGTGCAGGGTATGAAATACACAATAATAAACCTCAAGGATTCTGTGCACTGAAATAGATGCAACAATAGCAAAACACAGGTTCTTTGGTCTTTTTTAGCAGACAAAATGAAACTTGAATGGAATGCAGAAACATAATTTAATATGTGCTGATCTCTTTTTGTCTTTCAGAGACTGCTGTAAGTAATATAAAGAAAGCAAAGGGGTTCTACAGCAGTGATGTCCAATCAGTGGCTTGTGAGCAATGTGTGCTCACCATTCCCTTCGATGTTGCTCTCAGTGGCCCTAAATCAGGTGTTTATTTTTCATTTCCCGGCTTGGAGGCAAGTTTTGTTACATAATCAGGTTACAGCCAAACAGAGCCTCCTGTAGGCTGTCAATCCACATAGGGCTACCAGATAGCCAATCAAAGCCCTTATTTGGCACCCCCAGGAACTTTTTTCATGATGTGTTGCTCCCAACTCTTTTTACATTTGAATGTGGCTCCCAGGTGAAAAAAGGTTGGGCACCCCTGTTCTTCAACGTTGTATAATAGAGGGGTTTCAACATTGTGGGGCTGGCCCTTTGGGTGTCCAACTCAACATCAAGTCAGTGCAACATATCGGCAAGCCTATTTGGAATAAAATATATTTTCTGTCTAGAATATTCTTCTAAGTGTGGCTGAATGATAGATGTTTTCCTTTATAAGCAATGTTTTTATAAGGGAGCCCTGACCAAAGGTTGTACCTCTAAGGGTTTGAACTGTTGGGTCTCCCCCAGTTAAGTCACAATTAGATCATAGTACATACGCTAAATACAGGAATAATGTTATTGCAACATTTAGGCAAGTTATATAGAATCTAAGATGTTTAATATCTGTTGGAGGTTACCTGCAAATATTGCCAGTCCTAGTAATATAAATAAAATGCAATTATGTATATAAAGTTCCCAGTGCAGATTAATATATTTATTTTCTTTTTCCTTGAGGTAAAATGACTAGCAAAGGAAAAAAGAAAATATAGATGACCTGGATGAATGAGAACCTTAACAGACATTTAAATATATTCCGGTATGTTTTTCTGAACATTAATTGAAAATATAGTGAATGCATTATTAATGGGGTGAAATTTGCTTTTAAAGCTTCATGTGAAACACTTACATGCTGATTTCAGTTGGCTGTGAATCAAAGGCTTTTTCGATAGATACCAATATCCTATTCTCTTGAACGAGAAGGTTTTTTTAAGCAGGAAAGGAAGCACTCAGAACAATCTCTGCCTTTGGAGACAGGTATTTTTTTTACTCTGCCTTTGTAAGAGGACCACTGTGATCAGACACTTCTGACATGAGCCCTGAGCGACTAGCGGCTTCATAATACAGTATGATACATGATCTGTGAAATTAGGTAACAGTTTACTACTCTTATTCATATAGCTTCCCCCCTACCATGTCTGTTTATCTTTCAGATATCACTTTTGTTTTTATATAATCCCAATCCTGCAAGGTGACTGGCAGCTAAAATTTCTGTAGTATGGCGGTAACTTGTGCCCCCACTTTTTTTCATAGATTATGCATCATTTTTGTTAGGGAGAAAGGCTTTTTGACTTCTAATTGTCCAAGATGATTTATGTCTCAGCAGTTCTTTAATTTTGTCTGGCTCTCTGAGGTTTCCGACACATTGTAAATTTTCTGAACTTTTTCATTATCTGCAATTTCTTTCTGAGCTCTGGATGGGATTGGAGCGAGAATTTGGATTTACAGCAGAAATAAACATGAAGCCTATAAAGTCTGTATGTGTGTGAGCAATTGTGTGGCTGTCACTGGCTGGCTGTTTACAGGTCCCTATGGGGATAAGCCAGGATCACAAAGGTATCCAAACAGAGAGTACCAGCAATTTCTGTATAAATGTACTAGTGTCTAGGGTTAAACAAATGTAATGTGAGTGGGTCATAGTTATAAAAGACAGGTCTCCAAATCTTTTAAATATGTTTTACATTTAACCTATTTGCACACTTTTGGGATATGTTTTATTATTATTATTATTATTATTATTATGCATGTAATATAGTTCCTCCATAATGTTTGGGACAAAGACATTTTCTAAATCATACACAATCCATGCCTTAATTTAAAAAAAATTTTGGCATACATTTCGGTTTCATCCTGTAGAAATTACAGCACATTTTATATGCAGTTCCCCTCTTTTCAGGGTACCATAATGTTTGGGACAGTTGGCTTCACAAGTGGTTAAGATTACTAAGTTGTGTTGCATTGCTTCATTAGCACAGGGATAAGATATCTAGGCTTACTTCTATGAGGCTGAAAACAAGAATAAAACCATTAGACATCGTTCAAACCTTTGGATTACCAAAATCAACTGTCTGGAATGTCCTTAAGAAGAAAGAATGCACTGGTGAAATTGTAAATGGCAAAGAAGACCTCCTACTGTCTAACAGTTCAGAAACACCTGCCTTCAGGATGTAGGTGTGTCTTTGTCAGAGACTACTATCTGCTGAAGACTACATGAACAGAAATACAAAAGCTACACCGGAAGATGCAAACAACTAATTATCAACAAAAACAGGACGGAGAGATGACAATTTGCGGAAAAAAAACCACTTCAAAGAGCCTGCAGAATTCTGAAAAACGTATTATAGACAAACAGGACCAGGATTAACCTGCATCAGAGTGATGACAAGGAAAGTATGTATATGAAAAAGGAACTGCCCAAGAGTCCAAAGCATACCATATTAATGTTTAAATACAAAATGCAAAAAAGAAAGGTTGTGGGAGCACTCCATAGCTAAATAAAAATGTACTAAATACAATGGAAGTGCTACTGATCTGGCCAAATTAACTATACACATAGAGGAAAAAGAGGAGAGATTGATCAATACACATTCCCTGGTCCCCTGTCATAAGTAATCTATGCAGTTGCATGTGTGCAAAGACAGGGTTTTTTTTTTAGTTACAAAATTATGATCATAAGATTGATAAGCCACCACACCACGTCAAGGTAAAACCCATATGGCGGTCCCTAACTATTTATCTCTGGTCATAATATCAAATGCTATAGCCTCCCGGCATGAGAGCATTACCTGAATAAATGTCTCCCGACCTGGGCCCAACCTGTGTAACAATACCTTTGGAAATGGGTGTTGGTCTGGGAAGTTTCTCTCTCTTAAAAGCCGCAAGCGGAGGAGGATTAATCTCATGGAACCAAATCTGGGGTCTAGGTTGTCTCTCCTCTTTGAAAACTAATGGAGGGGGAGGACTAAGCCCAATGGATGAAACCAATGCTCAGGTCAGGAGACCTTTATTCAGGTAATGCTCTCATGCCGGGAGGCTATAGCATTTGATATTATGACCAGAGATAAATAGTTAGGGACCGCCATATGGGTTTTACCTTGACGTGGTGTGGTGGCTTATCAATCTTATGATCATAATTTTGTAACTAAAAATCCCCTGTCTTTGTACACATGCAACTGCATAGATTACTTATATGACAGGGGACCAGGGAATGTGCATTGATCAATCTCTCCTCTTTTTCCTCTATGTGTATAGTTAATTTTTAAATATAAGCATTAATTTTCATGGCCACTATATAAAAAAAAGATCATGCTCGTGTATAGGTTTATGAGGGGTAAACTGTAGTTTATAGACTTCAGTACATACATGGGCAGATTTTGGCCAATTTTGTCCTTCCAAACCAAGATGCCAGCCTATGTGCCCATGTTTAGGGCCCACTCTCAGGCCTGCTCAACTTATATGTTTTTAGAATGATAGTAGCAGGTTCTGAATGATCCATGACTCTTCTTATTGAAGTGAAAAAGTAACGGGGGGGGGGCTTTTGTTCTACCACCACAAATTTCTACATGTATCATAGTCCTTAGTGGTACAGGTATAGGACCTGTTATTCAGAATTCTTGGGACCTGGATAATGGACCTTAACGTAATGTGGATTTTTATACCTTAAGTCTACTAGAAAATCTTATAAAGATTAACCGAATTGGCTGGTTTTGTTTCCAATAAGGATTTATTATATTTTAGTTTTGGTCATGTACAAGATATTATTTTATTATTACTGAGAAAAAAAAGATTTTTTTTTTTTTAATTTGGATAAAATAAAGTCTATTAGAGATGGCCTTTCTGTAATTCAGAGCATTTTGGATAAAGGGTTTCCTGATAACAGATCCCATGCCTTTTAATCTGACTGGCCTTTTTAATGTGACTGATTGTATAAAAAGTGCTGGTCCAAAATGACAGGGAATAATCAAAGTTACTTCCATTGTATTATGGTTTGCATAATACAAATGACATAATTAGTTTAAGTTCACAGTGTATTTAATCAGACCTGAATCAGAGAGCAACCTGAGCAATGCAAGAGACCTAAATCTAATAGAAATATTGGCATTAGTTGTAAACATAAAACGTTGACCATACCTCCAATCATCTTTCCAAAAAATATAGTTTTTAATGCAAGGCATTTAACATCCTAAAGAAGCATACAAAAAAAATCATGTTTATGTTTAGTATACAAAATACAGCATTTCTAACCTTATTCCATTTTAGACTTTCCTTGCCGTTTAACAATTTAGCACAATTCTCAAGCAAAACATCAGTTTAACAGTTCCTTCGTACCTGAAACATAGCCAACAAGCATGCCCTTAACAGAATGGGAAGAATGACAACTTTTTGCATAAAGTAAAGTTTTGCCAGAGACACTTTTCAGATCACATTCATTAAAGATCTTCCTCATAGGATTAACTGTAGTGTTGAGCAAATAATCTTATCAAATCATTAAAAAAACAAAATTAAGAACATTTTCATTCACATAAAGAAGTACATTTTCTGGATAATATGGATATGGGACCTATTATCCAGAATGTTGGGAACTGGGGCTTTGAAGATCCAAATTACAGAAAGACCCGTTATCCACAATGTAAACATTAAATAAACCCAATAGGCTGGTTTTGCTTCCATTAAGGTTTAATTATATTTTAGTTTGGATTAAGCACAAGGAACTGTTTTATTACTACACAGAAAAAGGTAATCGTTTTTACAAATTTGGATTATTTGATTATAATGGAGTCTAGGGGGACAGCCTTTCACTAATTTGGAACTTTCTGGATAACGGGTTTGCAGATAACGGATCTCATATCTGTGATAAGCAAATCATCATTGTATCTGTTGTTTCAGACAAACTGGTCCCAGAAGAAATTCTTGGCAGCATAGGTGGTTCTTCACAGTGAAGACAATGAGGTTGTGGAATGCACTACTGCGTGATGATTTTATTAATGCTTGGATGACTTCGTGAACAAGTATAATATAGGATATTATGATACTAAGATCTACAGTATTTGTATAGATATTGTTACATATAGTTTATATGAGAATATGGAGGGTCGGTGTGAATGTGTGTATGTATGTGCGCTGGGGTTCATTTGATGAACTTTGGTCTTTTTTCAACCCAACTTAACTTTGTATCTCCAGAGATGTCAGTCTCCTACCATCTTGACAGGTTAGCAAAGAAGGAAGCAGAAGCTGCTCCTATGGAGGTTCCACAACCCATAGATAGTAACTTCCATCAAATTAAAACTACAGTAGTAGTTCCCTCAAAGTTCTCTAGACCTTTATGTATCTTGGGCAAATGTTGAAAGAAAGGGAAAATTGATTTGTATAAATTCTGCCTTATAATAAGTCACTTCCAAAGAGAACAAAGTGCAGATCTAAAGGCAAGTGTAGTCTCCCCAGTAGGTTTCTGATAATTGTTTATCCACCAACTGTCAATATTACTCTTAAGATTGAATTTTTAAGCTGACAAAAATTGGTTCCTTTGTAGTATTTCTCAGTATTTTGCACAAATAACTCATTCTTGTTTTTTTGTTTTATCATGATGCCTAGTCCCTTCTGATAAAAAGGTGCCCCACAACCTATTTTAAACTTACAAATGTTTCTGCTTTGCATATGTGATTATTTCATATTTTCATTTTAAAAACAGAAAAGCCATCAAATAATTTATCAATTATTGGAACATATGGGATGCAGAATTGGATCTAACATCAGATCTCATTGCTGGCATAAATCCATATCATATCTAAATATGTCACTTTATCCCAAGCTCCCATTTTGAAACTCATTCTCACCATACATATTTTTTACACCAGTAAGTTGGGCTGATGGATAATAAATGTGAGTTCATTGGGGGTGATAAAACAGTTTTACTGGATATGTTAATGGATGGCACTTGGTTGCTATACTGTGGAATGATTAATAGTTGTGCTTCAGTAAGGGGTGAAGGACACTGTTAGTGTGAGGGGAAATTGATGGCAGTCTATTTCCTTTATTGTGATGATAGCAGTGATTATGGATTATTTAGTTGGTCTCTTCTGGGATTTTTGAGACTTCTGGGATAGGACTATGCGTGCTAATATAAGTGATTTCCCCCAATACCCTACAAGGCTGATATTTAGTACCACAGTATCAACAAGTATATGTTAGTTATTTGTGAGGGTATTCAAGATTGGACAAACATATATAGGGAGCTGTAGTAGAGGAGTTTTATGCAAAATAAGATATTTAATGCCTGTCTTGTACTTGGTACCTCTCTGTACTGGTTTTATGGGTAATAAAGCATCTCCATTCAAATGATATACTGAAAAGTTGAGAGTTCATGGCTAAAATGTATTCAGACTTCAAATTGTCTAGGCTTTTTTTTGCCACATTGGATAACAAAATAAGGCGAAAAGGACAGCAGAGGTTTTTACTGCTTACAATAATTATCAAGTATCTAGGTATTAGTGTTATTATTATGAGTAATGTCAATATATATATTTTTTTTAAAGTAGCTTTATAATAAATAATATGGCTGAACTGTGTGGTGCTAATAAAGAATTAGGTTAATTGTATGCAATGCAGTCATACAGTGTTCGCTATTTGTAGTTTGTATTTTTACAATATTTAATTAAAATGTAAAATGTGAGTACATACCTTTAGCTAATGTTTTCTTCATACAATAATGTCATGGAACAGCACACTATGCCATCAGTGGCTGTTATACATGCTGTTCCATAAGTTAGGCACATACAGGATAAATTAAAAAGGGAAACTGTCATGGGAAAACATGTTTTTTTTATATATCAGTAAATAGTGCAGCTCCAGTAGACTTCTGCACTGAAATCTATTTCTCAAAAGAGCAAACAGATTTTTTTATATTCAGTTTTGAAATCTGACATGGGGCTAGCCATTTTGTCAATTTCCCAGCTGCCCCTGTTCTTGTGCTAGCACTTAAGGAGGGAACTGTTTTCTGGCAGGCTGTTGTTTTTCCTTCTCAATATAACTGAATAGTACGCGGTGGGACATGGGTTTTTACTATTAAGTGCTGTTCTTAGATCTACCAGGCAGCTATCTTGTGTTAGGGAGCCGTTATCTGGTTACCTTCTCATTGTTCTGTTGTTAGTTTGCTGGGTGGGGGAAAAGGAGGGTCTGATATCAGTCCAACTTGCAGTACAGCAGTAAAGAGTGATTGAAGTTTATCAGAGCACAAGTCACATGACTTGGGGCAGCTGGGAAATTGCCAAAATGTCTAGCCCCATGTCCGATTTCAAAATGAAATATAAAAAAATGTGTTTGCTCTTTTGAGAAAAAGATTTCAGTGCAGAATTATTCTGGAACAGCACTATTAACTGATGCATTTTGAAAAATTTTTTTTTCCCATGACAGGATCCATTGAAGACAGAATCTTACTTTATTGGCAACCGCATTGGTGATGTGTAGACATAAGAGAAGTAGTAAGACGTACCCTGGTGGAATTTATGGTTTCTAACTATTTTTCAGAGAATATGAATGATAACACAAAAAAGTTTCTTTCACTCATGGTTAGTGGTTGGCTGAAGCCATTTATTGTCAAACAACTGTGTTTACTCTTTTTAAATCATAATCACTACATAAACTACCCAAATGACCCTGATCAAAACTTTACATACTCCAGTTACCCCCTTTAACATCAATGACAGCTTTAATTTATTTGTGGTAGTTGTGGATGAGGCTCAGATGGTAAAACTGCCAATTCTTCCTGGCAAAAAGCCTCCAGGTCCCGTAAATTCCTGGGCTGTCTTGCATGAACTGCACGTTTGAGGTCTCCCCAGAGTGGCTTAATAATATTGAGGTCAGGAGACTGAGATGGCCACTCCAGAACCTTCACTTTATTTTGCTGTAGCCAATGACAGGTTGACTTAGCCTTGTGCTTTGGATCATTGTTATGTTGGAATGTCCAAGTCCAACATAACATCTGCGCAGCTTCCAGGCAGATGAGTGCAAATGTTCCTCCAGTATTTTTGATAATTTACTGCATTCATTTTGCCATCAATTCTGACCAAATTTCCTTTGCCTTTGTTGCTCACACATCCCCAAAACATCAGCGATCCACCACCATGTTTCACAGTAGGAATGGGGTACCTTTCATCATAGGCCTTGTTTACTGCTCTCCAAATGTATCGTTTAGGGTTGTGGCCAAAAAGTAAAATTTTAGTCTAATCACTCCAAATGAATTTGTGCCAGAAGGTTTGAGGCTTGTCTCTTTGCTGTTAGGCATATTGTAAGTGAGATACTTTGTGGCATTTCTGTAGTAATGGATTTCTTTTGGCAACTCGACCATGCAGCCCATCTTTCTTCAAGTGACTCCTTATTGTGCATCTTGAAACAGCCACACCACATTTTTTCTGTTCTGTATTTCACCTGAAGTTATTTGTGGGTGTTTCCTTGCATCCCGAACAATTTTTCTGGCAGTTGTGGCGCCCGCTTCGTCATGGGATTAAGGAGTAGCTAGTAGGTTGCTAGACCAGGTCCCTGTGTCTATAAGCACTACGGTAGAGGTGGGTAAGTCACCACAAGGCGCACTACAGACTCGAACAATATGCAGTAAGGTAATCCCTGCTTGGAGAGAGACGACATACACCAATCGATACTTTGTCCAATAAAACTAGCCGCTTAACCTGGTGTAGGCACACTAGGAGAGTGCTCTATAAACTGGATCGACTATGCAGATGGCACCTAACATGTGCACAAGCCAAGGACTGAGGTTAATAGAGTCCAACTTGATGTGCTCTGCTCAATGGTGGTTTATGGTCAATGGCCTTACACTTAAATGTAGGGAGCCCATGGTTATGGTTGAGAAAATGTCTAGCCACCAGTTGTGTGGCCTGGCCATCTTTAAGGGCTTTACTGATTGCAGAGCGATGATTGCTAATGTGCTTCCTTAGCGTGGTGGATGTTTTTCCTGCAAGGGCAAGTAATGATATACACCACATATGTAGATTTTCAATCAATCTGTATTTGATTTTTATTCTTTTCCCGGTGTATGGATGCAGGAAATCAGGTCCGCTCAGTAAACAACAACAAGTGGTACAGTCTGGGCATCTATAGCAACCCAGTTTCTTGTTCCTTGATAACCAATCAGTCTGACCCATTCCGCGGTTCTTGAAATCTGTAACCAGCAAGATGTCTCTCAGATTTCTGCCCCGTTTGTACCCCATCAACGTTTGAGGTACCTGAAAAAGAGATAAAGACTCCTCCATAGAAATCATAGGCCAATTGGATTTAAGTCCGGCGAGATTACTGGCAGCCGAGGAGTATGTAGAGGTGAAAATCAATGGTGCATGTTCATTCGGGCTAACAACAGCCTTATTAAGTAAAGGCATCTGTGTATGTTGCATAGCCCTCTACAGTTGTGTCTCTAAAAGGTTTTGTGTGTATCCTCTTTCCAGAAATCGGTTGAACATGGTTTTCAGTTGTGTCTGGGCCGATAAGGTGTCTGAGTTGTTCCTGATGACTCTGACGAATTGGGAGTATGGAATACTTCTTAGGGTAGCCGGTGGATGGTTACTAGAGGCATGTAGTGGAGGGTTATAGTCTGTTGGTTTACGGAACAGCCTGGTCCCTAGGCCGTCTTTGTTTGTAGATGTGTTGATCAAGGAAGTCAATCTCATGGGTGTGATGACAGAGGGTCAGTTTGATGGGAGTATCCAGGTCATTAAGCCTGTTGTGAAACAGGCTTTTTCACCATCATTCCAGATTAAAAACAGATCATCAATGTAGCGAAAATAGGTTGCAATAGAAGTCCCCAGCAATGGTATAATCTTGGCTATCTCGAACTGTAGCATAAAAAGGTTGGCATATGATGGAGCTAGGGCACTACCCATTTCTGTCCCGGAGACCTGTAGGTAAAATGTATTCTCAAAACTAAAGAAATTTCTTGCCAATGTCAGATTTAATAAATGCAGTCGAAATTTGTGGTTATCAGGATTCAGCAGCAGGACTCTTTTACACGCCTCAATGCCCTGGTCATGCGGAATCACTGTATATAGACCTCATGAGGTTGTAGAAAGGAATCAATGTAGGATGAAACTGGTTGGTAAAGGGAGTCCACCACAGAAATAATTGACTTGTGTATCATGGGTAGTGTGTATAGAATTGGAGTCCGTGGATATTCAGCTGTCATATACTGATATGTATCAGTGTCTATCCAACCTGCATTATATGCCATATGTAGATAACTGTCAAGTTCCCGTTTGAATTTGGGAGTGGTATCACTTGTAAGGAGTTT
Organism: Xenopus borealis; assembly: GCA_024363595.1. Taxonomy (NCBI): domain Eukaryota; kingdom Metazoa; phylum Chordata; class Amphibia; order Anura; family Pipidae; genus Xenopus; species Xenopus borealis. Next base: position 58,426,274 of record CM044446.1, read on the forward strand.
ATAGGTGGATGAGTCAGACAGCTGAGATAGAATTTCCTCCAGGTAAAATTTGTAGTCAAGCAATACAATGGCCCGGCCTTGTCAGCTGGTCTAATGACTAAATCATTGTCACTCTTTAAAGATACAATGGCTTCTTGTTCAGTTTTGGAAAGATTGGGAAACCCATGGGTTTGTTGAGTGATCTTATGGGCCCCCTTGTTTAGATCCTTAGTAAAGGTCCAAATTGCTGGAGGTGTGTTGGGTGGATCAAACAGGTTTTTGGGTTTAAATAAGGGGACAATCTTGGATGCAGTATCCCTGAAGTGCTCCTTGAGTTTTAGTTTCCTCTGGAATCTATGTATGTCAATGAGAAAATCAAATGTGTCAGGTTTCTGATTAGGTATAAAGGTAAGACCTTTGTTAAGCAGCGAGGTGTTGACTCATATTTTCTTGGCTCGTGGTGATTTGCCTTTTGTTCTTGTCAATAGACAAAAAAAATCGGAACGGAGGGGGTGGGGGGGGGG
>CM044446.1:58441779-58453897 GCA_024363595.1 Xenopus borealis
ACTGCCATTTAATGTATAACTTGCATTTATATTATTTTTGCCAAAGTGCATAACCTTGTAAATTATATCTCTCTAAATGTGGCCAGATGTCCAAAAATTATCTCCAAATGAATTAAAGCTGAATATAATTTAATAATGGCTGATTAGAGGGAATTACTTGTTAATAAAAAAAAAACCAAGAGACAGCTATTTGCCCTGGATTGAAGACAATCCGCATTAATTATGCTATGTGTTCTCTGTCATAAGCTTGTGCTGTTCTACCTTTCTAAAACCATACCATGTCAGTGCAAATGTATACTTTTCATTTAGTTTGCTTGTGACTATGTGGTTTGAAAAACCTCAGCGTGATAGGTGAATTGATGTCAGGGCCAGAAGAAGGTGGGCTGTGCACAGTTGGGAACCCAGCAGTGCTATTTGTAGTAGCGGTGACCAACAGGAGGACAGACTGCGAGTAGTGATAGGGGCCCAGGTTTTTTCCCAGTATCCTGGTTGGCCAGTCCGACCCTGCCATGCATTTTGTTTAGATTTTATATATAGAACAATATAAGCGTGGCACCTGGAATGTAGAGCAATGTCTCAGTGATATTCTGAGACAACTTGCAGTTGGTTTTGATTTTGTATTAGCTATGGTTATTGAGTTATTAGGCTTTTTATTCAGCACTCTCCAATTTGTAGTTTCAACTTTATGGTTGCTAACATCCAATTCGCCTTAGTAACCATGCATTTATTTGAATAAGATGCTGCAATATTAATAGGAAAGAGCCTGAATAGAAATATGAGTAACAAAAAGTAGTAATAACAATACTATTGTAGCCTTATATAACATTTGTTTTTTAAATGGGATCAGTGACCCCAATTTGAAAAGTGAAAAGATTCAAAAGAAGAAGACAAATAATTAAAAAACTATATAAAAAAATCATAAAGACCAGTTGAAAAGTTGCAATGAATTGGCCATTCTATAACATACTAAAAGTTTACTTTATTAGGTCACAAGATGTAGGACACCCTTATAACAATTAGCAACTTACAGTATTCAGTGAAAGGTCAGGACAGGCACAGACAATTAGTAAATTAGCAAATACAGGAATATAGCACTTGATAACTGTTTAGAAAAGGCAAGAAATAGCCACCTTAGTACCAGGAAACACATTCCACCATGCGTTTATTATTATTATTATTATTAATATTCTGTCCTTTATTCGCAAATTTTCATCATCAAGACCAGAGCAATGGGGATTGACACATGGGAAATGTAAAAAAACTATTGTATCTCTTGCATATCCCCAGTGTTTCTGGACCAATGTGGGTGTGGCTGGGCAGCATGCTGCCCCCTAAAATCCTGCCTCCCTAGGCCCGGGACTAGATGGCCTTTCCACAAATCCGGGCCTGCTGACCATAGAGAATGCGAATGTGACAGGGACATGAGATTATACACTCTACTGTGGCAGGGAATGATAGGCATTACTTAACGGTATCTGAGCTATATTGATAAAATATTAATAATTTAAAAAATAATGAAATTGCCCTTTCACATTAAAAACGGTAATCTAGCTGGCAACAAACTTTTGTTGATTTTTTTTAAAAGATTTTTTTGTTTATACTGCTGTTTATTTGCCCAGTGAGTTGTGTCTGCTGTAACACATACTGTAAAGCACATATGGTAAGGCAGGGGTCCCCAACCTTTTTTGCTCGTGAGCCACATTTAAATTTAAAAAAGAGTTGGAGAGCAACACAAGCATGAAAAAGTCCATGTGGATGTCAAATAAGAGCTCGGATTGGCTTTTTGGTAGCCCCTATATGGACTGGCAGCCTACAGGAGAGAATGCTTGGCAGGACATCTGTTTTTTATGCAACCAAAACTTGTCTCTAAGGCAATAATTAAAACATTTGTACCTGCTTTGAGGCCACTGGGAGAAACATCCAAGGGGTTGGAGAGCAACATGTTGCTCGCGAGCTACTGGTTGGGGATCACTGCTGTAAAGCATGTGAAGTTTTAGCTATTATTCCTGAATCCATCTTCACTAGTCTGGGATCTTCAGGTACACCGAGCAACCAAAATATGCAAACTTCCAAAACTATTCGATAGATGATTCTTACACCTCGTTCTGCTCACACTCTTTTTAAATTTAAATGTGACAAGGTTGGGGACCCCTGGTTTATATAAATAAGCTGCTGTGTAGCCATGGGGACAACTAGTCAAAGGAGAAAAGGATCAAGTTACACAGCAGATAGCAGATAAGCTCTGTAGATCATAATGTTATCTGTATCCATTACTTACCATGTGCAATATAGCCGTTTTTCAATTTCTGCCATTGCTACTCAGCAGCTTGTTTATATGAACTATAGTAGTGTTTCTGAAGCAAACAGATCAGTTTTAACAGAACAGGGCAACAATACATGATATTTTCATTACTTTAAAAAAATTTCATTTTTTGGTGTTACTGTTCCTTTAATGTAACAAAAGGCAACTTTTTGCTGCCCCTTGTAACTGGCCGCTCACTGCAGCCTGAGGAGAGGGTCTTACCTTGCCTCGTGGCAGGAGCAGCCCTGGTAGTCCGTCAGTATTAGAAACTTTAAATTATAGGTTGAGAAAGGATTGACAGGTTGGCAAAACAGTCAGATTTAGGAACTTCAGGTAAGAATTACAAAAGCAAACCATTTGGCAGGGGAGCTGTGCCAATGAGGTGAGTTGAGAAACTCTGCCTATGGGTGAAACATTATCAACATGACCTATTGGTAGATTTTTGTGTATATTAATATTTTGAAAGGTAATTTTTTTCACGTCTAAAAAGATATGCTATGTATATTTGTGCATACATGTTATATATATATATATATATATATCCCTGATATCACCATTCCTGCGCTGATTCATTAGGAATTCTACTATTTCTTTAGGTATTCATTAGATGCAGTTGATCACCTTTAATATATTGCAATATACGGACAAATAATACGTGATTTGTTTAAAGGGGAGGGCATTTTTAGTGGCTGTATTGACAAAATGTGTTAATGTCCACAATATATGGATAATGGTTTAATGCAGAGGATTATGGAAAATGTCATAGGGGCTGCTGTAAGATGCCATATAAAGTCACTATTTATTGGGCCTGTTGGGTCCCTGTGTACTTAAAATGGCAAGGCCTCTCTTGATTCCCTGTCTGGACAGACTGGTCAACAGTGGCAATTACCAGGGTTAGGGCAACTACATATCAGTTGCCTCTCGGGTAATTCCGATTTTTTTATTAACTATCATTTTACCCGAAAAAAGGTACACCACAATTTAAATATGCAAGTAAATTTGACTCCATCTTGTTGGCTCACAGTGATAAGCCATTTATTAATGAAGCTGTATTTTGCAAAACAAAAGCCAAGATTTAATATCCTACACAGCTCTACAGACAACTGGAGTGTAAGCACTTACTTACTTAATAACATTAAGGATGTGCTGAAACTGAAGTTCTGCTTGAAACAAATTAATTATATTATGTAAAGTAGTGTAATTTTGGAAATATATGCATTTTTAAAATGTTATAAACGTGTGTAACAGAATGTATTATATGATTCTGTAACGGGCACTTGTGGAGCTTCGTTTTCCAAAGTTGCCTGAAGTTCCCACATGAGGAAACTTCTGGTGACTTTGTAAAATGAAGCGCCACTGGTGACTTTTAATTCAAGCCGGTGATATGGCACCACGGGAAGGCAGTTCAGGGAGTTTCTCGCCAGGCGACTAAATCTCCCCAAATCTACCCATGTGTCACTACCTTTAAAACACTAACATAATTTTTTTTTAATAAAAATAACTAAAACAGAGATAAATCTTTAAAATTGGTAAGTTTTTAATAAGAAATTACTTGCTGATTCTCTGCATGCGCTCCTCTTCTGACATGGCAATATGGCGAAGATCCAATTCTCAATTTCTCCACCTTGCCTATCTCTTATGGAAGGCAGGGAGAAGAAATCGAGCACTGCACGTTGGATCATCGCCATATCGCCATCTCAGAAGGGGAGCACATGCAGAGAAGTCATTTCTTATTAAAAACTTACCGATTTTAAAGATTTATCACTGTTTTCTTTTATTTACGTTAAAAAATGATGTTAGTGTTCCTTTAAGCACACAGAACATGGGCTGGTCATACAAATTCAGCTATGGTCAGAGACTAATATATCAGTCTATACTCTAGAAATGTTTTATATAATAAGGGTTGCTCACCTCCCAACATTTTTATCAATCCAGTTGTTTTCAGACAGATCACCAGAAATAAAGACTTTTTTCCCTTACTTTCTATTTTCTATTTGTGACTGTTGTTCTAATATTGTTTAAGGTTTATGTATGAAGTTTAAAGTGTCCATTTACACGTTCTTATGTGTTTTAGAAGCAGCTCTGGAGGTTGCTATTATTCTACAGATACTGCTGAGAAATGTAGCAACTAATTGTAGCAACTAAATGTAGCAAATTGTAACAGTTCAGATGTTGCCAGACTGAAACACAAACAAAAAACTTTAAAAGCTAGAAAAAAAAAACGTCACAAATAAAAAGTGAATTAAAAAGTATTTACTTCTGGTAAATTATCTGAAAACAACTGAACTAAAAAAGGTTTTTGGAACAATGATTGTGTGTGTATTTCTTTTCATAGTATGGGACATCACTCCATATAACATTTTCACTGTGATCATATTTCACTCTCTCTCTCTCTCTCTCCCTCTCAACATTTCGATCTGTGTTGGAACGTTTTAGAGATAAAAAAAGGTTGAGATGGGTATGAAAAGTCTAGAAATTATATGATATAAATGTATACTGAAAAGGTAATAGGAAGTACCCATTCTTAATTATATATCTAGTTGCCTTTAATTCAGGATTCATGGTACATACAACTGGCAACTGGGTGTGTGCCAAGGCAGGGGAATCATTTTTTCCTTCTTTACCTTTGTGGCTGCCATTAACATGCCATTGTAGGAGGAGGTTTGCTCTGGAAAGTCATCATTTAGTTAGTGGTAAATAACTGATCATTTTCATAAATGAAGAAAAGTGAAATGTTACTTTTACATCACCTGATTTTAAGTTTTCCCCTCATTTTACACTTGTTTTGTGGTCCCACCTATATATTATGCATAATACATTTCCTTTGGTTTTACATTTTCCTGGATTTTACACCATATTATTTGGTCCCTTGAAAAACGTAAAATGAGGGTTCTACTTTATGTCCAATATTAGCATACAGCATCCCCACTAATCATTTAGCACCTTGTGCTATCCCCCCCCCCTCCACACATAGACACATACACACATACACTCTCCCCTGTCAGTGAGCTCCAGCTGTGCAGTCTCCCCTGCAGTCGCTCCCTGCTATTGGCTGCTCTGCTGTCAACCGGCTGGGTATAAAGGGACCTGTGGAGGCATTGGGATCATTGAGCTGTGGGATCAGTGAGCTGTGGGACCAGAATAAGGCCAATATGACCAGCAGAGAGGGGCCCCCTGCCCCTGTTCGGAGCACGGGATTTGGCATACAGGAGATCTTGGGACTCAACAAGGAACCCCCTACATCCTCCCAAAGGCACCTGCACCCTTTACATCCTGGAACCCACCTGCTGGCTGCCCACTCTGGCCTGGGTCTTCTGGCAGCCGGGGGGATCCCCACCTTCTACACCCAGCCTGGGCTGTTACTGGGGGACCCCCCGGGGTCAAGAATACAGCCATCGGGTCAAGATGAGGGAAGCAGAACCTGCAGTTCAGGTAAAGGGGCATATGGGCAACAGGTGAAATGGCACAATTTTACCCCCTGGGATATAGAACAGGATATATTTATATATTGTCTCACACACTGCATTGGACAGCCCTGACACACCACCAGCCATACAATGCAATACAATGCACTGTATTAACACTACCTAATACTGCACTGCTCCCTGGCACTCACACAGAATAAATAACTCTCATACACAACACGAAGGAACAATGGACAACTTTAATACACCACCCACTCATGAATGCACCACACTGATACCAGTCAGCAACACTTCCAGACTGTGCACACCATGAATAGACAACAACCAACCAACGCGCCGCAATAGAATGCGCAATATATTCACTAATGTAGAAGAGGGATAGAGAACGCACAAACAGAGTAAGGGACACACAATGCTGGAGAAGTGTAGCAGTGCACAGCAGGGATACACAATGGAGAAACAAAACAAGGATAAGCAGTGCAAGTTCCAAACTCTTACCTAAAACGCTCTTTCCTTGTGTCGGTTTGGATGAGGTTGGAAAACACAAAAATGCTAAAAGGGTTTGTATAGCACAGGAGGGATTGTCAGTCCCAGGCTCCCAGCCTCACACAGGGGCACGTTTAATACATCAGTAAGCAATTGTGATTTTTTTTTTTTTAACAAGTCTTCTGTTACCCGGGGCTGGACACTGTGTGGGCATCACAATAACCAGTTCACGTTACGGCAGAAGCAGGTGTTGACAGTAACTTGTTGACCCAATTCCTTCGGTAAATGTCGGCCCCTGCGGAGCGAGCGGGGTGGTATCGCCCATGTTCCAGCCAGTCCACTTTGCGCGCTGTAGCCCCATAACCCCACGCGTGACACATTGTGTGTGACCACCTGAGCTGTCTCTGGGACACATAATGGAAATGTCGCTTTAGCCAACTAATACGCGCTTTATAGTGAAGCAGTAAGATATTAACAGGAGCAACGAGATCTCCCCCAGACCCATCGCAATAACCTATCATTTGTCATGTTTGCACGGCCCGGATTTTATTCAAACCATGAAGAAGAACCCGGAGTACAGGTGTGACCAGATAGAGAGGAATATGTGCCCGGGCTTAGGGATATCTATCGCTAATATCTCCTTTCTCCTGCCAATAGCTACGACTACTAGTACATCTATACAGTTGATTAGATAGATTAGATAGATATATTAGATAGACAGACAGACACGGGGACATTATACTGCCCCACCACAATAACCAGTCGCTCTGTGAGGAAACGCACTATATAGAATAGAGAGAGTGCTTACTGAGAAATGGATCAGTTCTACATTGATCTAGTGTAGACACTCGGGGTTACTGCTGTCAGCCACACACAAGCTGTCTGAGCTAAGTGGGTGAGTGGCATTGCCATCAGGTGTAAAACACGAATCTGTGTGTGAGGTGGGGGGGGATACGTACACCTCTAAAAAAAAAAAGTTTAAAGACCTATTTTACAGAAGTGGCAGCACTCCCATTCCCTGTCAGTAAAACCGCCTTTGTTTTCTAAAGGATAAGGTCAAGGCAACGTTTCGGATTGTGCAAGGACTTATTCAGACTGGCAACGTTGGGTCCGTTCCCTATAGACCAGCACTTTAATGCAGGTGCCTGACTGGGAGGTAACGAAGCCACTGCCCCACTTTGTACCCAACCACCCTAGTATATATATATATATATATACAATTGTAAAGAAATTGGGCCATGGGCTGCGTTCTACATATGGGTCTTCCTACTTGCGTGTCTGTGCTCAAACATAAGTTTCATTGATCCAGTGTACATTCACCTAATACACGACCCATGTCATACAACTAATTATTAGCGCGTATGTATTGCTAACAATGAACTGAAATATCCCACACAGCCGTTACTCACTCGTCCTACAGCGTTTGTACCCGATTATCTGGCAGCTGCCTTTAAGATTACATACAGCCTGGAGAGTGACAGCTACTTTCTCCTGCTTGTGTTAGTCATTAGGCTTTTACCCTCATGGGTGTCCGCAGATAGGAACAAGAGGGGGCAAAATGGGCCACCCTGACTTCTCCAGCTAGTTCCAAGAAATTATTTGCAAATTTAATCCCCAACAACACAAATGTTTTTTTATACTTAGCACCCCAAATGATGACCAAGGAATGAAACGATCACGTCTGGTTAAATAATAATGATACATTTTCAATAGATATAAAGACTTCCTTGTACTAATGGGATGCTGACTGTGTCACTTATATCCACTGTGTTATATACTAGAAATAATAATGTGTGGTTCTTATTGCTTTGAGAATAAGGAGATACACTCCCAAGCCAGTAATCAATAGCGGGATACCCTTATATACCAATAATATAAACGTGACTCCTATTAATTATAAGAATATTGCAGAAGGGATTGGGGTAAAACATGGCAATTGTGTATGGCCTGTGGTTTTGTATAATATGTACCCGAAACATGTGATTTCCATATCCTCACTTTGTTTTGCATGAGGTTATATTGTACAAAGTTATTGCTCTGGTATGACCTTTCTAAACAACCTTGTACCTTCATTGCATGTGCTAGGAATTATAGTTCTACATAAGGGTTTTAGCTGTGGCTAGTCTAATGCACGATATGATAACAAATAAACCACAATTCCCCAGGCAAGACCTGACATTATTATCCATTCAGAACACCCACTGGAGGATTAAATAAAAGCCCAGCAGAAATATGGAGTCAGTTGCTCTGAATCCTCAGCCTGGAATTGTTCGACCAAACATCCAGATTGCTCCATTTTAACATAACGTTCCTCTAGTTACCTAAATATGGATTCGGTTTAAAGGGGAAGTTCGCCTTTAGATACACTTTCAATCTGTTCTAAGCTATTTTTCAACCGGTCTTAATTTTTTGACTTGCTAGTTGCTACTGTTCTTATTCGGCCTCATTCCAGGCTGCCTGCAACTGAATATGTGATCTCGTTGTGAAGCCCCCAGCAACCAGTGAGCATTACAATTCCAAGCCTGAGAGAACTGCTTTAAATGCGAACACATTTCTTGAAATATGAATCCAGGTAGCTTAATTTTCGTTATGGGTGCTCAGATACTTCTATCTTTCATTGTTACAAGTACAAAGATAAAACAAAAAATGTATAGTTTCAATGGAGAGTCTGTGAGAAACCACATTAACTGCCCCTTTGAGATGATGTAAACCTAATACTAATATTTTATATTACTACGTTTATGTAATCTTTTGCAACTTTCCAAAGTCCTTTTTTTTTATTGTTTTTAAAGTTTTGCATACAAATATTTGTTATGGAAAGCAGCGCCTGTGTGCCTTTTTATATTCTGCCTGGTGGTTCTGGCTTTTAAAATAGTGTACCAAATAATTAGCTGACCTGTGAAATAAATGCAAGGCATTGTGGGAATCTAGGGAGTCTATGCTAGGGTTGTGCTGATTTCTGCTAAATTATTTCAAGCATCAGAGTCAGCAGTGCAAAAAAAAAAAAAAAATGACATACAATCTTGTTTTTAATTGCAAAAACATTTACAAATACCTTGGCAATAAATTAAAAAAAATAATGTCTGAAAGTTATTTAGCTATAATATTTATTTCTTTAGGCAAAATTGTATTTTTCAGTTTACACCTCCCCAAGGGACCAGGTATTTGTATGAATAAATGTGTAGGTCTCTATAAGTGGCTGTGCAGCCTGGGACTGTGGCAGGAAGATTTATTCTCTGACTATACCAGGGATGCAGTTACTAAGTGCAAAATCATCTCCATGATGGATTATGAAATACTATTCTCAGGACTATGGCAGGTTATTAATAGCAAAATGCTTCATTATTTCTCACTTACTGTAAGGTTCTCATTTTATGATTGGTTACTTACTACAGCTTTTACTGTGATACTATCTTGTAGTAGTGCCTGTAATATGAATATTTCTGTTTTGGGGGATTAATAATATAACCGCTCACTGCTATGAAAGGATGATGGATAGAGGGTTCAGGGTTCGTTTGGGCTAATATTTCGTTATTCTGCTTTATTTCTGCTTTAGTAATTTGCCCTCGCTTGTACATACATATACATGTTCTATGCATGTATATACACCATATACAAGTGAGGGCAAAGGCACCCAGTCCATCCATTCAACTGGGGGACTTATTATATATAACTAATTTGCCGTGTTTGTTTTTTTAGTTAATATTACATTATAGTAAAGTAGGAAGGAAAACATTATTTGGAATCGGAATCGTACGAGCAAAGCAAAGGTACAAATGCAACCTACACAATGTCAATGTTTGTGGCCGCAGCACTAACCGGGTTTTGATCCAGGGACTGTATCGTTCAGGCTGGGCTTGTGCACTTACAGAATTAAGGAGTATCACGCTGGATTTTGCGTATTTGTCAGCATACATTGGGCAACAAAATATCCTTAAAAAAAAAGAAATTCTGCCTTATGATTATCAGCTTTCTGTATCTTTACTCCATATTCATTGGTGTTGTCATGGCTTATATTATGTGTATATATGCTGCAAATAATTTGTACAAATTTTCTAGTGTAAAGAAACGAATAACCTGCACTGCCGTTAGAGTCAGTGCTCTCTATACACAGACTCTAGAGCTCTAGAAAGCACACTGTCTGTATATATAAAATAGAGTCCAGACAATTGTACCCCAAATTCTTTATCCAAAATAACCATTCCACGTGAATTTGGTTTGGAGGTATTTTGCAAAGATTTCTATATATATATGTATGTAATTTTTATGGCTCTCTAACTCTCTCTCTCTATACAATTGAACCTCAATTTTACATCCCCTGATTTTAAGTTTCCCCTCATTTTACATTATTGTTTTGTGGTCTCATCTATATATTATACAATTACATAATACATTTTCCTGGATTTTTCTCCATTTTTTTCTGGTCCCCTGAAACACAAACTGCTTGTATTATCTGAGGCTGTAGCAGCATCGTGTGTGTGTCCAATTGTCCCACGAATCCATCAGCACACCTTGCCCTTTTAACATGCCAGGGACAGGGCTTCTACCACACCATCAACCAGTATCCTGGCATTGTGAGCCAATTTGCCAGGCAGTAACTGAGCAGGGTTTGTGGCACAACACACCACAGAGACTGGATGCAAATGAATATATAATACAATCACCAGACAGTACCTAAATAATAGTCTTGCAATTCTGAAGAAGGAGATCGTATGCATGCTTTGAAAATAATATTGTTACCCAATTCTGATTAGTAAAATTAGTAGCCTAAACAACAATATATATTGCTATATATTTGGTTAGTAGATTTAGTGTATTATATTGTATAGTAATATAAATATCCTAACTACAATTGATATTACTTTTACTATTTATTTGGTTAAAATATTTATTTTGTTTTTCATCATTAATGAAAGTTAATTCTCTAGTTACAGGGTGTTATTTTCAATTTATATGATCTTATTACAGATTGCTCTTCTCTTGTGATTTCTGGGTTAAATAATTGTTTTCTTTTATGCTGGGTTTATTATTCTGGGTTAGTCATTGCAGCAGAGATAGACTAGGAATGTGTGTACATATTATAGTCTCTTGTTGAATTCATATTAGCCATAGCTTTATTAGTCAGGAAAAAGTAACCGCTTATTTAGTCTGCTTATGTGGGTTCTCGTTTTTATTTTTATTTTTTAAATGCTACTGTAAATGCTATTTGAAAGTGCATGCAGGGGAAAAAATCAGTTACAAGGTAAATATATCAGATTTATACATTTTATGCTGAGAAATTCTCAGAGCTGTCCCAGCTCCCATAAAATCAGAATTCGTCTTCTTAATTGTCTTTCATTTGGGTTCTTAAATTGTCCAGCACATTAAAGTTTGTACTTGCTATAATTGTGACCAAAATGCTGCTCTATTCTGTATATAACAGCCAGGTCTCCATTATTTAATTTAATACAGTGAGACTTCTGCCTTCAACGGGCAACAGTTATTGAAATGATGTGTATAATTAATTCTAAGACAATTATTGTCTCACAAAGCTGACTCACAGGCTTAATCTGGTCCCCAAGGAAAATCTTAAAAAACCCATGATTTTAACGTTAAGAAAAAATTCTGGGATTTTACTCAATTTCAGGGGAAATAAATAATACGCTGCATACACATTAACCATGATTTTTAAAATATAATTTTAGTACAGTTATGGGATCCATTATCCGGAAACCTGTTATCCAGAAAGCACAAAATTATGGGAAGGCCATCTCCCATAGACTCCATTTTAATTAAATACTTAATTTTTTTCTAAATGATTTCCTTTTTCTCTATAATTTAGAGAAGCTTGTACTTGTACTAACTACTATATAATTAATCCTTACTGGATACAAAACAATCCTAGTGGCTTTATTTAATCTTTAAA
>CM044446.1:58457092-58470250 GCA_024363595.1 Xenopus borealis
AAAAAAAACATTTTTCCCATGACAGTATCCCTTTAAAATATGAAGATCCAATTTACAGAAAAACCTCTTATCTGGAAAGCCCTGGGTACTGAGGCTCCTGGATAACAGGTGGCATGCTTGTAAAATATTAAGCCAATAGCATTTAGATGTGTAGACATATATAAAGGTGTATAATGGGTTCCATACTGGTCCAAATTGCAGTCTTAAAATATATTTGCAAACAATTCATCTTACTGAGAGTTTCGGGGAAGTGATCACTTTCATGACCAGTGACTCTAAACACACTCACCTTCTGGGTCAAGTACTCTACCACCATTGTCATCATCAATATTTATTCACACAGTGATGAACACGGATTAAGAATAAAAAAAATAGGATCTTATAGCCCTCCTCGTAAGAGCTTACAATCTAAAGGGGGCCATTCTCCAAATGATAGTTTGCCTGTACATAGACTTTAAGGCCACTAATGCATGGGCAACTAAACAAGGTGGGGAGATTTCTAGTAAGCAAACTTTAAAGGAAACGTACATTTTGGATAATATAATGTATATTTTCTCAAAGTGCACCTCAGGATAGAACGAGTTTGCTGAGAGTGTCCCGGGCAATAATATGTGTTATAGTATGCCTTAAGATGAATAGGGACTATGTAAGCATAGGTTTACCAATTGGTGCTCATAAGCACAATACAATGTCTTGCATGTGTGTGGCCTGAGGCTTGCAGTCACATAACTTATAATAATATTTGTTTTATCTTTGAACAGACTCAGAAGATGTTTCTTCCAGTGATAGAAAACTTTTCAAATCCCTCAGCCAGAGCAAAAAACGCAAGAAGAGGCGGCACAGGTACCCCAACATCATGTTTGAAGGGAATAGGCCCAAAATAAAGTTCGGCGTTTTCACAGGGAATAAGGGAGCCATCAGATCATTCAGGTCAGATGATCTATATGATAAGAAGCATGCTGAGTAGACTGTATATAAAATGGAATGCTACACAAAACTACATATATTTCTGACAATTAAAGTAAAAATTCAGAAAACTGAGGGTTTCTATTGTAGAATTGCTAGATAGTGTAGAAGGCAGATATGAAGAACAGTTCATGCCATGTCAGCCCCAGTTGTAATTACAATAAAATCTGTTTTGTTTCTTTTTTAAATCAAAATGGTGTGTCCAAATAGCTTGTACACCAACTTTACTTCAGCTATCACCACCACATTTATAGACTATCAGATTATTTTGGACCTAGATTGCAACTGATGTAGTGATGTGCTGGCCTGCCCAAAGCCCATGGGTCCTGTTCATTTACCTGTGGGTTGGGTGGGTTTCAGGCTGAGCTCCTACTTCACTTCCCACCTGTGACCTAACTGTGTCCCATGTTCTTATCTGGCAGCATATATATATATATATATATATATATATATATATATATATATATACCTTGTCCACTCCATGATGTCAGAGACAGGGGCGGGTCAAGTGTGGGTATATAAGTAGATGTACAAACCTGGGCCGGGTCAATTGTGGATAGTAATGGGTCTGGTATGGGTGGACAAATTGTTGTTGTTGTTGTTGCATGATGCTCAATTTTAGTGTGTGGAAAAGAGATCTTAAAGGAGCAGTATACCCCTTTTATGGTTCTCACTGTATTTAAAATTTCTTATGCTAAACAGGGAAACCCAACCAGCCACCCATGTAGGGTTGCCACCTGGCCGTTTTTTACTGGCCTCACCGGTATTTTTGATGACTGATCCTAATGTTATTAATAGGAAAAAAACTAAATATATAGGAAGGCCGGTATTTTTTTTTAAGAAAAGGTGGCAACCCTACACCCATGCCAGGGGGCCACTGTAAGATGCCATAGACAGACACTATTTAGTGAGCTGGTGGGGGGCTGTTTGGGCCTCTGTGTACTTTAAATGCCAGGGCCTGTTTTAAATCCCTGTACATGCCTGCCCATCAAGATTACCGCAGGTGTCAGTAGCTCACTATTGTACATATACTTTTTCCTAAAAGTGCTAATCTCAAGAAGACAAATTTATGCCGTGACCCTCAAGACCCTGGGTAAACTTTCACTGGAAAAGCCCCCTGGTCCACAACTGAACACATTCCAATCTCATCTGGTAGTAAATCTGCATTGCTGTGTATTTCCAATCAGTGAAAAAACAAGATTAATGACTCCCAGGGGTAAGCTGCTTATTCAGACACCTGATTATAAAATATGAGCATTTAGTGGTCACTTTTACCTACCTTGTTTCTTTAAACCTTCTAACTTCTACTCCAGCACTGGTTGTTTTTCTATTGATCAAGTGTCTCCATTGCAAACACTCTGTAAGTTCTTTCCAGCCCCATACATTTAACATTGCTGGCACTGAAAGTGTTAAAATTGCATAATCTTATAATTTGACCACCAGTTCGAACAGGTGGTCTGTTTTTGCCCAACAATAAAGGGTTGATTCAGCTTTAAGTGAACTTTACTTTTCTTTCCATTCAGGCCCTATCCTATTCATGTTCCAGGCAAATACTATACAAAACAGTGCATGTTTGCTAGGGTAATTTGGACCCTAAAATTGCTTAGCACTGGACAATGAGCTAAATAACTCAAAAACTACAAATAATAAATGAAAACTAATTTCAAATTAGTTTGACCCAGAGAAGCTAACCCCAGTATACTCATGTTATGCACTACCTGGAGCAATGTCATTATTCAAATAGCATTACAGAGAGTAATGTAAAGCTTTTAATAGCTTAAACACATAGTGAATCATTATGAGCAAACCCTCTTTCTCTGCATCTTTAAATTAAAACAATCAATTAAAACAATGAATGGGAGGTACCATATTGTTATCTCTGGCGGGGCATTCTCCATACATTGCACTGATCAGATGTTCAGATAACCAAAGATCAATTCCCCCTTGCAAGAGTATAGCAGTACCCGGACTGGTAAACAAGAATTTTCTAGTTGCGTATACCTTGAGATTCTGAAAATCCCAATGAATATAGTACACAGCTTTTTCCTATTCGTTTTTCATTGGGTTCCCTTGGTAAAAGAGACAACAAGGCACATGTCAAGTTCCGGTAAGGTATATAAGCTCATTGAGTAGAATCCATAAAGACCTCTCCTTTACAAATTACTAAATACTCTTTGTTGACTAGGTTATGAATTTTTACTTGCAATTTTATACAATAAGAAAAATACCAATATATTTTTAAGGGTAACTTGGAATGGCGAGATTGCCTGTGCATACTTGTCAGGCAAGAAAACAGATTTGGACAGTAGCCATACATGTACTGATATGGAGGGTGGGTAGACTTGGACATCACAGAGAGTAGAGGGAAATGTATTTGGACAAAGTAATTATTTAGTGAATTGTACTTACCTTTTATCAGAAAGTAGATGAAAGAAGTTATTTTCTGATCCACCAAATGACCTTTTCATTCTTCCCACCTCCTACACTAACATGTCACACTAACACGCCATGGTACTAACAATTTATCAATACATGCGTTATATATAACATGCAAATGTATATGCTTATTGTGCAAAGTGGTTGTCATGTTTTCATTTGGCAGTACTTTGCAGTGTACCAGTGGTAAAGCAACTGAGGTATTGAGGCAGCAGACCTTCTGCGGGGCCACTGGCAGAGGCATAATTTCAGCTTGTGTGTAAAATAGCCAATCTTCCACAGGTTTATTATTTCAGCATGAGAAATAAGACTCTTATGTAGACCTCAGGAACAGTCATTCTTAGAGAGACTTTAATAGAATATTCCAGAAAAGAACTAAGGATTGTATTCACAGAGTTAAAAGGGGAATTATTGCGAAAATTAAAATGTAATGTAAGCTTCAGCATACTGATATAAGGAAATAAAACCAATTAAATATTCTGCATCGTTTTCTGAAATAATTTATTTTATAATCAAGCTTATGTTCACTATCTCTCTCTCAGCATCTGTTTCTCTTCATTCTGTCTTCATGCAGCAGTTGGGTGTCAGATGTTCATTTGCAGTTAGAGCCAATATATTTTATAGGGGGTTTCCTTGCCTAGAAGATTAATTAGCGCTCACTCAAATAACTGTTTCCATTTCCAGTACAAACAAAATCTAACAAAATAACTGCCTTTTGCACAAATTCTGCAAGTAGAGAGACAGGATTTCTGGTGAGTTAAATAGAGTGAACTCTGACACATCTTCTAGGCAAAAGGAGTCCCTCTGTGAGAGATATTGGATCTCAACTGTCAGAGATTATCCGACACCCAACTCCTGCATGAAGACAGATTGAAGAGAAACAGATGCAGAGAGAGGAATAGTGAAGATAAACTTGATTATTTCAGAAACGGTACAGAATTTTTTAATTGATTGTATTTAGAAAGTTTCTTATTTCATTTTAACAATAATTGTTCTCTACTAACTGACAAGAGGATTATCTGGGGTGTGTAAATGGTTCATAGCCTACAGATTTTGGGTACTGTACATGTCTTTACACAGATTGTTATTGCTCTCCAGAACAATCTTTACTTCTTACCAATTGGAAGAACTTGAAAAAGCATTTAATGAAGCTCATTACCCTGACGTCTATGCTCGAGAGATGCTGGCCATGAAAACTGAGCTCCCAGAGGACAGAATTCAGGTATGATATAATACTGACTTAAATGGTAAATAGGATATTTCTGAGGAGTAATAAAAAGTAGCAATAACAATACATTTGTAGCCCATTTGAAAGCTAATTTTATGGAGATTCTGAATATAGTTTGAATTGTTATGGAACAGGTGTTTTAACATATATTGTAGTATTATTATTATATGTTATTTAGCACTGAAACATCATAGAATGTGTTCAATCATCTATTTCAGCTACTTCCCCCATGGCACTTACTGTCTAATCGCCCTGCCACAGACACTCAATGCATGAGTGAATAAGTTCAAACTCCAAATAAACTGTGCCCTGCTCAGAGCCACACCCAATACCTAGGAACCAGCAGATATTAATGCTTTGCAATGCCAGTGTCTACCTAGGCTTCCAATTTTGGCCATATCATTGCAATAATAAGTTAATATAGTTGCATGAGATTAAATGTCTGATGATGGAGACAGGTTTGGATTTGATAGAGCAGCATGGGATGATTGTTGAGGGGACAGAAATATGATTGTAATAAGTACAGAGGTATGAGTGCCTGGATGAAGTGAGGACCCAAAAATATTCCTGCATTTAGGCCTCCTATGTATTGATTTACCACTAATGTGATTTATAATATGTTGGCTGTTGGACCTCTATAGGCTGAATTTACATTCAAATATGTAATTGCGTTCCTTTATAGCAGCTGTAACAATGTGACTTTATATGGATGATGCAAAGCACGGAATGGGTTGTTTTCTGGATTGTAGCAGTTACTTTGCCAGAGGTTGATAACATACATGGACTGATTCAGCCAGGAATAAAATATAGTCCCCACTATTTATAGAAAGTCAAACCATTTACCCTCTGTTGTGTGCAGCTTGTCCCCTGTACAGTTACCATTATATCTTTATTGCAGAGAGTGGGTGGTACTTTGTGAAATAGTTATCCATATAAAAAAGTGTCTTAAGTAGATTCAGCGGTGGTTTTTTTTTAAAATTGCATTGTGTTGTGTTTGGTAGCCCAGAAAGTCCTATGTATGCACAGTGCCACCTGCAGGCCATTTATATAAACACCACACAGTGGTTATCCCAATGTTACTGGGAGGGATTTTATAGAGATGTTATGTGAAGGGATTTTAAAGTAAAAAAAAAACTGTTCCACTCTCTAATGGTTTCCCAAATCCCTGTGTGTCCTCAGACTCTGCCAGTGACCCTACCAACACAGCTGCTGATTAAAATCGCTTGTCATCACTCAATGAGATATCAGAGCATCTCGTTAATGTGCTAATGACCTCATGATAATCTGATGTCTGATGAGACAAGAGTTCCCCCCTCCCCGTCCCAAGTAATTAGTTAAATGGGAGGAAATGTTTTGTTGAGGAACTGCTGGAGATAGAGGACTAAGCGCAGTATTAATTAGCATGGGTCAATGCTGGGTCCCAGAGCTGAGAGGATTTAATTTCCCAAGGCACTTCAGGAGCATTGATTCATCTTGAAATTAAGTGATTTTTCAATCAGCTTTCTGCAAGGACAGGAATCATGATGCTACAACCCCTCATCTTCAGCTGATACAGAATAATGGAAAGAAAACGGCAAAATCTCTTTATTTTTCACAGAGAAAATAAGAGTTTTCTGTTTAGAACACTATTTGAACTAAGCAAAGGAATTATGAATCTCTAACTACCCTATCCCAAGATTACTGTAACAAAGAAACTTGTGCTCATGTGTTCAATTTGGAGATTTTGGTGGGAAATGTCTTCATTAATAATACATATAGATACCAATTGAAACCATGCAACAAGGGTTTAAGGATTATTTTAAAAACTATTAAGATAGTGATCCATCTTCCAGGGAATCCAACTATTTGGCAGCTGAATGGATGAATAAGGTAGAAGTGGCCATAAACATGCATAGTCATCTGTCATTGTTCTGGACTGTAAAGACTGACAGCCAGAGGGAGTGAGGGAAGAACAACTGCAACTCTTTTCACTTCCTTATCTGCTGATGCACGGTGTACTGGCCAACATGGTGCATTGGCAGATGTAAATTTAAGACAGATCTTCTGCAATCTGACAAGATCTCAGGATAGTTTGTTAAAAAAGGAACACATACAGTTCTGAAACTTATAAAGAGCCCAGATTAAGAATAGGGTGGGTCTGAACTATTATCCGGTTCTCCCTGAACTCCCTTCCTGCATCCAGTTTCCACAGCAAGCAGGAAAAAAATGTAGGTGCAAGGGGGCCAGGGTGGGGGGTTGCAGTGCTGGGCAACCAGTCTGACCCTAAGTTAAAATTTCTATGAGATGTGGCAAGATGCCAGTTTAAAGCTGGCCAAAGACGCAAAGATCCGATCGTTCGAATCATCGAACAATCGGACTCCCCCATCTCCAAACCTGCCACTAACTTTCAGATCAAATAAAGTAGTAAAAGCACAGGTCAGCCAACGTTCTGCCCCTGTCAGGGATCATACGAAAGTTGTACAATAAAAACATAGTGACAGTCTCCCACTGAAAATCGTAGAATCTGCAATACACGCAAAGATTTGATCACCAGCCGACAGAAATTTTCTAATCTGGCCAATCAACCAAACGACCGATCGGCATGGCAACATGGATCGTTGCGTCTATGGCCAGCTTAATGAACAGGGAGTAAGTTGTTGATGAGCGGGCGGAGTGCAGGTAAAAGCTACAGGACTGTTAATGCAATAGCCCCAATGAAAACTCCCACACAAACATTTTTCTCAACGTTCCCTAAAAAACTTTTATGCAGGGACGCACCCTTGACCCATGCACTTGTTTGCCACCTCTTTTTTGTTTCTGTGTCAGCTCTTTCTAATAGATTGTAACCTCTTTGGGCTAGGAACCCCATCTGAACTATGTACTGAAACCACCCAAGCACTAATTGATTTTCATATTCTCACTAATTTACTAAAACTGTACCTTTGTTTGTGTGTATGCCATACACTATTGTGCTATATAAATAAGAATTAAATAAGATATATATATGTATATATATATATGTATACACACTAGCAGGTTCGGGTTGAATATTGGGTGTCCATGGCAGGTACAGGTTGGGTGCGGGTTATACTGAGACACTACAGTATCGCACCCCACCCTGAGAGTCAACCCACAGGTCATGCGGGTTGCGGGTCAACATGCACATCAGTACACACGCACACAATAACAGTCATACATTTGCCCCAGGTCTAGTACCCCATAGCAGCCAAGTTTTCAAATGTCAGACCATTAATTAGTACCTGGATGATTTGCTCAGGAGGAATAATTTTACACTATTTACAACATTACCTATAATAGCTAGCGATTCTATTTAAATAATATATCTGTTATTGGGTATTATATTCGGTCATGTATTTATTTGTAAAAAGATCCAATAACATGACCTATTAGTTGTAGGTCTTTCCACATTGTTTCAGTTGGATCAAGGTCAGGACTTTGGACTTGGCCATTGCAGAACATTCCTTTTATTCTTCTCTAACCATTCTTTGGTAGAGTGACGTGAATAACGTGTGTTTAGGATTGTTTTCTTGCTCCATGACCCAATGTCTATTGAGATCAAATTCATTGACATTTTCCTTTAGAATCCTCTAGTCTAGTTCAGTGCTAGTGGCTAGGGTTGCCACCTTTTCTGGAAAAAAATACCGGCCTTTCTATATATTTATCTTTTTTTCCCTATTAATATCATTTGGATCAACCATCATTTTTTTTGGATCAACACATGCTCATTGTGCTTTAGGTGGAGTTAGAAATTTTCAAAACATTAGCACAAAGTTAGGCTACATCTGTCACAGAAGTTGAATATAAAAGGCATATTGTTAATTCTAATGCAGAATGCAGTGGTTTCTATTCTACTTTGTAGTGGAAACTGAATTAACTTGTATTTGGGATATTATATTTCATGTATACTGAATATTGCAAGTGCTAGACTGTGAATCCATAAAAAAGAAGATGGGGAGCTACTGGGATGTAGATAATCTGGAACGCTGGGATGTGGATAATTATGTTTTTTTCTTCTTGAAATAACTTTGCATAAAGCAGCAATTTTTTGCTATTTGTGGAAATGTGCAATTGTACTTTTGATAGCGACAATTACGCACAATTTAACTTCTTTGATAAGTTTTCAATTACATTTTTTTCTATAAAAATATTGTAATGCAACACAACTCCAGAAAAAGTCACCTAATATACATAGCCAGAGATATTCATACTATTTTCTAAAAGATACAGCTGCAGATTAGCATTTTCACTGATTAGACAAAAATCTTGCTATGTTACTAAAATTACTATGGCCGCCTCATAATGTGTACATTCCCTGAACCAATCCCTTTACTTAGGAAAACATTTTCATTTTGTGTCTGCAACTTTTAAGCAGACAGCACTAGTTACATTTATAGCAAGAGCATTACTATATTCTCATTTTAGTTGCAAACTCCATTACCAATGTCATAACAATAGGTGAAGTGCATGACACTGATATCACATGCCACTATTTTGGTTAGGTTTGGTTCCAGAACAGACGAGCGAAATGGAGAAAAAGAGAGAAATGCTGGGGTCGAAGCAGCGTGATGGCCGAATATGGTCTATATGGGGCAATGGTTCGACACTCAATCCCCCTTCCAGAATCAATCTTAAAATCAGCGAAGGATGGCATAATGGAGTCCTGTGCTCCCTGGCTTCTGGGTGAGAAATTAATTATATTATAATTCACTGCATGGCCCAATGAATATGTACTGTATGAAAATGTATCATTTCGGCAGAATATTTAGCAAAAAAGCACAATTAACTACTACTTTTTCATCATCATCATCATCATCATCTTCTTCATTATTTGTTTTTATAGTGCCAGCATGTTACTTCATCTAAAAACAGTTTTAATTCTCAATTTTGTTTTTGATTTATAAACTACTTGTCTTAAACACCACTGACATTTTTCTGTATACATGGCATGCTAAGACACTATGGCATGAAGCATGTGTTCTTTCACGGCAGTGATTGACCACTGCATGCACTAGGCTGATGTACATTAAAACTATTTTGCAGTTTAAGTTTATTTTTAAAAATTATAAAAAAAATTATGAAAAAACTGATTAAAAATAAGGATGCACCGAATTCAGGATTTTGTTTACGATTTGGCCTTTTTCAGCAGCCTGGTCGAACTGAATCCTGATTTGCCAGTTAGGGGTGGGAAGGGATATCATATGATTTTCATCACAAAACAAGGAGGTTAAAAAACATTTTTTCCACTTTTTCAGTATGTATGTATGTGCATGTATGTGGAACTGATAAATCATCCAGAAATTACACAAAAAACCCAACAACTGTGTATTCCCCTTTTACCAGTATAAACTTTTTTTTCAACCTAATCTGATATTTGCATCTCATTACCCAGGGCACCAAGCTGCTACAGCTGGCAAGTATCCACTGTGCATTTCATATCTCAGGGCTGTCTGCTCACACTGCTGGCACAATACCTCACTGTCAATTTCCACTTTGTGCATCAAATCCCCCAGGGCTCACTGTTACTACTGCTTAAAGTCCCCTTAATGTACCTCTCATCTCCTAGGGCTCCCAGTGGCATAACTTGGGCCCAGCACAAACAATCCCTCCTCTCTAGGCCCCCATCCTGGTCTGTTCACCCACTGCACAAACCCTCTTTTACAGCACTATTACTATGTTAAAGTTATGAGACAGGTTGGGGGGCAAAGATGCAGCAGACCCCACAACCCAGGTCCCACTTCATCAACAGGGTCTTCTGTATAGGTAGTTATGCCACTGCTCCCTGTTCCTGAATTTACAATCTCTTAAATGTACACCACATCTCCGAGGGCTTGGGACTAACACTGCTGACAGTTTTCTATGTTTTTGTGCTGTCTTTCTGCATTCCCTATTGTCATTGTTGGAACAATATTTTTTTCCTCGTTGCCCAATAGGCCCTGGAGCAAAATTATACACAAGTATACACAAAAATGATTGCATATACCAGTTGTTAAAATCGCTCTGTAGTGCTAATTGACATCAGTCAGGCTTGCAAGAAGATTGTTTCAGGGCACCTGCATCAGGTATCATGGTATATTAGATGCTGTATGTATGGTAACACTATACTATTAAACTTCACTGCTAAAAGAAATAACAAACAAATATCAGATGTTTCTCATATAGTTACCGTAGCAACCAGCAAGCATTCTTAAAATCAAAATGGTGAATAAGTAGCATCTGCAAAAAGAAAAACAGCAATAAAAAATAAGATTAAATATAAGTGCGAATCCCCACAGTCACTGTTTTTGGTTGCTGGGGTCTGTGACCCTGACAAAATTGTTTCAGCTGTAGTCTGAAAAAAGCCAAATAGTTATTCTTTGGATTTGAAAAACATGCAAAATCAATAATGAAGTCGAAAGATGCTTACAAAAGGTCCAACATACTAAATGTTAATATAAAGATTCCATTTTAATTAAAACAAAAGCCAAACAGTATGCTCAGAAGACATTGTTGATCTTGTACAGAAGAAGGTAGCGTACTACCCCTTTAAAGGAGAAGGAAAGGCTCTATGTACTTGGGGGTGCCAAAAGTTAGGCGCACCCAAGTGATTATATATACTTACCTCACACCCCAGGCTGGTGCTGCTATCAGGAGAAAACTGCACCGGTCTGCGGGTTCTTCGTAACTTTTAGCACCACCATGTTCATACAGCCTTTCCTTCTCCTTTAAGGCAGGCACATAAATTACTACAAGCCTGAAGTTGAATTATAGATCTACTGCTCCATTTGCACAGCTATCATGCAATCCGATTGCTTGTGATGGCAATTTTGAGTCAATGGTGTCAGGGGGGGACCAAGGAGGAAGCTTCTCCCTAAAGCAGCATCTAATTATGCTTAATATTAATTTTCAAGAGTGCAATTATTCATATTTGTACAATCTCTCCTCCAATCAGCTTCCAACAATTTTATTCACATGTGATAATATTCTCAAAATAATAAGTGCTTGGGGTGTGGCCTAGGCATTAGGGACCTGGTCCAGCATTATGGGCACTTGATGGCAAGATAAAAAGGATAATTCACTCCTTCGGCCAGTCCCGATCATTTTGCAATTTTCCCTACTCCTATTCCTCTTAATTTGCTCTTTGTCTCTATTGTTTTCAGTTAAAGATGGCTTGCAAATGCCCAGACGATTTTCTAAACCAGAATACCAACAATTCTTTGCAGGAATGCACAAAAAGACTCTGGAGGCAGTAGCAGATAGAGTGCAGCAGTCTGAACGAGAGGCACCAGCTCTTCCAAGCCAACCCACAGCCAATGAAAGACGGGAGCCTGAGCTGTCAGCTCCTATCTCTGAGGAGGAACTAAGGGAGAACAGCATTGCAGCATTACGTGCCAGAGCACAAGAGCACAGCGCTAAAGTCCTGAGGAGCAATAACTGTGAGACACCTGTAAGGAAACATGAAACAGACAATGGAGAGGAGGAAAAAATGAAACAGAGAAGTGATTCACTAGAGCAACAAGAGCCAAAGGTCTGAATATGAAGAACTTTATCCCAACCAGTTATCCTGAGGAGGGGCCTTCTCTGGGACAGGGGTAAGGAGAAGACCAGGGGAGTCCTTTCATGTCAGTTTATTTTGTACTGCTGAACTAACTACAATAGGACTGTTAGACTCAATATTAAGGTCTCCATCCCAGGACAGATACATCATATAGCACAGCTATAAGGACTGGAATTTAATAGTGGACTTTGAGAGGACTTGAGGGGAAAACCTTTTCTAATGATCTAAACAGCAATAGCCATACTAGCCCCTATCAGACAAACAACAAGGTCCTAAAAGGTTAGTTCTTTTCACAAACTGATGTCAGTGAAGTAATGGATTATCTGCCCAATCCCATGACTGTAAATAATGTACAGATGAAAGTGAAGGTTTCTTTAGCTGACTTGTGATTGCTGTGCCACGGTCTGTAACATAAATCATGTATATAATGAACTAACAGCCTCTGTCTTTTGTTTGTCAGAATGAATAGATATTGCTTTAATGGCTGCTTTCGTGAGGGGTTGGTTGGAGCTCAATAATACATGGAATGCAGTGGTGTAAGTACTCACTGGCAGTCCCTGGTACAGGATGGGAATCCTGGCCCCCTGTCAGGCCCTCTCCCCCATGAATCATGAGCTGGAGTGCTGCTGGTGTGTGTGCGGTAAAATCTCCCCCTGCCCAGCAGCTCACAATAACCTTTATGACAGCTCCAGAGGGTCCCAAGCGAATGTGGGCCCCGGTGCGATCGCTGGCTATAAACTGCAGATTCTCAGCAGAGAGGGTGAGATGCATAGAAGAAAGCTTAACTAGTGATGAGCAAATTTATTCACCAGCCATGGATTTGCGGTGAAATTCTGAATTTTGCCATGTCAAAATTTTTCGCAAAACTGAAAAAAACTCCCATTGACTAATGCATCTGGAGTGAGAAAAATTGTTATGTGTGTAAAATTTGTCGCTCATAAAAACACCCATTGACTTCAATGCGTATCGCGAAACGGGACAGATTCACTCCTCT
>CM044446.1:58486005-58499098 GCA_024363595.1 Xenopus borealis
CACGTCTGGCTCCCGAGCCATAGGTTCCCTACCCGTCATAAAGGATATATTAAAATGATTTTTTTTAAAGGACTGTGGCTGAAAGGAGTTTATTGGATAGTGAGCTGATGATCTACATTATACAAACAATTCTAACTGTTTTATAAATCAGATTTCTTGAACTTTCACATAGTGTATTTACTTAGTAAATTATTTTAGTAATGATTGGTGCCCTTTAAAGGCAGCTGTTAGCATGGACACAATAGCATTGTGTGCCCCTACCCTAAAAGTTAACTTAATAGTGAACAACCCTTTTACTGTATACTGAGTGTTGATAAGATTACATTTCTTTAAACTGCCATAGAGTTTGTTCTTTTTTAAGGCAACTTTTCTGCCCATGTTTGGGGCCCTCCAGTGGGACCACTTAACGGATATCTGGCCAAGAATCATCCAGATGTTCTTCGGTGAGAGTTGATTTTCGGTCTGGATCAATATCCTTGATGCGTTCTTGATTTGACCACCAGCATTAAGGCAATTAAGATACAATCATTGGCCATGGTTCAAGTGATCAAATGAGATCAGTTTTATATAGAAATAAAAGGCTGAACTTGATTGGATCGGTCTGCATTGAACTGGTAACCATATACAGGTCTGGAAACTGGTTATTCAGAGAGCTCCGAATTATGGACAGGGTGATGCTCCAAAACTTAATTTTAATTAAATAATGCAACATTTAGAAACCCATTTCTTTTCTTACTGCAATAACAAGACAGTACCTTATACTAGACCCCAACTAAGATTTAATTAATCCTTACTGGTGTGAAAACAATGTTGACAGGCAACATGTACTGTAATTCTCCTAAACCTGCAGGTAGCTTGGAAAACCATGTCCTCGACTACAGGCCCTGTAGATGTTATAACGTATTGCAGAAGCATGGTTAAAAGTCTAAGGTCTCTCTTCCCCTTAAAGGGAAAATATCACCAAAATTTTAATTTTATAAATGCTTCAGCATACTGAAATTATAAGTTTCCTAAATATAATCAATTAAAATGATGTACTGTTTCTGAAATTCCTTTCCAGCATTCAGTAGTGTACTACCAAATGCAATAAAGCATGTACATAGGGGACCAGTGGTACTAGATCCTGGTACCACTGGTCCCCTATGTACATGCTTTATTGCATTTGGTAGTACACTACTGAATGCTGGAATTGGATGTACATGTTTTATTGCATTTGGTGTTAAACTATGGTATCAAGAAATTGGATCGCTCAGGTAGATAACCAGGTCATTGCAACACTGAAGGGCTTGATCTATTTAGAATAAAAAACAGACAATAACCTTGTCTCATACCAGAGGGCTGTCCGGAAAATTTTGCTGCATTCTATATTCAAATGAGTGGGGAGAATCCTGTACTGTAAACGCACCCCTCTAAAATTAAGAAAAGTGAAAGCTAGGGGGCTGAAAGAAGATAGCAGTGCATCACTTAGCATACAGTCCCCTGGGCTGGTGTATTTTTTGAAGAAGAGGAGTGCCAGCCTGGGGTAACACTTAGGGCTCCTACACACGGCCATTTTTACCTGCGCTCCCCTGCGTTGCGTTTTGCTGCGTTCAAACGCAGGGGAGCGCAGGTATAGACGCACTCAATTATTTTCAATGGGGCTGTACTCACACGAACGCATGTGAGCGTCGAACGCAGGAAAAATGCAGCATGTTGCGTCTGAATCTGCATTCGGCGCTTACACGCGTCTCGTGGGTACAACCTCATTGAACAAAATGAGGTGCATCTAGACCTGCGCTCCCCTGCGGCTGAACGCAGCCAAACGCAACGCAGGGGAGCGCAGGTCAAAAACGCCCATGTGTAGGAGCCCTTAAGGGTGCCTAATGACTTGGCCGCTCTGGTGATTTTACCTTTCCTGCAACCATTGTGGGATGTAATGAACCAAAATATTACTGCTCAATTAGTGTTCATATTTGAAAGAAAAGTTTTCCATTTGATTACATGGTGAAACACACATACATTTGGGTTACACTTCCATTTTCAAGGATTTGACCTATCTGTTGGTCAAAAATCATATCTCCAACCAGGCACTGTTGGGGGTAACAGTAATATTTAAAAAAAAAACATTGTGCCCACTAGAGCTAGGCTACCCGCAATGAGAGGGAGCTCCCAGTAAGAGCGGCCATGTTGGCATGCACATAATGAGCGAATGCCACAACTTGCTCATTATGTGCATCCACTACGCAAGACATGGCCACACGCCGGGAGCTCCCTCCCAGTGCAAATGTCCTAGCTCTAGAGGGGCCAATTTTTTTTCAAAATGCTACTGTTACCCCCAACTAGAGTTGGTTGGGGATAGTATTTTTTCTCAACAGGTGCCCTATAAATAAACATATCCAAATATTCCTGACAGTCAGGAAAGTCTGATACAATTCTAACTGCTGGGAATTCTACAAGAATCCCTAGTTCAGATTTTAAAAAATTAGTCCTGTGTTTTCCAGGATTTCCATTGTAAGAAAAAAGTAACACATTTTTTTTTCAGCAAAATAACAATCTCTCCTTTATACAGTGGTCAGTCAGCAATATGTTTCTCTCCTTGAGACTCCCTGAGATTTCCTTGAGAAATAGTGAATAGGAAGCCCTGGGAGGAAAAATCTGAAGAAGAAACAATTTAAAATTTTTTATTATTTGTGTTTTTTGTGCTATTTAGCTTTTCATTCAGCAGCTCTTCAGCTTGCAATTTCAGCAATCTGGTTGCTAGGTCCATGTTACCCTAGCAACCATGCATTGATTTGAATAAATGACTGCAATATGAATAGGAGTGGCCCGAATAGAAAGAGGAGTTATAAAAAAATGCAATAACAATACATTTGCAGGCTTAGGCATTTGCTTTTTAGACAGGGTCAGTGGCCCCATTTGAAAACTGGAAACACTCAGGCAAAGGCAAATCATTCAAAATCTATAATGCACAAATAATAAAGACCATTTGAAAGGTTGCTTAGAAGTAGCCATTCTACAACATACTAAAAGTTAACTTTTATGTGAACCACCCCATGGCTTAAAAAAGTTACCCCCAACCAACAGTGACCGCTTTTCTTAATGCGCATGAGCGTGATGTCACACGAGCACAAACGCGTCTACTGTCATGGCGGCTTGCACCGGGAGCTCACTCCAGGGGAGGGGGGGTAGGGTTTTTCCCCATTACAGGTTGATTTCTCCTTTAATGCCATACAGCTGATTTGCCACTCCTGAAACTGAATGCGCTACATAACAAGTGTGATTCCTTTATTTCTATCCTATTTTTTAGGTTTCTCCAGGTCCGATAGACCCTGAAATTTATGGTCATAAACAGCCCAATAAATATTGACTGTCTATGGCAACTAACAGCAACCCATCTGAAATTTGCCAGAACCCACATATTGCCAGTCCATGCCTGGAATTCTCCATTAAAGGTGCCTAAAAAACAAACAAAACCAGCGCCATAGGCACAGGACCAAACAAGAAAAAACAGGGTAATAACACATAGTTTGCACCCCCTAATTGTGCTCCAGGAAAATGGTTAGGTGCACCTCTTGTCAGTGTCGGACTGGGACATCAGGGGCCCACCCAAAAACCTTAAAAATTTTAGACCAGGGGCCCACCCTCAGTACTATTATTCTTCCTCTACTCATTCAACCTCTATTCTCCTAGTGTATTTTCTTTTCACACTATAATCTATTATTACATCTATTTAGCCTCTAGAAATAGGGAATGGCCATGAACTTGGCCAAATTAGCAGCATGAGGGCCCACTGATGCCTGGGCCCACCAAGACTTTTCCTGGTATCCTGGTGGGCCAGTCCGACACTGCCTCTTGTGTATTATCCATTTAAAACAACTGTCACCATTTAAAAAGGGAGAAAAGGAGCTGACTTTCCTTAACACAGTTTTATGCAGATGGTTACTCACAAACACATTCTTTTAAGCTTGCATATAGAGTCATTAGCCCAATAGGTGTAGTCTCCTCTTTAGTGCCAGCTGTGACATCACTGTTCCTTACACGTTTCGTCTGCGACTTCTTCAGAGGCATGTCATAGACACGGGATAATAGACAAGAGGTCACCTAACTGTTTTCCTGGAGCACAATTAGGGAGTGCAAACTATTTAAACGTTATTACCTTATTTTTTCTTGTTTGGTCCTTTGCCTATGGCGCTGGCTTTGTTTGATTTTTTAGTAATTTTATTGGACTTGAAGGCATACAAGTATAAAGCCAGCTAAGAATGTGGATTTACCCAAAAACCCTCGGGACTATTTTACTTGGACACAGTTTTTTTTTCCATTAAAGGGGTGGGTCACTTTTTATGTTGTAGAACGGCTAATTCTAACCAACTTTTCAATTTGTTTTCATTATTTATTTGTTATAGTTTTTTGTCTCTGAAGTCTATCCAGTTTTCAAATGGGGGTCACCAACGCCATCTAAAAAACGAATGGTCTGTAAGCTTACAAATCTTCTGTTCAGGCCGCTCCTATTCAAATTCCAGTGCCTTATTCAAATCAATGTATGGTTGCTAGGGCAACTTGGACACCATCAACCAGATTGCTGAAACTCCAAGCTGGAGAGCTGCTGCACAAAACGCTAAATAGCGTAAAAAAAAACCCAAATAATATAAAGAAAAGGAAACCAACTGCAAACTGTCTCAGAATATCATTCACTACATCATACTAAAAATGATGGCAAACAACCCCTTAAACAGATTTAAGATTATCAGTTTTGTTGCAAGCACGGGTGCGCCTGCTTTTCAAGTGAATATTATTCTGCAAATTCTCACGGTAACACTTTTCATGCAATAATCCTGACAAGCAGGGTTGCCATCAAGTTATTAACAGGGAAACGTACTACATCATGGCCATTGGGAGGCATACATAAGACAGTCACCCTCTAAGAAAAGGGCAGGGCTAAGTTGCATTGCCTAGAGCAAGACCAAAATAAAGTTTCCATAGCTAATTTGGTGGACATTTTGTCCTTAGCACTGGACCCCATTTAATTAGCTGAAGAAATTCTTATCAAACTTTTACAATTGGAGAAAAGCTGGGGGCGTATAGCACAGTGTGTAACAGAGACGACGTACGCAAGTTTAGATGACTTAACGCAGAAGTAACATCAGTTGCAAGCATAGCAGCAAGGGACACGTAACCCTCTGCCCTCCGAGCTGGTTTTGTTAAATAAAAAAGTAACCTCCCAGTCGCCATCTTAGTGTTCCTTATCGCGCACTGAGCTCTGATTGGATTTCAGGGCTCGCAACCTCTTACACAACCTGGCTCATGATTGGGCGTTACCTCTCTCCATACTCTGACGTCATCAACTAACCACGGAAGGGTGGAAAGCTCTGAAAACATCACAAGATCCAGAGACGGGAGTAGTGCCAGTGGCTGTACCCTAGCAGGATGTCGGTAAGTAGCTATATTAGTATAGACGACTTTTCTTTCCCCTTATATTCTTTATTTCATATAACAATTTGCTAGTGTTTGAACTTGCACAGAAGACTTTTTGTTTAAAGCAGCAGCGGTAAATATATGTATACAAAAAAAAACTAGCAAATATATCGGTTTTACTAGTGCAGTACAACAGTATTATGTTTTAATTACTTGAAAACACTGTCATATTTGTTGTTGTTAGTGTTTAACGTTTGCTCTTTGTTATGAGTGTTGCAGTTGGATTCTTAGACGCCTCTATGGGCAGATACAGTGAGAGAGGTTTTGTTTAGTTCAGAGCTAACACTGATCACTGATTCTTTAGTGACCGGTGGGATTACATGGACTTGTATTTGATTATGTATGTGTTCATTTATATAAGCCAAAAATTGTATGCAGTGCTTTACAAGGTGTAAACACAAACAGGTATATTAAATCATACAATACATATAAATCCATGCTCAAGGTGTTTCAGTGCACAGCTGGGATATGGTCCCTGTCCCAGAGAGCTCACACTCTATATTCACTTGTGCATTTTAATAAAGACAATGGGCCCTTAACACAGCATGGTTCCCATTAATCCAAATAAGGGCTGAACTCCACAGGCGATTTCAGTGAGATCCGACGCTCTGCGACAAACCGCCGGTGACAAGTCGGGGCAATGGAAATAAGGCAAGTAATGGGAATGTCAGATGAAGTCGCAGCAATCATCCGACACTACACGACACGACTGTCGGATGCAAATTCTGCAATTCTTCTAGGGTTGCCACTTGACCGGTATTTTATCGGCCTGTCCGGTAAAAATGATGGCTGATCTCAATGTTATTAATAAGGGAAAAAATAAATGTATAGGAAGGCTGGTATTTTTTTCCTGAAAAGGTGGCAACCCTATATGTGACCAATAAATGTATCCTGAAACAGGATACCAGTAAAACCCCCAAAAATAGTGTTTTAAAGTAACTTAAATATAATGTTATTTTGTCCTGCACTGGTTTTTGCTTTGAAAGCACTACTATGGTTTACATAAACAAGCTGCTGTGTCGCCATTGGGACAGCCATTCAAGTTGGAAAAGGAGAAAAGGCACAGGTACATAACAAAGATACTCTGTAAGTAAAAAATGCTAAACATAAACAGGACATTCTGTACCATATAATGTTACCTTAATAGTGTATGGCTGCAGAGAGGTGGTTTATAGAGATGCTGAAAATTGTTTCCCCCCCCCTCCCCCAATGTTGTTTTCACTTCATTTTGTACTTCCTGTAAGTATCCTATTTCTCTTTCAGTGTGCCATCATGCGTTCTGGATTGCTGACCGTTCTGCTGACAATCATACTTTTACCAAGTTCAGTTCCAGAGCCCCTTGTCTACAAGGACTGTGGTAAGTAATAGTCAATTGGATAACCTGGTTTTTATTTCATTGTTTCAGTGTGACAGTGTCAATGTTTTCCTACAGGTAGCCAAAGTGGAAAGCTGTCCAGTCTTGATGTGTCTCCTTGCCCAGAACAGCCATGCCCCCTGAAGCGAGGTGAAACATACACCATTAATGCAACATTTATAAGCAGTAAGTTTCACTTTTGTAATTCATTCTTTCAAACTTACCAACTTGTTATAGGGGAAATGTATTAAAGTGTTAGTTTGAGAACTCTTGTACAAGTGAATAGGGAACAGTTTGTTTTTGGTGAACTGTTGTTTAACCATTACGTATATATGCCTCTGTGCCTGTGTGATGTGGGAATGCTGCCTTAGCCAGTCATACTGTCAGGAAGTTTTTACTATAATACTGGGAGCACTCCTCAACCGGCCAACCAACCAATTTTAAATGGGTACACTCCTACATCACTCCAGCACTAAACATCACCAGAATGAAAGTGCTAATGTACTCAAGCAGTACTGTGGACACTTCTTAATTTCAGAGGGTGACCTTTTATACCCACCACTGCTAAATTTGTCTCCTACATATACAAATGAGTACATGTTCAGCACTGCACACCTTTGTGTTGTTTTGATGTGTTGTTTCTCTTAACTTTTGCTTTGTTCTCTTTTTGGAGTTCCCTTTTCTTTCTTTTTGTTTCGGCACCACCTTATCGCTGTTTGGTTCATTTCAAATAATGGTAACAAAGGCAATTTAAATGTATCTTGCTTTTGTTATGTTGTTAGGTTGATTTTGGGGGAAAATGTTATTTCCAGGGGCGGCCAGTCTGTCAGTGCAGATGTCTGGGGTTCTACATGATTTCTTATGTGCACCGTTTCCATAGCAACGGCCAGTTTGCGCTTGTTTCCACCTTCCGGTTCCTGGTGGGATCCTTGCCTCAGGCGGCACGGAGCGGCCTGTTACCAGGGGCGGCAAAAAGTCGCCTCTGGTAACTTTAGAGCCAAATTTCCATTTTTAAAAAAAATCTGCAAGAAGAGGTATGTGGTGACAGGGTTGTTGGCCCTTGGATGATAGCCTCTGTGTCAGACTGGGGTGCTTGGGACCCACCTGGGGCCACGTGAGGAAGATAGAGCTTTACCTTTTCAAACAGGAAAATGTAGAGTATAGCAGACAGAATAAAGGATGGTGAGAGTGAACTACGTGAGCAAAAGAAAACAAAAACAGGTTTGTCTACATAGTAATATGGTAGCTGTTAAAATGCATAGAACAAAAATAAATGAGTGCCATTTTTGCAACAAGTAGATAGTTTAACAGATTGACATGTGTCCGTAGCTGGACATCATTAAGGGATTTTGTTCCACTTTTCAGTCACTATTTTAAATTGAGTTGTTTTCAGATTGTTCACCAGAAATAAATACTTTTACCAAGTGCTTAAAGTTTAAAGGGATCCTGTCATGGGAAAAAATTTTTTTTCAAAATGCATCAGTTAATAGTGCTGTTCCAGAAGAATTCTGCTTTGAAATCCATTTCTCAAAAGAGCAAACAGATTTTTTTATATTTCATTTTTGAAATCTGACATGGGGCTAGACATATTGTCAATTTCCCAGCTGCCCCAAGTCATGTATCAGTGTATCTAATGCATCCGTTATAGTCAGTGACCCCTATATCTTCCAGAGCTGCTTTTAGAAAAATAAATGGTGAAAATAAACTTTACACTTCAATATTAAAAACATGTCGCAAATAGAAAGCAACTGAAAAAAAGTCTGTTTCTGGTGAACTGAAAACAATTGAACCATAAAAAGTGTTGGAAGGTGATTAACCCGATTAAGGGTCTTTCAATAGTTGCCCAAATTATTCTGAGAATGATACAAGCCGCTTATCTGATGTTTATTTGATGTTTGTACACATGCCAAAGCAGCCATCAACTAATTTACCAATATGTCCATTTAGAATCTGGTTAATTGTGACTGGAATATCTGGTTAATTGTGACTGGCAAACAATATCTTTTTCATGTTTGATGTAATCTTTTACATTTAAACACATTGATTCTGCATTGTTGTAAATTTGCCACACCAAGTCACCAGTGGAGTATCTACATACGTATCTACATAAAATTTCATACAATTTCATAACCAGAACGGTGATCCTGCAGGAAAATGGTTACAGGTGTCCATATCTCTGCAGATTAAAACTGCCAAATTGGTTATTGTTGACTGAAATCCCAATGCATCATCTGCACATGGGACTAAAAGAATTGTTTTATCTAACTGCTGCGTAATCCACCACATGATGTTATCCACTGGGTGGGCAGAGTTGTGCTTTGGGCCATGTAATTTTCACTAGCCCAACTTCATATAAATCCAGCATTAGACTTAGACCTAATGTTTATATTATAGGTAGACTTATTCCAAGCTACTTTTATAAAGTTAGCCTTGTAAATGAAAATATTGTCCGATTGTCAGTATCACCTACTTCAGCAAAAAAAAAAAAAACACCCAAAAATACCACTTCCCCTTCTATCATATATTTTCCATTATGACTTAAAAGGCTGCTGTTTGGTTCCTAGGGTAATTAATCCTCAGCAACCAGATAGCAATTCAACAGGTCAACAGAAGAAAGGGGGAGGGGGGGAGTAAATAACCTCATGAATATAGACCATGTTGAATTTTACACTGCATAGCCTAAAGCCTAGATATGAGATTATCTTATACATTACAGAAGTGTGATCTGGCATTCCAATGTGCCATTCATTTCTTTCTTTATTTCTCCCTGCAGATGTAAACAGTAAAAGTGCTACTGCTGTGGTACATGGAATCATAATGGGTGTTCCTGCCCCCTTCCCAATCTCAGAACCAGATGGCTGTAAAACTGGTATATCCTGCCCAATCAACAGTGGGCAGACTTATACCTACCTCACCAAATTGCCTATCAAGAGCGAGTATCCTTGTGTAAGTGCCAACTCAATCGTGTATTTTTTTTTCTTGTCTTTAAAGGAAAACTATACCCCCCGGACAATGTAGGTCTCTATAAAAAGATATTGCATAAAACAACTCATATGTAAAACCCTGCTTCATGTAAATAAACCATTTTCATAATAATATACTTTTTTACTAGTATGTGCCATTGGGTAATCAGAAATAGAAAATATCCATTTCAAAAAATAAGGACAGCCTCCTGGGATCCTAGGATCCAACGGTGCACACAAACATACCAAACAAACTATAAAGTCAGGTCACATGAGCCAATTAACAGACAGAGTTGTGTCTTTTGCTTCAACACTTCTTCCTGTTACAGTTAGAGTTGAAATATTTCTGGTCAGGTGATCTCTGAGGCAACACACAGACCATCATGAAATGGTGGTTCAAGGCAAGAGATGTAAAAGGGCAATATTTACTTAAATATATATACCAGGTAGGTAAGATTCTTTAATATGTCACTTAATTTGATATAAACTATCTGTTGCTCAAAAATTCATTTTCGGGGTATAGTTTTCCTTTAAATACTTGTCCACCATGCAGATACATGAGAATGTTCCCTGTCCGCAACACACATTTACATCATGTATGATAAATAATTGAAGTGCTGTTCTTTTCCCACTGACTATTTCAGATTCATTTGTTTTACAGATCAAGCTTGTAGTGAAGTGGCAACTTCAGGATGAAAATAATCAGAATCTTTTCTGCTGGCTTATCCCTGTTCATATTACGGATTGATCTGGGAACTGACACCTACTATAAATCTGCTAATCCTATAAATCCAGCAGCCTCAATTAACATTGACAAAATACTTCCTTGCTCTGTTCTGACTGCTGTGCAGTTATAACCGTACTCATTTTACAATAACAAAGAATGAATGAGATTTCCCCTCCCATGATTTTTTTTTTTATTTTTAACAAAAACTTTTCCATCCTGTTCAAGTTTGCTAACACTTTGCAAAGGAAATCTGTTACTTCTGTGGAAAGAAAATAAAATCTTGTCTTTAAGATCCATTGTTCACTGACTGTATGTAAAAAAAAAAAATGCTACGGTCTTCTACTTTTTTTGCAGCTAGGTTTAGTTTACATTGTGTTCTGAAAATGCTAATTTTCATATTGGTACTGTGCACATGATTAATACAGCACAGTAATGAGCTTTGTAACCTATTACAAACCAAATTCCATTTAGAAAATGGAGATCCCTCTCCTTCAATGTTCCATTATGCAGAGCCAGGTGATGTGACCAGTCATACCACATATATATTACCGTATATATATTTGATGCATCCCAATCCAGTTGGCATGGTACTGCAACTGAATTGCTTTGGGTGAGACAAAGCTTTGTGCTTCTTTTAGTCTTTTTATTCACCTTAAACTAGATGAGGTCAAGGCAATTTTTTGGCCCACAGAGAATAAACCATTGTAAGGCCTATTTTGCTTCATAGCATTCCAAATCCCTCACAACCCTCACTGATGGTGAGTTTCAGCATCTTATGCATCTCTTCATATAATTCATAGGTGGGGAGGCAGAGTTGGTTAAAGCTAGGAGAGCGGAAATTACGGTTTAGGTGGAACTTGTCAAAAGTAAATGCTGCTACTTAAAATACTTTAAACCTACAGTTGTGTTTGGTAAAATAGTCCAACATCACTAACCCAATCAATCACTGTTTTGGTAGAAATTATATTTCTACATGGCAAATAATTTACCTGTAGGTGTAGCAGAGTAATAGAAAACCAACAGACCCAACCGGCATGACATAAATGCTGCTGATTCTGTGTAATTGAAGCATTAATTGAGGCTTGTTCCAGATTATAGCAGTTTGACTAGTGAGGTCATTCATTCTGTGAAAAAACAGACATCAATTACTTATTTAAGGAAGGAAAGCAGCAAAGTTGCAACAAAATACTTGAAGAGGTCATGTTGCCTTATGTTGAAGAGGAAATGCCCTTGAAATGGGTGTTTCAACAAGACAACGACCCCAAATAAACAAGTAAATGAGCAACATCTTGGTTCCAGACTAACAAGATTATGTTATGGAGTGGCCAGCCCAATCCCCAGACCTTAATCCAGGGATCCCCAACCTTTTCAACCCGTGAGCAACATTCAGAAGTAAAAGGAGTTAGGGAGTAACACAAGCATAAAAGATGTTCTTGGGATGCCAAATAAGTAATGTATCTGGCCATTTAGTAGTCCCTATGTGGATTGTCAACCTACAGGAGACTCTGGCAGTGCACCTGTTTTTTATACAACCAAAACTTGTCTCAAAGCCTGGAATTCAAAAATAAGCCCTTGCTTTGAGGCCACTGGAAGCAACATCGAAGGGGTTGGAGAGTTGCTCTAAAGCTACTGGTTGGGTATTGCTGCCTTAATCCAATAGAAAACTTGTGGGGTAGCATACAAAATGCTGTTTTTGAGGCAAAACCAAGCAATGCAGAAGAATTGTGGTTATGCAACTAACTATTAGTTCAGTGATTCAAAGTAAAGCAAAATACCAGGGGTGTCCAAACTTTTGGTTTCCCTGGGCCACATTGGAAAACAAAAATGGTCTGGGGCCACACATGAAATACACAAACAGTTTTGATTTGTAAAAGTAAAGAAAATGCACAGAAAAGAACAACAATACCCTTTGGATAACCAGATAGAGTTATACACTGGAATGCAGATACTATCATTTTTTTTGAACAGCCTAATATTCCCCTTTCTTCACTTTATATAAAGGAATAACACATTTGTTACATTTTTCTTCATGTTTTTATTTGGGATAGAATGAGCAGTGTCCCCAATGCATTTTCATGTATGGAAATTACAATTTTAAACTTTATTACTATTTTTAACACAACTATAAGTGACATGTTTGCTCTATAAATACCTGAGCATAACCAATAATGTACTGTTTTTTTGTTATGATTAGTCATGTCACTAGTCCTGCTGAGTAACTAATTCTGGTTTCCTTTGCAGAGGATGTATGACCTTTGCTCATACTACACGACAGTCACATGAGGCATAGTCAACTCATAGTTGTCTACTGATTTAACAAACAAAAACTGGATTTAGAAAAAAATAAGGTCATAGTGAATAATTGATTTGTACTCATTTGTCAGAATAAACAGATACCTTTTCTACTAAAATACTATTTTTAATAAAAGGAAACCTGTGAAAATGAAACCACCGTTAAAAGTGAAATATGAATGTAGTAAAGTTAAATGTGCCCCCAGTCATGTGACTAGGGTTGCCACCTTTTCTTGAAAAAAAATACCTGCCTTCCTATATATTTACCTTTTTTCCTATTAATAACATTGGGATCAGCCATCAAAC
>CM044446.1:58506680-58518381 GCA_024363595.1 Xenopus borealis
TTAATGATTTCTGACAGTTCCACTAAGCCTAGCCCCCTGCAATCTTGCTGATCTTTCGGAATACTTTGCTGAGCTATCTGACTACTGTTACTTTGTATCAGCAGCCAGCTGTCCTTAGCCTGCATCCTCCAAACCCCACAAGGCAGGCCCACACAATACCTGTAGGTTCGGGCCAACTCCTCTTCATGGGTGGCGACCTTCAAATGCCAACAACCTACTTGTGGCTTTATAGCTGCACGTCTGCTCGCCCCGCTCTTTTGTGACGCAATTGGCATGGCGGTGTGGGTCTATAAATGGAACCCGGAAGTCTGATGCGAGAGGTTCAGGCTGAGGGAGAGTTAGGGTCGGGAAAAACCCAACCTGCACATCACAACTATACACCTGATTTCAATAAGGAATGGAACATTACAGTCAAATGCACTGTGGGTTATGTAGTTCCTGCATGCTGTGGAGAAGTTCTTACAAGTTGTAACATCAGTGTTTTAGTTCCTCCTTCCCTGCCAGGATTTCAAACGATGCAGAAAGAGAAGAACTGTTAAACAGCTGGATTTCAGAATAGAAAATGGCATTTATTCATACGTTTTGAAATAACAGGTAACTGTGATGGGTATATTTGGGAGTCTTTATCAAATTTTGGTTTGGAAGCCAGAGGTCCCCTTTAAGAATAATGTTTATGTTTTGATCACAGTTTATCAGCAAGTTCTAAAACATTACATTCCAATATCTGCTATGCAAAGTTGGCACTAGAGTTGCCTGGAGTAAACATCCGGCGACTTTGGAAGAACAAAGTTCTTCATCTGTTTTACCACAGGTGACTCACTTTATGGCCTTTTAAACACATTTACATAAAATTAGTCATTCATCTGTAAAAGAGGAGATTTATTGTGGGCCACTAATCTCCTGGTGTGCCATAACTCTGTATATGAGTATACAAAGCTCTTATATTTATTTACTTTGTAATTGATCCATTCGTCTTAACAGTCTGAACCATTTGTTACGGGAAGCAAATGCATAAGGTTCATAAACCAAACAACAACAACAACTGTTTCTTCCAAGTTCTTAAATGAAATCCTATGCACTTGCCTCTAATTCATTTCCATCAAAAATACCAAGCAATGGAACTAATCCATTCAGCCCTGTATAAAAAAGGGTAGAGATGTAAAGTTATGACCTGTATAAAACACAATACAGCCAAAAAATCCCTCAAATCATCTTCGTAATCACCTTCTCTGGAACCTGGTTTGACATATGGTGATTAGCCAAATAATTTAGGTAGTAAACTTTGTTCTCATTGTTCACAAGAATATGAGAGCCCCCTGGTATCAGCTCTACCACCTAACAAGCAAAGAGCACAGGGAAGAGATTTGCAAGATTTAATGAAGAAAAATGTAACGTAGATAAGTAACATAAATGACTACTAAATGCGCTGCTTGTTGCTTACTTACCACATCATTTTGTAACTGTGTTGCTCTATTATTATCCAGCTGCACCTCCTATTCTGCACAATCTAATTTTACGCCAAACTTCCTAAAGGGCATTAACAGTCCAAAACCCTTAGGGGTTTATTTATCCGAAATTTGAAATTCGTAGTTTTTAGACAAAAAAAATATATTTATAATTTTGGAATTTATTAAAGTACAATGCTCTAAAAACCCCAAATAAGAAAACCTGGCATCTCAAAGCTCTCGGGGTCGTGTATAAGTCAATGGGGAAGGTCCCAGTGTCTGCACTGCTGTCCATACTGGTTTTGGTCCAAAAACGCTGAAAAAAGTTTTTTGCGGAAAAGTACGAAAATTCTGACTTTTACGGAAAAGGTCAGATGTTTGCAGATTTTTTGCCCGAACCTATTTTTTTAAATGATAAATAAGGTCCATTTGGAAATTCTGAGTTGTACCTTAGAAATACTGAGATAAATTTGGAGCTTGGTAATAGTGTTTGAAAGTCTGTTATCAATCTCAACTTTCAGTATCATGGGCTTTTTCATTAAGGCTTGGGGAGGATAAGTCTTCCCAAACTACTCTTGGACCAAAAAATACTTGGCTTCTTTTCTTTGTTGGTTCCTGCCTGGGAGGAGGTGCAAAATGCAAATCTTTCATAATTTCTTGTGATCAAAGTGCAAGCATATTCTATGAGCCTGCAAGAAACTGTACTGCTAGTTTTCCCCTGTGAATGGGTAAGTCCCTGTACAGCTGTGAGGCAATCCAATTGGCTGCAAGGTAAACTCTGAACTCCCTCTATCCAATACCTGCATTGCTGTACAAGCCATAAACTTTAAGGGCAAGCGCAGCCTGACAGAAGATGCTAAGCTGCTGTCAACATAAGGGGAAATAAATGCATAATAGTAGGTTATGAGGGATATTGAAGGAAAGAGTATGAAAGAGATGAAAAACTGCAGACAAAAGGAAGAAAAGGGATCAGAATGGTTTACAGATAGGAGAGCAGCGTGAATGGGGGCTATGGGAAGGGAGATAACAACAGGGTGCTTGATACACAGGCAGAAGGAGGGCTGCCAGCCATGTGAGGAGCCCAGTCAGTCATGTTCAGAGTGATGGTGACCAATTTTTAAAAAAATTTGGGGGCAGTCTCTGATAATATTTGAGGGATACATTATTGTTCACCAGTACAATCCAACAGGAACATATAGACCGCTTTATTGCAGTTAGTATCTTTGCATAAGTAAATAGCAGAGTTATTCATGTATATTCTGTTTTTGTAGGTGCCATGTCTGATCTGGTTAAGTAGTTCAAAAAGATGTAAAGGTAAATTAAGTGCTAGGATCTCCCCTATTTATTGTGTTATTTTAACAAAGTATCTATGGATTTGTGGGCATTGTCATGTTCTAAAGCAGGGGTAGGGAACCTATGGCTCGGGAGCCAGACGTGGCTCTTTTGATGGCTACATCTGGCTCTCTGCCAAATCTTTAATAAAAATAACGGGTGGCGTGGCCTGCGCTCTGCGGATAGAATGACTACAAAGAAGGGTGCCAGAAAAGAAGACATGAAAAATATTATGAAGAATCGTGATATTTCAAATGAGTGATATTTCAAAAATGATTTGCAGGTGTCATATATGTCATATATAATCTGATGAGGAGAAATACAGTGAAATGGTGATATTGGAACATTTGCAACTGAATGATTTTTGGTTGTCCTTCACAATACAAAATAGCAGAAAAATTGCGACCACCTGCAAATCATTTGAAACATCACTCATTTGAAATATCACTGTTCTTCATAATTTTTTTTCATGTCTTCTTTTCTGGAATTTCTGGCATTTGACAGATTTCCCCAACATGCTGCCATGAGACTGTACATTGGGCTTTTGCATTATGTCTTGTGAGTAAGTGGATTGAGCAACAAAGTGGCATTTTGTGACTGGATTGGGGGAGTACATATATAGATATTGTCCAATGCATGATTATCCCATTATCCATGGGTGCAGGGAACTTTACTTCACATCAACCACAGACTGAAACGTTAGCTTAAAATTCCCCTTGTATCACCAGCAACATTGATGTGGTCTGTTAGAAACACATATTGTCTTGTGTGAGTCTTACCCACATCTCACATCTAAAGCACATTAAGACCAACCTACGATCACGTTTAACAGATGGAAGTCCCAACGCCTGCATGAAACTTAACCTCACCACATATCAACCGGACTACAAAGCCATCAGCAAAACCATGCAGCACCAGAAGTCGCATTAATGGTAAGAAGTACTATTCATCACTGGTTAGCAACAGCCTAACAACGTTATTAGAAAGAATTCAGAGACTTATTGTTCTTTAAAAGTGTTGGTCTTACATAAAATGCACACATTTACTTGTATTTAGTTTTAAACATATTGTATGGCTCTCACGGAATTACAATTTAACATATGTGGCGTTTATGGCTCTCTCAGCCAAAAAGGTTCCTGACCCCTGCAATAAATGAACAAGCTCTAATCGGATACTGATTTGGGAAATCATTTTGGCCCCATACATTGTTTATCAGCATGCCAACTACAGTTAGGTCCATAAGTATTTGGACAAAATTCAATACCACAATGAATTTTAAATGAAACAACTCAGATGCAGTTGAAATGCAGACAAGATTGCATAAAAATGAAAGGAATGAAAGCCTTTTTTAACACAATCATTTCATTTCAGGGGCTTAAAAGTAATTGGACAAATTAAATAACTGAAAGTAAAATGTTCATTTCTAATACTTGGTTGAAAACCCTTTGCTGGCAATGACAGCCTAAAGTATTGAACTCATGGACGTCATCAGATTCTAACCCTCGAATTCGACCATTGAATTTAGGTCGAATTCGAGGGGTTTTAACGCAATTCGATTTATTGAACGATAGAATAAGAAAAATTTGAACGATTCAAACTATTTTAACCATTCAAATTTTTTTTTATTCAATCAAAAAAACTTGGGAAAATCCTATGGGAGATTCCAATAGGGTTGTATAGCAATTTTAAAGGGCCAGTACTTGAAGTACTCGAAGTAGCCCAAAAAAATGTTTCGAATTTTTTTCAATTGAAATCCTTCTCACGAATTTAGTAAATCTGCCCCGTAAAAACTTTGGTCAGCACATAAAGAAAGGTTAAATGATCACATGTTTTCCAGACAGCTGGCAACAGTGAAATTGGTAAGGCAAACCTCACATCTGGACAGAGAGCAGTGGAATGCAAGTAGGAAGGGAGACACCAGTAAGACTACTTTAAACAAGTTACCTTTACACAGAAGTACACTCTGGAAACTAGGTGAGAATTTAACCTTACTATCTGAGCTGACCTTGCTTGCTGAAAATTAGGGATGCACCAAATCCATTATTTGGGATTCGGTGAAATCGTTCACAATGGATTCTGGAATTTGCCTGAATCCCAAATAATCAATTTGGTGCATCCCTAATTTTCAGCAAGGAAGCCACATTCATGCAGTTAGCCTAAAGAGATTTTATGGTTTATGAAAAAAGGTGAATATGAATCAAATAGGTGCTGGGTAAAACAAAGAAACGGGTATTAAGCACTGAAAGAAATGTGATTAATGTGATGACTGGATGCGAAGTGTTGCAAACAGTTTTAATTAATTTTACTTTTTGTCTGCTCAGGAGGATGAGACATTGCAAGATAAAGTTACTTTTTTCCAAAAAGAATTGCGCCAAATTCACTGCAAGAAAAAAATTACGATGTAAAATTACACTCAAGGTTAACAGGCATTTGCTACTGTTTTCTTGCAGTGAATTTGTCGCAAAATCCAGGTCCCACTGTGACACATTTAGTTACATTGAGTAGGAGAAACAACAGCCTGTTAGAGAGCAACACACTGCCATTTAGTGCATAACCTTGCATTTATCAACACTGAGCCTCATCTTGCAGTTTGCTGCCCAGTTTCCCAACTCAGACAAATCACTCTGCAAAGTGGCAGCATCCTGTATGGAACCTGTAGTTCTGCACAATTTAGGATCATCTGCAAAAAATAGAAAAAGTTTTTTCAATGCCCACCTCCAGGTCATTACTAAACAAGTTGAAAA
Organism: Xenopus borealis; assembly: GCA_024363595.1. Lineage (NCBI taxonomy): Eukaryota > Metazoa > Chordata > Amphibia > Anura > Pipidae > Xenopus > Xenopus borealis. The sequence goes on from CM044446.1 coordinate 58,512,202, forward strand.
ACCCAGTACAGAGCACTGCAGTACCCCACTAACAACACTGGTCCAATTAGAAAATGTTCCATTTACCACCACCACTCTTTGTAATCTTTTAGCCAGTTCTCTATCCAGTTACAAATACTATGTTCCAGGCCAACATTCCTTAATTTAACCAGTAACCTTCTGTGTGGCACTGTATGAAATGCTTTAGCAAAGTCTAAGTAAATCACATGAACTGCATCCCAGAATCAAGGTCCCTGCTTACCTTCTCATAAAAAGAAATTAGAAGTTAGTTTGGCAAGATCTGTTACGCATAAAGGAAAATATACAACAAACCTGCACACCCTGGCTGTCCGAACGTAAGAGAACCCCAGGTGCCCGGTGTAGGAAGACACGGCAACTTCCAAAACGAACAGAGAAGAAAAACCACCGGCACAGCGTGGGTAATTCTAGCAGGCGTAGCCTTGCTTCTTTATTTTGCAGATGCAACGTTTCAGGGCATGACCCCTTTGTCAAGCATACCGGATATTAGTGCATCAAGTATTTAAAACAAGAGCCAATTAGGCTAATTAGTGAAAACGTGTAACAATTAATATACAAAGGTGAAACATAATTATACAAATACATTAATACAAAAACAAGTCCGATACATAAAGTTCATTTGGGGGTCACACCCATAAACGTTGCAACCACAAAATAAATGAGCAAGTCTACGCCTGCTAGAATTACCCACGCTGTGCTGGTTGTTTTTCTTCTCTGTTACGCATAAAACCATGCTGGCACAAACTAACAGTATTGTTATTTGCTATGAAGTCAAATATCTTATGCTTTATTAACCCTTTGAAAAGCTTTCCTACCACCGACATCAGACTAATTGGCCTATAGTAGAGGCAGAGAATGGGATCCCTTTTTGAATAGCAGTACCACATTAGCAATTGGCCAGTCTCTCGGCACCATACCAGACCTCAATGAATCCTGAAAATTTAAGTAAAGAGGTTTGGCAATCATAGAGTTAAGCTTGCTTAGTACCCTGGTATGAATACCATCTGGCCCCGGACCTTTGATTATCTTAACATGTTCTAGTCTCTTTTGAATTTTATCTTGTGTGAACCATGCATCATTAGATGTATTACTAGAATTGGGACTATTAATAAGGAAACCTTTATTAGCTGGTTCCTCATTTGTGTAGACAGATGAAAAATATGCGTTCAGAACCTGAGCTTTATGCTTGTTCTTGTCAACCAGCTGACCCACCCCCCCTCTGATATGAAGAGTCACTCAACACAATGATCTCGAAATTCCCATTATGGATTGGCATTCCCTTGAAACGCAATGAAAGCATCCAGTCTGGAGTAAAGCAAGATGTAACAGGACACGGTTCTGGCTCCCATTACACACAGATACTTGTAAACAACCATCAGTAACACCTACAACACCAAGCTGCATAAGGAGACAAAAAGCATACAATAGGTTCAAAATCAATGAAGTTATAAAGTAAATAAGTCTTTTTGACCCTATTTAAACGCTGGAGAGAGAGAAAATTTTTACATTTACACACACTGAATTGATCAAAATGTTTACAATACAAAAAAGTTGTTCAAGCAGTAGCTGAAGACAGCGAGGAAAACGGCCAAAAACTTTATCTTACTACCTAAGGACATGTCAGAGAGAAGATTATGTAAAATATAATAAGTTAATGTAGCAAAGATTATAATGCTTTAGTTTTGAGTAAACAGACACATTTTCCTTTTTTGAACTTGCCCAAATATGTTCTTTGCAAAACATGGTTTCTGTTGTCAGCTCACTCTTCGGCCAGGCAATCTAAAGTATGTTTATCTATGAAGTAGTGCTTTAAGTATCTAATATTTACATACTTGGTATTGTGGCCCAAGGGCTTTTCAATTTGAAAATCGAAATACTGTCTCTTTAAGAACTTCAAATTTGACACTTCTCCACCTTAAACCTCACCTCTTCCAAGGTAAACGTTCCAGCATATAAAGTACTCAATTTAACAGTGAAGCTCTTCAAATGGTCGCTAATATATATTCTACCCCACACTCAGGGGCGCTCCACCAATGAGGCGAGTTGAGGCACTATCATTAAACATGAACATGGGATCAAAGCAGTAGAAACTTTTCTTAATAATGATAGCCATCTAAAATCGTCCCAAAAAGAATTTATCAAGACAAGTATTGAATTCATACTCAACAAAAACTATTTCTGTTTTGAGAAAGAATATTATTTACAAACCAACGGGACAGCTATGGGAACGAAATTCGCTCCCAGTTACGCAAATCTGTTTATGGGACAATGGGAATAGGAAATAATTGCACCTTTATTAAAAGAGAAAAGTGGCCTAATAATATGGAAACGCTACATCGATGACTGCATGTTCATTTGGGATGGTCCTGAGGAAGGTCTAAAGAACCTTTTAAACAATTTAAATATCAACAATTATAACATAAAACTAACATATAATTATAGTACTTGCGCAGTCAATTTCTTCGATCTTACCATCGAAGTAAGAAATGAAAAACTGGAGACCTCCATATATAGGAAACCTACAGACTGTAATGGTTTTATACTACAAAACAGTTGCCATCACAAAAACTGGCTGAACAATATCCCATATAGTCAATTTAGTAGAATAAAAAGAAACTGTAGCCAGCCAATGGATTATGAAAGAGAATGTAAAGTCTTAAGCAGACAACTCAGAGAAAAAGGATATGAAGAAAATCTAATTACTGCAGTTAAAAACAGATGTGACAAAATAAAAAGAGATGATCTCCTTAATAAGACAAAGAATAATGTAGAAAATAATCCAATCTCTTTCATCACCACCTACAATAATTCTCATAGAAAACTATAAGCAATAATAAAAAAACACTGGCATATTTTACAAAAAGATACAGACCTACAAAAATGTCTCACCGCAAGGCCAAGGATCATATACAGGAGACCAAACATTTTAAAACAAATACTGGCACCGAGTAACCTTCCTGACAAAGATAAAAAAATCAAACCAGAAGGATTCCTAACAGGAAGGAACAATGGTTTCTATTCCTGTACTAACTGTAAAGGATGTAAAACAAATAAACAGAAAGGGAAAAGAATAGAAAACTTTATTTCTCAAGTTACAAAAGCCAAATTTCCAATTAGGTCGTGTATTACTTGTAATAGTAATAATGTTATGTATCTATTACAATGCCCGTGTAATCTACAGTATATAGGTAGAACCAACAGGACTTTAAAAACGAGAATACGGAAGCATATGAACAATATCAGAAAAAGGATGATGACACATAGTGTGTCAGCTCACTTCAGTACACACCACAATGCTGACCCCTCCCTCCTATCATTTGTAGGTATTGTCCAAAAGAAACCACACTGGCGAGGGGGAGACATAGTTCAAATTGTTTCAAGAGAGGAGACCTATTGGATACATAAGTTACAGACCCTATCACCCAAAGGACTAAACATAGACATTGATCTAAAATGTTTTCTTAATGAATAGTCCATTTATAGGACCTAATTAATAATTCGTTTTTAGATAATAACTTATTTCTATATTGCATACAAGTGTTTAATGATCACAAACTAAACAAAATCAATTGTACAAAATAGACTGAAGAAATGTAAAATACGAAATCATTTCGGTTTTAATAGATCAATTGTTTTTAAGCTACATACAATTATTAAAATTTGTAAACCAAACGAAATTAATTGTGTAAAATAGATAAACTTGTTTTTAAAATTAAACATTGACTATATATATATTTTCAATGAAATAGAAAATGAGAGCCCTATGAATGAACTGTTTTTAATTATCTGTAATTGACAGCCGCATATGTAAATTGAATAATTGATTAATTGAATGCATCCCCTATTTAAGGACATCGGAAATGACCTCTGTAATGCCCCTGAGGAAGTATTTTTTACGAAACGCGTTGGGCTTGTATTTTGGGCTTATATTTTGTTAAATAATAAACACTAAGCTTTTTAAATCTAAATCGGACGTTTGAAAAGTCATTTAATCCGGAATCCAAAGCGTAAAGAGAACAATCATCTAGAACGCCGCCGCTCCGTCCCCCGCTGGATGCACGAGGAGAGCAGAGCTAAAGTTGCGATACGATCTTGCAGCCTTCGGTGAGAAACGGGGAGCGATCCTCTAGCACACCAAAACTGAGCAGCCTCAACCCCACGACTGACGGCACCGCAGCGCGAACCGGCTCCTTTTCCATTCAAAGCACAATTACCATCTAAATCCGACAAATTAAAGATCAAGACAAAGACTTTAATGATGGGCATATTCCAAGACATACACTTGTGAGTAGTACATGCAAAGCCCTCTAATTTGTTTGGTGCTAATATACTACACCAGAAAGTTTCTCTTTCCCCTTTTTTTCAGGAGTTTTTCTAACACAGCGCACCTCTCCATTTTACTGCATACTACGTAGGTGAACACGTGGGTTCACCATTCCCAAGGTGCTGCTCTTCTATACCCTTCAAGAAAAATCGAAAATTGCGTAGAGTTCATTCATCTTTTACCATTATCTGAGTTGAGGCACTCGCCTCAGGCAGTAGCGCCCCTCTGGTTACCAGGGCAGGCAAAAAAGCCGCTCCTGGTAACTAAGAGCCATATTTCCGGTTTTCAAACCCGGAAATTCGACTCCTCAAGTGCAGAGAGCGCACTTGTGCACTCTGCACTAGCGCCGTGGACTCCCCTACCCCTCTTCGGCGCTGAAGAAGTTAGTGCAGTGGGGAAGGGGGGGTGGCATATCGAAGGCCTCCTCAGGCGGTAGTGCATATTGTTATGCTAATATATTTCTCTATATTATGGCAATTTTATCATTTTGTAGGTAGTTATAGCATTTAATTATAAATTAATTCAAGAAGATTTAAGTTTAGCTCAGAAAAATATATAAAAGTTTTTCCTCTTAAAGTGAAAAAACACAAAATGATTAAAAATAGGCAAGCATTCTAAGTGAAAGAAATGTGAAATTTATGTCGCAGTAAAAGGGTTAAAAAGGAAATAAACAGACTCATCTCACTAAGGGGCAAATTCACGAAGTGTCTTTAACTTTGTGTAACTTCACTTTGCCTGACTAAGGAACGGTAGCGCAACTTCGCTACCATTCGCCTCCCTGAGCGCAACTTCCCATTTTAGTGAATTTGCGTAGCGCTGGCAAAACTACACCTGGCAAAGTGCGGTGAACATCTGCGAAGCCAACACATTTTCAGCACTTAGTGAATTTGCCCCTTAAGGTCAATGTGTAGCTTTCAAGGTCTTTTAGGCTGTTGCTTGTGTGGTTACCATACTGATGACATGGAACTATTTGCAGTGTATTTATGCTCTGTCCTAAAGTGTGGAGAAATGGCACACAATCTGTGTCTTAGCTGGAACAACTGCACCTGTTACAAAATGAATTGAAATATACTTGTCAATGTCATTAAATAAGGCATAAACACAATTCCCTTAAATTGTGTTCTACACTTTTTCTTACCTGGACTGAAAATCTTGTAGTAAGGGCTATGTCCAGCATTGAGGCCCCCAATACTAATGATGATCTGGTATCTACCAGAATTTCTTACAGTGAATGCCACTTTCCTCACATTCCTTGAAGAATCTTGAACACCCACAGTGATGGGAACTTCCAGATCAAGTTCAGTGTGAGAGATGTGTATCTTTGGAACCAGTTAGAGGAAATGGGCCACTATTCCTGTAAAATAACTAAAAGAAAGTGAGGAGTAAATATGGTAGTAAATAAACCAAAATACATCAGATAAGTCAGTGTAGGGCTATGCTAGAGGATAATAAGGAAAAATTATATGGGGCAGTTAAGATCTGTGACACATGAAAATACAGTAGAACCCCCATTTTACATCCCCTGATTTTAAGTTTTCCCTCATTTTACATTGTTGTTTTGTGGTCCCACCTATATATTATGCATAATACATTTCCCTGATTTTAAGTTTTCCCTCATTTTACACCATTTTTTCTGGTCCCCTGGAAAACGTAAAATGGGGGTTCTACTTGTATGACTGAAACAGCATAAGTAGTGCCAGGTATAAATAGAACATAAAAAAGTAAAGAAATGAAGGACCAAAACGAATGAAGAAAGGGTCAAAAATAAACAATGCAACTAAAGGAAAACTATACCCCCAAACAATGTAGGTCTCTATAAAAAGATATTGCATAAAACA
>CM044446.1:58519797-58550939 GCA_024363595.1 Xenopus borealis
GGCTGAATCATCCGGGAGACAAGTAACAACCCTGGAATCGGGACCCGGATCCAAGAGGCCTCACGATATAGCCCAGGGCATTAACACTGAGAGAGAGAGAAAGGGTAGTCGGCCATGTGGATACGCCATCGAAACCGGAGACCACACATAGAGCCAGGACCCGAGTCTCGGAGGCGGAAAGAGACGGCAGTGACCAGCCTCATGATCACGGCCCACGACTACCAGCTGCACAAGAACTGATATGGGTCGGAGCAGTTTGACACATCGACAAGGCTGCTGAATCCGCTGCACGTACTCCAGTACCCATATAGCGCACCCAGCAGGTAAGCTATAAAACGCCCATTACCATATTGCATTGCAACAGACCTAAACCTAGGCCTATGAGACAATAAGAGGCCCAAAACTCCCTGCAGCTACCAGACTGTAACAAAAGCTCGGGGAAAGCAAAGATCTCCCCGACCCCTCTATTAAACACAATATAGAGAAAACAAAGGGGGAGAGCCCTAAGCAGCACCATATACAGGCCTGCCCCCCGGGGCAAACAGAATTATACTGTAGGGGACCCACAATGTTTTATTTTTCCCTGCTGGAGGCCCCATCAGAGCCTTGTGGGGAATTTAGGGAGGCCTGGTGAGCCCACCGGAGAGGAGAATGACATCCCCCAAACTTCACACAGAGATACCTGGCGTCGGATCTCACACAGAGAGACCTGACAGCACCCCCCCCCCAGGATTACTAGACAATACTTCAAGGAATCTCTACTAAACCCAGGCCCCACCAAGGCTCAGAAGTGGGCAGTTCAGTGAGGCCGACCCATCAGCCCACACCACACAAAATAAAGGGGGATACTACACCAACTGTGCCCGACAACTAAAGCAAACCCTGTCAACTTAAACATAACAGTTATAATGGGCAAGTAGGGCAAGGCACGCTCATCACATACGCCAATCCCGAAATCAACCCACCAGGGCAAACAAATCGAGGAATACCTACACAAAACAAAGGATACCCCGGAGACACAACAATCAGACTCCCACATGGAAAGTCCTCCACATACAATGGATCCAGAACCTAAACACCACCCAGACCCCAAATGTCAACAAAAAGTAGCAGACTTATTATCACGATTTAAGCATATGCTACAAACTGAATTGGAAGCAACATCTGTAAAGATAAAAAAAAACCTTGACAAAAGAAATAAGGGAATTAGGCCAACGTACAGACCAGTTGGAACAAAAGATGGATGACGCCATTACCGTCCTAGATGGACATGAATCGGAAATAACCATGCTGAAACGACAAGTAGATGACCTTCAGGAGAAACTGGAAGACCAGGAGAATCGATCAAGGAGAGAAAACATCCGAATAAGAGGGCTCCCCGGAAACCTACAAAAATATGGAAAAAGAAATAGGGGATAATTGATAACTCTAGCCTCACAATTACCTCCCGCAAAACTAGAACTATATAGAGTACACAGATCCCTGGGTAAACCACCCCAGTCGGGACAGCCCAGAGACATAATAGCCAAGTTTCACCACTACCAATCCAAAGAGGCAATAATGAAAGCAGCTAGAGAAATCAGCCAGCTGCAATTTGAGGGCCACCCAATCAAGATCTTTGCAGATCTCTCCCCTCAAACTATTCAACGAAGACACACTTTTAAATCAGCCCTGGCTATACTCCAATCCCATAACATTAAATACCGCTGGTCATTTCCTTTACGCCTGAACTTTATGTACAGCGCCAGACAATATTCTTTTGCTACAGTGGGAGACACCATAGAGGCAATACAAAGACTCCACCTTGCGGAAACAACCCCACAGTCACCACAGACTTCACAAAGCCCACCTCGTTCGGCCACCCTATCACCGATCTGGGCCAAGGCACAAAGAACCCCTCGAGGAAGAGAGAGATCTTCAATACAACCTCCCGATGATTGATTAAACATGCAAGTAGAGAACACTTAAACAGTTAAGGGAGATATGAAACCCATTTAAAGCATCATTATGTTTATTCAGCGCCGGTGTGTAAGCATAGCTGCCCCCAAGCGACTGCTAGTAACGTTAAGGTAAACTATACTTAACCAAAAGACTAAAGAGTACAACACTCCAACCTAGGCTAAATCAGCCAGGGAAGTTATTTGTATTTCAAAGCTAACCATTAAGGTCAGACATGTTGTTTTTCTTGTTATATGTTACAATAAGATTTTTTTTATGTTCTTTCCAGGTGCCTCCTACTTTAAGGTATACACAACCCCATAAGGTATGAGAAACCTCAAACCAGAAAGGTCCAAACCGCCGACACACCAGCAGGTGAAATCACCATACTGTAAGTTGCTTACTGTTACAAAAACCAATGCCCTTATCAAATGAATCCTGATAATTTGAAACTTGTTACACACAATGTCCAGGGCTTCAATTCCCCTAACAAGAGGACAAAAGCATTCCGATACTATCAATCAATACATGCAGATATCCTCTTGTTACAGAAAACGCATTTTTCTGAATTATCATGTCCCAAGTATCTAGCCTCAGCCTATTCCTCTTTCTATACAGCTACAAGCCCTAACAAAACAAGAGGAGTTGCAATATGCATACGACAAGGCCTACCATTGACCATACAAGAGGTGATTAAAGATCAGGAAGGGAGATACCTAATTCTAATTGGAGACCTCCAAGATAAGCGCATAACGAAAGTTACCTACTATTGTCCAAATTCAGGCCAAATAGTATTCTTACTTCAGCTTTTACAACTGATCCAAAAACATAGGGAGTAGTGATGGGCGAAACGGCCGCGTTTCGCTTCGCCGAAAAATTCGCGAATTTCCAGAGAAATTCGCGAATTTTTCGGCGATTCGCGAAACGAGTCGCGCGTCGTTTTTGCCGCGCGTCGCGTAGTTTCCGACGCGTCGCGTCATTTTCGGCGCGTCGCGTCAAAAACGACGCGCGACTCGTTTTTGAGCTGCGAATTTTTTTGGGGCGAATTTTTTGGGCAGTTTCGCGAATTTATTCGCCAGCGGCGAATCGCGGGAATTCGCCGCGAATTCGCCCCTGGCGAATAAATTCGCCCATCACTAATAGGGAGGGTGTCCTACTCATGGCAGGAGATACAAATCTAAGCCTAGACCCGGGAATGGATAGGTCCAAACCTCCTAATCCCCCCATAAACACGGTCCTCCCCACACGGAGAGATCTAGCCTCTTTGAAAAAAGCATTTGCCTTTGAACAACTTATTGATGTTTGGAGGGAACTAAACCCCAGGAACAGGGACTATACTTTTTACTCCAACCCCCACAAAACATACTCACGAATTGACCATATATGGATCCCCCAAACATTAATAGTGAAAGCTATTGCAACTAAGATACACACAACAACATGGTCAGACCACTCACCGGTTTCACTGAACCTACAGGATATATATGACTCACCCTCGACCAGAAAATGGAAGCTCAATGATACATTCCTAAAAATCCCTCAAGTCCAACAGGAAATACAATCCCACCTGACTCAGTACTTCCAGGAAAACGAGAACAGTGTAGACTCCTCCATCTGTCTATGGGAGGCACACAAAGCAGTCTTAAGAGGTAACATAATAAGTATAACAGCACACAAAATTAAGCAGACCAACCAACAAACCAAGCTTCTTCAAACTAAATTAGAAACCCTAGTAAACCAGGATAAAAAATCCTCAACTCCCACACTAGAGACAGCTAGCCAACTAGAAGACAGCTAGCCAACCTTGGGACTTAATTAGACTTACATCTCTCGGCCAAAGCAGCATCCGCATTACAATGGCGATCACAAAAATACTATACATTAAGCAACAAACCAACAGCACTGCTAGCTAAGCGGCTTAGAACACCCACAACTCTAACTCAAGTACCCAATAAAATTAGAACACTACAGGGGGAGGTCTCAGGCAACCCTGTAAAGATCTTAAAGGAATCAATAACTTCTACCAATCACTATATAACTCCAACCAGTCCTTCTCTAAAGAGAAAGTAGACAAATTCTTAGAAACAGCAAGCATTCCTAAACTCACAGAATCCCGAGCGGACCAGATGGAAAACTTAAATGGGTTATTCACCTTTAAGTTAACTTTTAGTATAATGTAGAGAGTGATATTCTGAGACAATTTGCAATTGGTTTTCATTTTTTATTGTTTGTGGTTTTATAGTTATTTAGCTTTTTATTCAGCAGCTCTCTAGTTTGCAGTGTCAGGAATTTGGTTTCTAGGGTACACATTACCCTAGCAACCCTGCATTGATTTGAATAAGAGACTGGAATATGAATAGGAGATGGACTGAATAGAATGATAAGTAATAAAAAGTGGCAGTAACAATACATTTCTAGCCTTAAAGAGCATTTGTTTTTAGATGGTGTCAGTGACCCCCAAAATCAAAATCAATCCACAATATGAACCTTACTGTTTCAGAGGTTGTAGAGAGGAGGGTACGGTAAATCATATTTGGTGGCAATGCCCTAAAGTACAACGGTTCTGGACTAGGGTCTATGAAATAATATTTTAAGTCACATCAGTGAACTTACGTAAATCACCAGCCCAAGCACTGTTGGGGAGGAAAATCCGAAACATAAATAATTACACAAGAACACTTATAACCCATATCTTTACAGCCGCCAAAATGACAATTGCAAAATCATGGAAATCACCCCTACTACCACTGCAACAATTGAAAAATAAAATAAACTGGATCCTAGTAAATGAAAAATTGACCAGCATACTAAACGACAAGCAAGACCGATTTAAAAAAATATGGGATCCTCAGGTTCTTTACTCCCCCCCACAGGATACAACTGGTACCTTCCTCTCTAGCTAAAAGGGTAACAAGCATAGCACAACAATACAACAATAGAAAATTGGGGGAATAACTGGTAACAAAACTGAGGATAATATACTTCCCAATACCGAGAAGTTGGAGACGGACCAGAGGAAAGTAGGAGGCACTGCAGGCCCCTTATTATACTGTTTTGATGTAGGCTGCACCATGTTCTACTGGTTATTTTCTGTTTTGTTTTTTTCTCCTTTTTCTTCCTTTCTGTTATGTAGAGACAGACTAGATAACAACAGCCCTAAGGGCAAATGATACTTATATAATTCCTGGAATCCCAACTGGAAGAACTCCAGGAACTCACCATTGGAAACAACAGGGAATATCATACCCCTGTAAAACTTGTCCTTGCCAGCATACTAAAAGTAGAAACACAAGGGACTCTGAGGATTGAGATGGACAATCTTTATTACTGTTTCCTTTGTCAGTACAAAGAACGATATTTCTTGTACATCAATGCTTATTGTATGTTATCTCTTTACTAAAAAATAAAAATCCTTTTTTGAAAAAAAATATTTTATCTGTAAATATTCTTATAATAAATTAAAATCATTGCTGTTGTTTTTTTTAATTTTACATACAATAATGATTTAATCAGAAAAAAACACAGATTCTCAAGCTTTATGCCTTCTTGTTTGTAAGTGAACATCAAATTCTTAAGGTTTTCTTTAAGTGCACACAGAAACAAGATGGACCAAATGATTGTGGCCAGTTTGCTGTGGCTAATGCTGTTTGCAGAAGGTGTTGCGTTAGCCAACATAGGGGCAGATTCACTAAAGCGCGAAGCGTCCAATGCTAGTGCTAATTCGCCAGCGTGACATCAAATTGGAACTTCGCAAATTCACTAACACCGGCTCTGGCGAATTTTCACTAGCGAAGTAGATAGACTTGCGGAACGTAGCACCCTTACGCCAGGCGAAGTTGCGCACTGACGAAGGATTGTAACTTTGCAAATTCACTAAGATGAACATTTTGCTCAACGTTAGCACTTACACTAGACATTACTTTGCCTGGTCAGACCAGTTCAATACAATAGGAGGTTGAAAAAGAAATGTAAAAATTTTTCTAAGTCCCAAAAAAATGCTGGCGTATTTTAGCATAGGAGGGTGATAGTCTGAAAAAGATCGATAATTTTTTTGGGGGGTTACCCTTCTTCCCACCTACATTTCCTAACATATGGCAACTCAACTATACAGGGGGCACATGTAGGGCAATAGGACAATTTTATATAATTTATTAAAGGTTTCCTGGGCTTGTGTAGTGGAATGTAGTGGCTGTAACATATACTTCTATAAGTTAAAGTTCCCGCCATATGCAAATTAGGCTTCGCTAGCGTAACAGCGTTCTGCCTAGCAAAGTAAAACTAGCGCAACTGCGCTACCATTCGCCGACCTGAGCGTAAATTCGCACTTTAGTGGATTTGCGTAGCGCTGGCGAAAATTCGCCTGGCGAAGTGCGGCGAATGCTAGCAAAGCCTACGCTGGCAAATTTTCAGATCTTAGTAAATCTGCACCATAGAGTTTTGTCAAGAAGAAATGAGAGAACATTTAATGAAATGCTTTGACAGTGGGCATATATAAATTTTCCTCATAGGCCATGCAAAGCTAAAGTTTTGATAAAAAAAAATAGAGATGACAAGGTTTTGCAGCTGTCATATATAAAGACCTAAGCGAAACATGATTGAATGCTCTAAGTGCAAAATGTGGTTCCATTTCCCATGTGTGAAACTGCAAGAAGTGTGTTACTACAAATCGAAAGTTCTACTGTGATAATTGTCAACAGTAGCAGATTCATAACCAACGGTTTTCTTAATTTTTAATTGCACTTTTTAAAAAGTACCGATAAGGTTGTAAAATACGCCTGCATCTACAGCAAGATGTTCTTGCATATCTTTGGGTTGTCTGTAACAATTGGGTTGTCTGTAACAATTCTCACAATCCTCCACATATGCCGCTCCTGTGTGTGTGGCCTGCCAGACCTGGGTTTTACAGCAACTGTGCCTGTGGCTTTCCATTTCTTAATTATATACCTTACAGTTGAAATATCTGAGATAGCTTTTTGTAGCCTTTCTTTAAGCCAAGATACTAAACAATCTTTGTTTTCAGATTTTTTGAGTTACTTTGAGGATCCTATGCTGTCACTCTTCAGAGGAGCGTCAAACAGAAGCACAACTTGCAATTGGTCACCTTAAATACCTTTTATCATGATTGGACACAACTGCCTATGAAGTTCAAGTTAATCTAACCAATTCGGTGTTGCCAGCAATCCGCACCCCAGTACTCAGATGTTCCTGGGAAATGAAAGCCATACCACTGTTATATTTTTTGTTGAAAGTGGAGTCAATTAGTATGCAGGCTGAGAGGGGTTCCCAAAAGTTTTCATATGACTGTATTTGCATAGGGCATGAGTTGTTTTTAGTCCCTTGGTGCTTTGGTACCTAAGGTATTCAAGTTGTTTAAAAGTACACCAAGTTTTTTGGGGAAAATGAATTTAACTTGATGTTATTGTTAAAAGGCACCTCTGCTTCATATAATAATCCCCCAAAATCTTTTATTTTAAAACAATATATTTCTTAATAGGATTTTGCTATATATATATATATTTATTTTTTTTAAATATTGATCTTAAAGTTTTCTTTAATGCTTATGTTGCACTTAGACAAGTGTTTCATTTGTTTGTATGATTGTTAATTGATTGTTTATTTATGTCACTTCCCCATGTGATTGAAATGTAAGCTTTCTTTCTATGGTGAATTCACACTTCAGTTAGAAAGTACCTGTTTGTGCTAGACTTGGTGTCACATGACATATGTTACAGAGAATTTTATGTTGACAAACTTAAACAGTTTTGCTTATTATTATCGGTATTTGTTAATTTCCTTTGTTTTTTATTAATACTGATAAGGCAAATGTATCCAGTTGCTTTCCAACATAATAAAATAGTTATGTAATAATCAATATTGCTCCCATGTGCTGCACGTTTCTACATCTAAATGAATTCATAACAGTAAACTGCATTTGTTTTTTATATAAGCGAAACATGTCTATGTGCAAATAGCCTTATGGCAAACACTCACTAATGCTCCTTTCCCTAATAAATATTATTTTTATAACCTGCTGGATTTGGCCTTTAGAAAATAGATTGTTGATATAAAATACACTAGATGTAGAGGTTTACAGCTGTTCTGTGCAACTGGTGGACCACAGACAGCCCTACATCATTGAAGTGGGACTACTTATATTTGTGTAAGATCAAATACCTGCATTTCTGTTTTACACCTTAGACTCGGACTATAAGCATGTGCACTGTTCACCTGCTCATACCTCAGACAGAGGAGCAGCTGCAACATTGGTTGCACTGTACTTAGCATTAAACGAGAAAGAGCACATTCAAACGGCAGATTAATTGCTGTGATTAGTATTTACAGACATGTTTCAGACCCTTTAGTCCTTTCTCAATTGGTGACGCTACATAGCACAGTACATACTCGAAGCACATAGTGCTCTAAACACTTTGTTATACTCGTAGGTGGCTCCACTTTTTAATGTATTTAATGTATTTAAAGGGGCCTTTGGTGTTTTTTCAGTTGCCCGTTAAAGGATCTTGTTCCTGGTGCTTCTGTGCAATTGAGCTTCTGATTATTCTGTAATTTGACTACCTGTTGTGACCTCTGCCTGATTCTGACTATCCTGTCCCTTGCCAGGTAACAGACTCCGCATGTTCTGAATCCCTTCTGATTGATCTCCTGGTATGTACTTCATTTGTACTCTGCCTGCCCCTACCCGATTTGACTACGAATTCTGCCTACACCTGGTAGAGCGACCTTCTGCCCAAAAGACTTTGCTTTACGTTTGTGCCCCTTTGCTTGTCCAGAACCTTTTGCTTTGCAACTCTCTTATTAAGACCGTCGGCATCCGATTAGCAGAGGGCTCCTCCCGAGGTGAAAGGCGGCTGTTGCAGGCAGCTTAGCGTTGGTTCTGGATTTAGAGTGCCGACCGTGACCGTTATCCACTAGTGAGCAGGAGGCTTATGGATTTAAGGGTATGTCTTAAACTTTCTTCACTAAGTGATAGATGAGCACCAAACTATTTTTGTGTGTGCTGCCACGATTATGTGCATATGGATATCTTCTTATGATAATGTGGGGATGGTTTGGAAAACAGGAAGTGGTCAACACTGGTTTCCATTATCTGATGACATAGGGCAAAAAAATCCAGCCCTCTGTACCACAGAATTTGCACAGGTTTATAGTATTCCAACAGAGAGGATCCTGTACCCCATTTACAATATTCCACAGTGTTTATCCCATGTGAAATAGAACTATTCCATAAAATAGACTAGTTGATAGTGATGGGCGAATTTATTCGCCAGGGGCAAATTCGTGGCAAATTCCCGCGATTCGTGAAACGCCAGCGAAAATTCGCCTGGCGAAAATCTGCTTAAAAGAAACGAGTTGCGCGTTTTTGACGCGGCGAAAATGATGCGTAAAAGTTGTCGCGAGGTGCATCACAAACGTGCCGCAACTCGTTTCGCAAATTTTTTCGCCAATTTGCGAATTTCGCTGGAAATTCGCGGATTTTTCAGCGAAGCGAAATAGGTTAGATTCTCCCATCACTACTAGTTGATTATAGTATCCCAGTAGAGTAAAACAGGGAGTCCATTCACAGCAAATCATAATGTGTCTTTTTTTTAGAAAATACACTAGTGTCAGGGGAGGCCTATCGGAACCCTAGGGAGGTAGTCGGGACCAAGGAGGAAGCTTAGGGGTCAAAGGTCCAAAAGCAAGGTACAGGCAAGGATCAGGCAGAATCAAAGTCAAGAGTCAAAGTCCAGGCAAAGGTTTATAGGCAGGCAGCAAAATACAATACAAAGTCCAGGCAGCAAAACAACACCCAGGAACAAAGAAACTAAGTCCAAAACGATGGCCATGGGCACCGCCATCTAGGGAGTGGCGCCGCCCAGAGCTGCAGTTAAGACTCCTGGCGGCAGCGATCCTGACAACTAGCTCCTAGAGGATTCTAGTTTTCCATAAAAGCAGAACAGTGAGTCCAAGTATTCCATAGTGTTTAAACCATTGGTAAATAGACTCTTACTACTATACACTAGACCCTAGTCCATTATAGTATCCCAGTAGAGCAGTACAGGGTGTCTGTTAATACTATCCTAGTGTAGCCCACTGGGAAATACTCTTTACTGAAAAAATACTAGATCCTAGTGGGTAATGGTAACCCTGTAGAGCAAAAATTTATTTAGACAACTAGAAAAGAAGGACTCTTTATATTAAATACAATAGATCCTAGTGGATAATCGTATCCCCGTAAATCAAGGATGTATGTAAGAAACTAGGAAATAGACACTTCACACTGAAAACACTAGATCCTAGTGGATAATTGTATCCCTGTAAATTTAAGATGTAGGTTGGCAACTGTGAAAATAGTCGCAGGCGTCAAACGTAGTCGCAGGCGTCAAAATTCATGTTTCGATAATTTTTCACTCAAAATTTACTAACTTTTATGGCAAAGTGAAATGTGACAAATTCATCCATCACTATCTATTTCCTAATCTGTAAAGTGGCTTTGTTCCAATATCAACTTGGAACTAGATATTTCTGACTGAATTGTCTAGTTCATATTACTGTACCTTTTACCACTAGGATTTAGCCCATTCATAGTGAAAGGTCTATTTCCTTATCTCTAATGATGCTCCGTTCCAATATCAACTTGAAACTAGACGCAACCATGTCCGTAACCCTGTCACTTGCATACCTCTCAACTGTCCTGTTACAAGCGGGACAGTCCTGCTTTTGACAGCTCACATGCAATCCTGGATTTTGTACAGAAATGCCCCGAGTTTCTCTTTGATCTGCTGCATTGAACTGCCCGGTGCAGAACTACATTATCCACGCAGGGAGTTTTAATCACCTCGGCGAACTCCATCCCTGGAATCGAGAAGCGGCGCTGACAAGAACTCACAAAGTAGATACCCTCAGGCTCACTCCTCACTCAGTCAGCTCGGCTGCACAGAACCCCTGCAGCTTCCTCCCAGCGCATGTGACGTCACCGATCCAGAAGTTTACAGCGCCATGGCTAGGAAGAGGAGCAATTCCTTTGCTCAGTGTCACAGATCATGTGTCCCTGCTCTGCTTCTCAAGGATACTAATGTCTACACGCACCCTGCACGAAAGGCCTCACCCCAGCAATCTTCAGACTCATAAGTATGACATTTATATTAGAACACGTTGAAATCTGTATTGTTTATATGTTTACCCTCGCTGGGTCTGAAACATTATTGCTGCAGATATAATTTTGAGCATGGGGCACATGTGGGTTATTGGGGAGCAATAAGCAGCCTGGTCCCAGTTATATAAGGGGATGGGAATAGTAATTGATAGGCACAGCAAAGCTGGGAGTTTCCTATATACAATTAATTATACACATAAACAGATAAAAGGGACTGAGCCAATGCCCCCCCCCCTTGCAGGAGATTGTGCAATTGTATCTTATATCTCAGCTGCTGTTACTCAGAAATCCTTTTCTTCAGCAGCCATATAAAGTGACACAGGGCTGCTGTATGGGGCACATTGTACAACTTCTAATCTCCCTGACATGCCAGAGGAAGTGCTGATGAGAATTCACTTTCATTAGTGAAACTGTAATAACAAATAAAAACCATAGACATGTATTCAAACTACTCAATAAACTACCAAAAATTGACATGGTAATTAGGGGGTGTGGCCATAAAACCGGCTTGGTCAAACAAAATGTCACCGTGCAGCAAATCGTTTAATCCCTTTTTCTGTTTCCCGAAATGGTGGGAGGTATGTGACTAAATCTCCAATCTTCTAGTCTGTCGCTGCCCATATATATATATAATTACCAACTAGATATATCTGATTGTATAGTTTCTATTAGGGCAGGACTACATGGACGATTGACCTCCATTTTCAGCAGATGCGTTGGTCGGCGTGAAAACGGATGCGACAAGTTGGATGCAACAGGCACAAGGTAAGGGTAGAACTACACAAGCGCTTTTGTAGGATGGTGTTGGATTGACAAAATGCATCCTACAAGTCTGATGTTGTTGTGTGGGTTAAAATATAATGGGACTGATACAAAAATCGGATGCATAAACTACATGTCAAATTTTCCATTCGACACAACATGACTGTCGGATGTGAATGCTGCATCTTCATCCGACAAGAAAAAAACAGATGGTGTCAGATAAGACTTTTTTTCCTCATTGAAATATATTGACTGTTGGATGTAAACGCATGAACAAAAGACTCCAGCAGACTTATCTGATCCGACTTTACATTCTAGCCAGATTTTGTAGCATCCTACAAAGCTTGTGGTGTTGCGTGGTGTTGCATGGAGGATCAGATAAAATCTGACCCACAAAATCTGATGAAAAACACTCATGTAGTTCTACCCTGAGTAACATAAAAGTCGGATGGTGTCGCAGGGTTGATGCGACACGACTGTCGGATAAGATGCAGCTTGCAGCATTTTTTTCTGACAGTCGTGTAGCGTCGCATCAGCCCTGCGACACCATCCGACTTTTCTATTACGTACCTTGTTCCTCTTCCCACTAGAATTTAACCCAACCATATTAAATGTACCATTTCCTAATCTGTAAAAGTTTCATAAGCAACTGGACGCAACACATTTATAAATATATATATCCACCATGGACCAGGAAAAAGGAAGTAATCCCTCCCCGCTGAACTTCTAGATGACTTCCTCAGCAGTATACTATTGGAGAAAAGATTTTCATTTCCTGGACTGGGACATGGCAGTGGGTAAAAACGGGGTAAATCCCTCCTGCCATGCAAATGGGACAGGAAATTACACAATAAAAGCTTTGCTTCTGCCCCTGGCCTCCATCTTTGCTGAGTCTCCCCCTACGAGGGTCGGCAAGGGGAAAACCACACTGCTGCTTTACAAATTTCTTCTGATGATACTCTGGACTGGAAAGCCCAAGAAGAAGCTATGCCTCTAGTTGAGTGCGCTCTGATTTGTGAGGGTACTGTACTGGATTATGACTTGTATGCCATCTTTATGCATGTTTTAATCTAATTGGCAATGGTTGTTTTGGTTGGTTGAGCCCCTGCTTTTCTCCCATCAGGGATTACCAAGAGGGAATCTGACACCCTGAAGTTTTTTGTCCTTTCCAGGTAAGTATTCAGGCATCTGACAATGACTAATGTGTGCCATTTTCTTCTTTACTAGATTTGGGGTTTTTGAAGAAAGAACAATATCTTGGTTCATATGGAAATTGAAAACAACTTTTGGAATAAAGTTATCTGTTGTCTTTATAATTACTTTGCCTTGTAGAAACTTTAGTTATGCTTCTGCAGCCGAAAGTGCTTGTATTCCAGCCACTCTTCCAGCCGAAGTAATAGCCAGTAAAAATCAAATTTTTAGATTAAGAACGTGATGTAGTTCCCATTTTCCTGGGTGTGATGAGGTCCTGCTTAGTCTGTCTGCTAGCGTGTTCAGGATCTATGGTATATGCTCCGCTTTCAGATCTGTTAGGTTCTTTTCAGCCCAAGAAAAAATAAGGGTGGTAAAGTTTAATAGACTTGACAATTTGGTTCCTCCTTGCTTGTTCAGATATCTTATCACTGTGTAGTTGTCCGATCTTATTATAACTGGTGGAGCAGATGATGTTGTATGGCTATTAGACCTAAGAATATTGCTTTGAGTTCTTTCCAATTTGAGGATCTTATGATTTCTAAGGCTGCCCATCTGCCCTGTGTTCTGAACTTGTCTGTGCGGGCTTCCCAACCCCAATTGCTGGCATCTGTCGTTAGTATTACCCATTCTGGCTGTAACAGTGATACTGATTGTTGTAGGTTGACAGACTTTTTCCACCACTTCAAGGACTGTATTGTCGTTGGATTTATGTTAATGGGCTGATATGGCATCCAATAATCGCGGTCCCATTTTTCCAAGAAATCATTTTGGAATGTTCTTGTATGGAATAGAGCCCATTTTACGCAATCTATGGTGGAAATAAGTTTCCCCATTAATCTTTGACATATTTCCGCTGTTTCAATGTTTTTTTTCCAGGAATCTGGTCACTGATTTTTGAATGTCTTTCATTCTTCTTATTGGTAAACTTATGTTGAATTGAAGTGTGTTTATATTTGCTCCTAAGAATTCTATTTGCTGAATTGGTTGCAACTCGCTTTTCTATTTGTTTATCACCCATCCTAGGTGACTTTAGTATTATTTCACCTCTTATAAGTGGTCTCTAGCCTGCTCCTTGATGGGGCTTTTATGAAGATATCATCCAAATAGGCAAACATTTGTATCCCTTTTAACCTTAAGTTTGCTATGACCGGAGCTAGGACTTTTGTAAATATTCTCGGTTGCTAACCCAAATGGGAGTGTTCTGTACTGAAAATGTTTGTTCAGGATTTTGAATCTGAAGGATTTTTTGTGGCATTTTCTGATAGCTATGTGCAGGTAAATGTCCTTGATGTCTACTTTTGCCATCCAGTTCCCTGGTTCCAGAAGCTGTATTATTGAACGCAATAATTGAGGATCACTCTGAATTGACCATTTACATTTGTCCTGAGAAAGCAATGGGAATAGATTTCTTTGTTTTTTTGGTGCAGAGGGTTTCTCGAAATTACTTTGTTTTGTAGAAGATGTTTGATGATTGATTTTAATATGGATTCTTTTTTCTTTGCTTCTTGGCTTGTCTGATGACACAAAGTGGTTTGGAGGATTTGTTTGCAGATCTAGCTTGTATCCATGTGATTTTATATCCAGTATCCAGCGATCCGGACATTCTCAGCCCCACTCTGCACTGAAGAACATCAATCTTCCCCCTTTTTTCTGATTTGGGAATGTTTCTTTTTTCCCCTTGTTGAAATATTATCTGATGTAAAGGCTCCATCCCACTTTAAATTCTAGACTAGGAGGATCACATTTTGTAGCATCCTACAAAATGTTGTGCTGTTGTGTGATGTTGTATGGTGGATCAGATCTGATCCACAAAATCTGATGAAAAGTGCTTGTGAAATTTAGTTCTTAATCTACACATTTGCATTTATGTGTGAGAGAAACCAAAGTTTTCAGTCCTCAAACTAGTTGCTTACTTTTGTGATTTACTGTTTTGTGATTATTTAAACAATAAAAAAAATGCAATGCAAACCATACACGCTTTACAGGTTTCAAAATAATAATCAGTCACAATATGCAACTTAAATCGTTTTGCTGAACAATTAGATTTGCAGCAAATACATGTGAATGACTAAACTTTGAGAGCTAATTTGTGAATTGCTTAGTATTAATTTAAATATAACAGTCATCTGTATAAGAAACTCTATGGTAGAATTATGGGAACACAGATATTTTCTTTTACTGTAATATAGAACTACTGTAGTTCAGCTATTCTGGTGCTTATAGTTTTCAAACAAGTATGTTTTTGTATTTTTTAACTGTATTTGAATATTTTTCAATGCAAGTTACAGTACAACAGTGTTGGTACCTAAATCCAGGTTGCGATAAGGCTTTTCGTGCTCTCTTGAACGTCTTACAATTTAATGGGTTAGTAAGTCTGTTAAGGAAATTGTTTGAAATATGTGTCTGGGGAGGAGACAGTGGACCAACAGCATTACAAATGAAGACCTGACATCCGAATAAGATATTTACAAAAAATTTTGCACCGCTATTTGCCAAACCCCAGCCTCCAGAAGCCTTTGCTAAGCAAATGCCTAAAAAAAGAAGTCTGCCACAGCAAAGAAGAAAAAAAAAAGAATTGCTAAAGGAAGAGTAAAGAGATGTTTTTAACTTGCTGAGTTTTGTCATTATTTTGTTTGTGTTGGACTTTTTTTTAGTCCTGCTATCCTGGGTACAGCCTCCAGCTGAAAACTGAGTTGTATTCTCACATTTGCTACTTGAACAAAGCATCATGCACAATGTTATGATTTGTTTAAAGCCATAGTTGCTGTTATTCAAAATAAAGCAGAAATTCTAACTAAGCCAAGCTCTTGGGCTAATAATATTCTAAAAGTCTGTGTATTTCTAGTAGATTATGGTTACTTTAACCAACAAAATATTTATTGTAGTTCTATCTAACAAACAAAATCTTCCCAACATATACACTGTATAGAACATAAATTGTGCTTGTTTACTGGTGTTTGGTGTTGTTGTCTTGTAGAAACACCAATATTTCAAGGGAATTTCCTCTTCTGCATAAGGCAACAATAGTTTTTGATGTATTAAAATGGATCCATGATCCCTGGTATGTGATAAAGAGGCCAAACACCATAGTATGAGAAACATCCACATAGCTTGCACCACCATGCATCACTGTCTTCATAGCGTTTTGTGGCTTGAATTCAGTGTTTGGGTCATCTGACAAACTGTCTGCGGCCCCTAGACCCAAAAAGAACAATCTTGCTTTCAACAGTCCACAAAATGTTGCACTATTTCTCTTTAGGCCTGTCAATTTTTCTTTGGCAAACTGTAACTTCTTCAGAATGTCTATTTTTCAACAATGGGACTTTGTGGGGGCTTCTTGCCGACAGCTTGGATTCACATAGGCATCTTCTAATTGTAATAGTACTCACAGGTAACTTTAGACCACCTTTGATCGTCCTGAAGCTGATCCATGTCTGAGTCATTTTGTCTATTCTTCTGTCCTTTCAAATGGTAGTTTTCAGTTTTCTTTCATGTCTTTCAGGGTTTGGTTGCCATTTTAAAAGCATATGAGATCATTTTTGCTGATCAGCCTAACCTTTTCTGCACTTCTTTTTATGTTTGCCCTCTGCAATCAACTTTTTTATCAAAGTACATTGTTCTTCTGAACAATTTCTGGAATGGCCCATTTTACTCAAACACCATTTGCTGCCTTTCTTCCTTAAACAAGTGCCATAATTGACCCCTCTTTTGCACAGAATGAATAACTGCTATTATTTGGAACAAGCTATTTTTTAACACTGCTATTGTTTAGAACAAACCTCAATGATTCAGTTACACATAATCAGCAGGATGCATGTCATGACTGTTGGGTCTGTTGATTTCTCTACCACACCTACTTGTAAAGTATTTGTCATGTAGAAATATCATTTCTACAAAAACAGTGATTGATCACGTAAGTGATGTCAGACTGACATTATTCTGAACACAACTGTACATAGAATGTTAATTATTCAATTAGGTCTTCGCCCCACTGGTACTTACAACCTTCTTTTTATGCCATGGGCACAGTTCTCAGAAGTCAACTGAACTTAAAGGAGATCTAAACCCTACACCCCCTCCACTGCCCCCCCCTCAAAGCTCCCTCCCCACAGACTCTATTTTTTTTAGAAGTCTCCCTGTCAGTTGAACTTCTATAAATCTGTTGAGTTGCGCAGAGTTCCACCTTAGAACGTCTGTTTCTGATACTCTTCGCCCAGGACTTGGAGAAGCATGTTCAGTTGAATCTATGTCCTGAATCAGCTTCTAATGCGCATAATCCGGCAAGATCCAGTTGCCACTCTATCAGATGAGAATCAGAGACAGATAGAAGATGTCCCCTTTGAACTCTGCTGCACAACTCTAATTCATAGCAGGTCAGGATCCTGGGAGACATCTGAGAAGATAACATACTGAGGGAAGGGAGCACAATATCTTACTTTAAATAAGAAGGTGATTTGGATCATAAACAAGTAATACTGTTAGTTCCAACACTTATGTGTTGAGTGAGATACATTTCCAATGAAGTCCAACCTTTATTTATATATAAAACCCAACTAACTGCTAGTTGATCCAGAGGAAGGCAAAAAAAAAAAACATCTTAAGCCTCTCCAATATGCTACAGAGAGGAAATAATTCCTTCCTGACTCCAAGATGGCAATCAGAATCCTGAATCAACGTGGTACTAAGAGCCTTTTTCAGTAATTCCGTTATTGTCTTACTTACTAAAAAGCCACTGAACCCCTTCTTGAACCTAACTAATGTTTTTGCCAGTAAAATTGATTCAGGTAGGTAATTCCACAATTTCACCATTCTCATTGTAAAAACCCTTTCGAAATATTAAAGGGGAGCAATAGTGAAAATTTTAATTTAATATTAGCTTCAGCATACTGAAAAAAGAAACTTTCCAAATGCAACAATTAAAAATTCTGTACCGTTTTTGAAATAATAAAGTTTATCTTCACTATTAATCTCATCATTCTGACTTAATTCAGAAGTTAGGTGTCAGATAATGATCCAATATATTTTATAGGGGACCTCTTTTGCCTACAAGATGTATTAGAGCTCACACTATTAAAATCATCAGAAATCCAGTCTCTCAACATGCAGATTTTGTGCAAAAGGCAATTATTTTGTTTGTACTGGAAACAGTTAATTGAGTAAGCTCTAATACATCTGCTAGGAAAGGAAGCCCTCCCCCCGGTAATTACTTTCTTTCATCTAACACCCCATCCATCATATTAGGTGACTTTAATATACCCATTAACAACCTGAACAACCCTTCTGTGTCTAAACTTCTTTCACTAACATCCTCCCTAGGCTTATCTTTGTGCTCAGACTCCCCCTCTCACTCCAATGGTAATGTCCTCGATCTCATCTTTAACAGACTCTGTTCAACCACCAATTTAACTAACCCACCGTTTCCCCTATCTGATCAGAGTATACTCACATTTCAACTCTCACTAACTCCCTCCTCACCCCCTGTGATTCCCCAAGCACATACCTACAGTGACTTGCAAGCTCTAGACATGTCACATCTCTCTTCTTCCTTTGACTCTCTTCACTCTAATATCTCAGCCATCTCTTGTCCTAATGTGGCTACCTTTGTCTTCTACAGCACACTCACCACTGCCTTTAATGAGCTGGCTCCTGCAGGAACTAAATGTGCTAGACCCAAACCACTTCACCCTTGGAATACTGCTGATACAAAAGCTCTCCAAAGATACTCACGTGCACTTGAGCATCGTTGGTGCAAATCCTGCTCAGAATCAGACTTTTAGAGCTACATATCTGTCCTGCGCTCCTATAACTTATTTAGAGAAGCCTACCCTCATTCTGCATAGCTACCAAATGCAATACCACAAACAATACCACATCCCTCACCCACTTAATTCTGATCTTGCCCACTAACATTCCTTGTGTAATATTCCCTTCCCCTTAGATTGTAAGCTCTTTCTGCACAAGGCCTTCCATACCTTGTGTACCGGTACTGATTGTGATGTATGTAACTCCATATGTACTATGTATATATGCAGGCCCGGACTGGCCATTTGTGGGTTAGGGCAAATGCCAGAGGGGCTGCTATAAGGTCCCATTGAAAGTCAGTGTTTAGTGGGCTGGTGGGGGCTGTTTGGGCCTCTATGTGGGCTGATGGGCCTCTTGTGTACCTGAAATGGCAGGGCCTATTTTAATTCTCAGTCCAGCCCTGTATACGTATATGTATATTATTCATGTGATTTAGTTGTATAAGCACAGTGCTACAAAATATGTTGGAGCTGTATAAATACATGTTACTAATAATAATAAGGTATATTGACACCCAAGTGCTGCATGTAGACAGATTGAAGAGAAACAGATGCCGAGAGAGGAATACTGAATATAAACTTGTTTATTTCAGAAACAATGCAGAATGTTTAATTGATTGTATTTAGAAAGTTTCTTACTTCAGTATGAGGGAGCTTATATTAAATAAAAATTTCATGATAGTTCCCCTTTAAGACCTCCTTTTTCCAGTCAGAATGGATGCCCTTGTGTCTGCCCAAGGGACCTACTGGTAAATAAAGTTTTACTTCAGCTGCTTGTGACTTTAGGTGTGGCTGTCAGGGGTCACTAACAGTCTCACACACACCTTAGAGGTTAGACCAGCACAATAGCCCCCCAAAGACCAACCAATACCCACACAATTCATACTAGTGACATTGGTTTTACAGCTGCATTTCTCATTTTTTATTTGGCCAATATGTTCACGAGCTTGTTCTTTCAAAGATCGTGTAGTACATCCTACATATTGCTTTTTGCATTTAGTGCATGGGATTAAATAGATTACTCCTTTACTACAGCAATTAATGTACTGTCTGATCTTGTAAGTTTTATTAGTAACTGTAGAGCTAAATTCATGAGAACTCCTAATATATTTGCATGTTATGCACCGATTCCTTCCAATTTATAACAACCAGTGTATTTTTAAAAATGGCTATGTTCTTTTTTTGTCTCTTTATATAGACTCGGGGACAACATGTCGCCCAGAGTGTGGGCGTGACGCATCCAAAAAGTCACCGTCTGCATACAAAACTGGCAAACAGCGTTTAACGAGTCCAACAATCTTTTTATACTGTCTGCTATATCTGGTAATAAAGAGCAACTTCTCACTATAACCTGATTTATGTGTTGTATTTTTAGAAATGAATAGTGCATCTCTATCTGTATTGTCTTTCCTAATCAAATCCTTGCTATAACCCCTTTCCTTAAAGCGGTCATTCATGTTATCCGCTAAAGACCTGTATTCACCAATGGTAGAACAATTTCTGCTTAGTCGTAAATACTGACCAATTGGGATACCTGCTATTTGACTTCTTGGATGGCATGAATGAGAGTGTAGTAGAGTGTTACCACTACAAGGTTTGCGATATATGGTTGAGTTAATCTTCCCATTATGGTGACCTAGTTTCACATCTAGGAATTCAATTCCCATGCGTGAGAAGTTATCTGTGAATCGCAGATTCAGAGTGTTCATATTTTTGTTCTGTACAAACTCCTTAAATTCTATTTCATTCCCTGTCCAAATGCATAGCAAATCATCGATGTAGCGGATATATAATTTAAGAAATTTCACTCTATCTGCAGTTATGTGGGTTTCCTCCCACCAACCCATACAACGATTTGCAAAAGAAGGAGCGCATTTTGCTCCCATTGTTGTCCCACATCGCTGCAGATAAAATTGTGTATCAAAAAGAAAGTAGTTATGTTCAAGTAGGAATCTTATCGTCAAGAGGAGAAAATCTTTTAACGCATCTGTATATTCACTATATTTATCCAAATGTTACTTTATTGCTTCCAATCATTTTTCATGTGTTATTGATGAATAGAGCGAGGTCACATCACCGCTTTAAGGAAAGGGGTTATAGCAAGGATTTGATTAGGAAAGCTTTCCTCAAAGCAGACAATACAAACTACTAATTCCTAAAAATACAACACATAAATCAGGTTATAGTGAGAAGTTGCTCTTTATTACCAGATATAGCAGACAGTATAAAAAGATTGTTGGACTCGTTAAACGCAGTTTTGTATGTAGATGGTGACTTTTTGGATGCATTGAGCCCGGGAGTGGGTGGAGTGGCGAGTCGCGCCCACACTCTGGGCGACATGTTGCCCCCGAGTCTATATAAAGAGACAAAAAAAGAACATAGCCATTTTTTAAAATACCCTGGTTGTTATAAATTGGAAGGAATCGGTGCATAACATGCAAATATATTAGGAGTTCTCATGAATTTAGCTCTACAGTTACTAATAAAACTTATAAGATCAGACAGTACATTAATTGCTGTAGTAAAGGAGTAGTCTATTTAATCACATGCACTAAATGCAAAAAGCAATATGTAGGATGTACTACAAGATCTTTGAAAGAACGAATTCGTGAACATATTGGCCAAATACAAAATGAGAAATGCAGCAGTCACTAGACACTTTAAGGAATGCAATGAAAGTAACATAAACTACTTTTCTATACAGGGGATTAAAACTGGCATTCGAGGGGGAGATTTCTTAACCAAGTAACATAAAAGAGAGGTTTATTGGATATTCTATTTACAAACCAGGTTACCACTGGGTTTAAACTTTACTTTTGATGTTACATGCTATGTTTAAATACTTTGATATAATGATTAGATTTTTTAAATATGTGCTACTGGTACCCTGAACATGGATAATATTACACATAGAGTCCATGACATAAATCTCAAAAGTCCAATTACATGTTAACATAATTACATTTTATACCAAAAGTACAATTAATATATAAATTAGAGTGTACTACTCACAACCAGCACAAATAATTAATGGCAAACAATTATGTTTAATATAACTTGATGTATTCTGTAATTGCATTTTTTCCTTAAACAAGCGATAATCCCCTTCTTATCGAATCCCTTCTCCTTTTCACAAATTAGTGACCTTTTTTCTATGTAAAACTGACATGCGCAATCGCTTCACCAAGTACAGGGGCAGCGCTTAGGTGCTGTCGGTGATGTCAGCGATGACACTGTCAGTGATGGTAATGACCATACGTAATCCCCGCGAGATTAGCGACGCCACACGGAACTCTCGCGAGATTAATGACGTCAGACGTGGAAGTCCTTTAAGAGACGATACGGAGACTAATGGCTCTTACTTGCCTTGAGAAAGCATATGCGAAACGCGCGTCGGCAGGCTAGAGACCTTGTTCATCCTTATTTTTAAATTACCTGCATTCAACTACAACGTCCTGTGTTCCTTAACGATCCAGCGGCAATTCATTCTTCCACCTCTTTATCTCTAAGGCACTGGGGATTTGCGGTTTTTTAGATAGTTCTTTTTGTATGAAAGAGATAGTTAACTGACTGAGACCGCAGTCCCCAGTGTTCTGCCTTTCTCCCCGTGTGGGGTCCCGGTCTGGGGCTTCTCCACCTCTATTCTATTTTCATATTTCCAATCTTTTAATTCATGAATTGCATATTATTGATAAAAATCACTTTTTAAACTAATTTATTATTATTGGATAATGGGGCACAATTAATTCTGGTTTATATCGATTCAATAACTATTCTTAATTAATCTAATTTTTAAATGAATTTCTAATAGATTTTAATTATTTATGTGTCTAATCATGGAATATTGAAATTGATCTATTTAAGAAATTCATCACTGGATAAACTTTAATTAAGCTAATAAGCAGTAGTAATCATGGAATATAAGAATTGATTTATTTAAGGAAATCATCACTGGATAAACTTTATTTAAGCTGAGCACTAGCACTTAAACTTAAATTAAACTGAGCACTAGCACTTTTTGAATGACTATTGCCGGGAATTTAACCAGTTAGGCACAGGAATTGCAGGTCTTTCTCCTTTTAAACTACAGATATATATATAATTTTTAGTCCTTTTTAAGAATAAAGTAATTAACTACATTATAGATTTTAGCCTTGATCCCAGTGGGGGTGTTACTTTCTGTTCTTTTTTCTGATTACTCACAACCAGCGGAATGTTTATCATTATCTTTACCTTTCATTATTCCCACTGGCCCAGATTATCTGTGAAAGGGAAACAAAGGTATCATTATGCAGTCTAATAATATTAAAATAAAAACTTAAAAGGTTCTTTTTACAAAAAGCAAGTCAAGCTAAAGTTCTCATTTAGACCCTTAGGTTGTACAGTTCCAAGTTTCCACATCCAGAACGCTTCCCTTTTGAGTAGGGCGAGTTTTATCTCATTCCCTTGTGGTACCGCAATTTTTTCCAGAATTTGCCACCTTATTTGTGATACTGTATGTTTCTCAATAAAGAAATGTTTTGCTAACAGTGTTTCTTTCTTAACCTTGTCTTTTTTCTTTGGGTCACTCTCATTCTTTTCTGGTTTAAAATTTCTAATGACACTTTTATGTTCATTTAATCTTACTTTGCAAGCTCTCGAGGTTTGTCCCACTTATCCGAGACCACATGGGCATTTCAACAGGTAGATAACTCCTTCAGTGTAACAGGTAATGAAGCTTTTAAGTTGTATAGGGAAGCCTTTGCTTGGATGCGTACAAACATTCCCTTTAATTATTCCACTGCAATGTCCACAGTTAAGACAGGGAAAGGTGCCCACACTCTCAGAAAATGGTTTTCTGGGCTTGTCACATCTCACATCTGTTTTTGTAAGCTGATCACCTACACTCCTGCCCTTCTATATGAGAATAATGGATTATCAGTTAATAATTTGCCATATATCTTATCATTTTGTAATATGGGCCTATGCTTCTTAATAATTTTTTTTTAATAAATATCGAATAGGGGAAATATGTAGTTACACATGAAATCCCTAATTTTTTCTGTGACCCTACCCTTTTTGACATTAGGTCTTCTCTTTTTATCTTACCTACCTCCTCTGTGATTTTGGCCAAAGTTGCTTTGGAATAATTGTTGTCAATTGTTTGATATTCTATCGATGCCTTCTCTAACATGATCCTTTCTGATATAGAAAAAGGCTTACCTAAACATACAGCCCCAAAGAAAAATAATCTTTGATCTTAAAGAAATAAATGCATTGATAAACCTACAGAATGATTAGGGTTAATCATTAAAAAAGCAGATAAAGGGGGCAGTATTGTGGTAATGAACAGAGAGGATCAGTTGAGTAATACTGAACATTATTCACTATTGAATAAAGATCCAACTGAAAGGTTAAGTACTGACATAGATTTGTTTCTTGAGGAGGCATGTCTAACAGGGATAATCTCACCAGAAATACAGGAACTCTTACACAAGGATAACCCTATGGTCCCAATTTTTACCTTCTACCCAAGGTACACAAAACCCTGATAAATCCCCCGGGGAGGCCCATAGTGTCCGGGGTTAATTCATTATTACAACCCTTAGCCATTTATATTGATACCTATCTACAAGAGATCCTTCCAAAACTGGATACCTGCTTAAGTGACACTACACATTTTTCAAAAACCATTGAGGGGTACACAACAAAATTAGATTCAGCTATGCTTTGCACTATAGATGTTAAGGACTTATATACCTCTATACCACACGATGAGGGCATTGAATGTACCCGGGAATACCTCTCTAGGGAAAACTTACCCACACATGAGGTAAATATTCTATGTGACTGTTTGGAGTTGGTTTTAAATTGTAATTATTTCCGATTTGATTGTGATTATTACATACAAACCCAGCATGTACCAGCATGGGGGCCAATATGGCTCCGGCCTATGCAAATATCTTCATGCATAAAATAGAACATGAGAACATTTTACACCATCCTATTTACAAAAAGCACATTGCGCTATGGAAGCGCTACGTGGATGATATATTCATAATTTGAGACCCCCATGAGACACTAATTGAATTCTTCACATACTTAAACATCATACACAATACCATCAAATTCACCACCTGTGATGGTCCCAAAAGTGTGAATTATCTAGATGTACAGGTCACAATCTCAGATGGCATGCTTATGACAGACCTTTATAAAACACCTACGGATAGGAACAATATGTTGAGAAATGATAGCTTCCATCCGTTAGGGCAGTGGTCCTCAAACTTGGCCCTCCAGCTGTTAAGGAACTACAAGTCCCACAAACTTCCCCCATTCGATATTTATTAAAAAAAAATTATTAAGAAGCATTGGCCCATATTACAAAATGTTAAGATAAATGGCAAATTATTTACTGATAATCCATTATTCTCATATAGAAGGGACAGGAGTGTAGGTTATCAGCTTACCAAAACAGATGTGAGATGTGACAAGCCCAGAAAACCAGTTTCTGAGAGGGTGGGCACCTTTCCCTGTGTTAACTGTTGACATTGCAGTGGAATAATAAAATGGAATGTTTGTACCCATCCAAGAAAAGGCTTCCCTATACAACTTAAAAGCTTCCCTACCTGTTACACTGAAGGAGTTATCTACCTGTTGAAATGCCCATGTGGTCTCGGATAAGTGGGACAAAACTCGAGAGCTTGCAAAGTGAGATTAAATGAACATAAAAGTGCCATTAGAAATTGTAAACCAGAAAAGAATGAAAGGGACCCAAAGAAAAAAGACAAGGTTAAGAAAGAAACACTGTTAGCAAAACATTTCTTTATTGAGAAACATACAGTATCACAAAAAAGGTGGCAAATTCTGTGCAATTCTCTTCATATTTTCCACATTGGTATCAGTGTCGACCATCTAGGGAAATCTGCACCACCAAGGCAAGGCTATCAAAGGAAAGGTGAGAGGTGCAGCGTTTTCTACACCAAGAAAATAATTACCATAACTCTGTAACATAGTGGAGAAGTGATATTTTGTTTGAACTTGTTGAAAGCTAATATTGCATTAAATTGCATAACCATTTCACTATGTTTTGGTAAAACAGGTATGGGTTCTGTAAAGATAAATGTGTTTACATTTTATTATAACCTCCACATCACCTACTAGGGGACTCTAAATCCCCCTTCCTTGGGCTGTCTTCCCTCCACCTAGATTGGCTCTTATCAGTCAGTTATCAGCCAGGGTTTGGAGCAGGGTATCACAGCCCTTTACAAATGACTAATCGCCTTTTCTTCAGGGCGACAATCTCCCCGAACTGCCTCCCCCTGCCTTCCCGCCGGCTTGAATGAAAAATCGCCAGTGGGATGGAACTCGTGGCACGTAGTTTTCCTAAGTTGCCTGAAGTTTCTTCATGAGGAAATAAATTGGAAATTTTCAGGATTTTCGGTGCATGCACAGTGGTTGGGGTCTGGAAATCTACTGCGCATGTGCCCAAATCTGCAGGAGGGGTAAGTAAAAAATTAGGGGCATTTGCCCGGGGGAGGAGGGTCTACAGGGGAGGGTTTATTTTCTTTACAGGTTGGATTTTCCTTTAAGTACTAAGTCAGCAGAACAATAACTTAGAATTCAGACTCAGAACATGCCTGCAAACTAGACCAGCCTCTATTGGTGTGAGTACATCTACTAGCAGGGGTGTCGGTATTTTACCGGCATGGTCTGTATTTTAAATGGTTGATCCCAATGTTATTAATAGGAAAAAAAAGTAAATATATATGAAGGCCAGTATTTTTTTTCAAGAAAAAGTGGCAACCCTAGACCAAGGCCAGTCTCCCCCCTGCCACCCACTTTCCACAGGGCCAACCAGACCGCTACTGGACCCGGTTTGGTGCCGTGCTGACCCCCATGCACGTCCAGTACCAGTACGTGCTTTCTGGCTGGCTGGGAAAAGATTAGGTTAAGGCAAGTGTGTGTGCGCTCAAGCTCTACATGCTGGGTCTGCCTCAGTGGCGGTGATGTCACTTGCGCTTGTCAATTCCCCAAAGCCATTCTCGCAAAACTTTATAAACAAATTGAAACAGGCATATGGGCCCCTCAGCACTGTAGGCCCAAGGCTATAGACTAGGTCAGTCTATGCATTAATCTGCCCCTGTCCCCACTAGCTTTACAGCCTCCCCCGAAAGATAAGTGGAAAGACAAGTTCATTTTATTTTGCACAGCGTATCTATTTATCCAGTTTTGCTTACTGAACAATCCTTTTAAAGGGGGGAGGTGTTATTTTTCCTAAATTTAGGGATCTGTGGACACATTTCGTCAAGATGGTGTCTCAGTTTGCTATTAGATACCTGTAACGTCCTACCAGTTAACATTCAGGTCTTCCGACCATCAGCCTTGCTATTTATTTTTACAGAGATTATTCATAATTTATATCAACATCTGCTTCAATAACGGCAACAATGTAAGGTCTCTGCCGTTTGATTGCATTCATATGGTGCCCAATTCAGTACTTGCTCGAGATTTCAGTTCCAAATATAAGTTGGCCGTATAAGGAGAAACTTCACAGTTTCCCCTAACAGACCTCCACACAAGGGCGTATAACGCCTAAATTAATTCCTCACATGCCCACATCCAAATCTGTAACACTGACAGACTAGCCCCATGCTCCACTGTCATGTACTACGACTACGTTCGTCTTTCTCCAAGCGTAACCAAATAATGCCTGTACCGGAAGTGACGATTCTCCCCCCCCCCCCTTCACCGGGGTCATTGGTCCGGCCCTGTTTCCGGCTTGTCCTTGAGCTGTGTCCGCAGCCATGCTGTCCCGTTGCCTTACCCGGGTCCTACGTCGCCCTTTGACAGCATTGAGACGGGTATGAAGCACACTCTGTCCCTAACTCAGTATTAACTCGTGTTTCTTCCTACTGCACTTGGAATCCAGAAGAAGTCGTGTCCTCCATGTCTCTTGCACTTACTGCTCTCAAGTCACAATGTCAGGCGACACTCATTGTACTGCAGTTGTTGAGAATTATTTCCACGCCCTTTGGTTTGTGTTTAAAATGTTGTGAGTGCATTAATTATTAGTTTTGCAGCGTTACGTAGAACCACTTGTCTTAAAGGGGAATTAAACCCCCGGGCGCTAACCCCTCCATTTTGAGGTTCTGTATGTTACTCGCTTATCACCTAACAGGATGAATTCTTTGACTGTAACAGGAACATTCACAGCTCTTATAGCTGATGTAACCAAACATGTATGTGTGTCCGTGGTGTGTATGTGAACACCTCACCTCATGGGAGCCAAAGGGACAGAATTTAGTACTTAAAATGGCACTGATTCTGCATGGAATTATCCAATGGCAATTACTAACTGCTTGGATTGGTACTGTAACTTATGCGTGTAATTCAGATGTAGCTGCCAAGTGAGTGCTCTGTCACTGCAGGTCATCCCACACTTTCTTTCCAGATATGGAAGCAATGCTCCAGCCAGCGAAGTTCCCAATAATACCACTGTGCGTTGATCCTGGCAAGAAGTGATAAAAGTGATATTGTAAAACACTCAATGGTTTATATTGGGAAACCTGCTTACTTGTAAGGTTAGGTTGTAAGTCAACACTGTTTTCTTTAGTTTCTTGTTGGCACCATGTGCACCTTCATTTTACATAAGCATTTCTTAAGATAAATATTTTTACCTAAAATTCTATCGTATCAACACAATTTTTTGAGCTGGTCCTACAACTGCTTCTCATGTATATGTGTTCCAGCATGCAGTTTAAATGGAACAGTAGGTACCATCTGCATTATGTTTATTGAACAGTCTAAGAAAGGCTTAGGGTGTAGTGGTCAGCTCTGTGGCCTAAAGAGAGATTACATTGTTATCCTTAATTTATAAAGCTTCAGCATACACAGTGTTGAACAGTGTAGTAAATTTAGTATCCAACTCCAGTTGTAAAGTTAAAATACAAATACAACTCAAAGTAATGACCACTATGTTAAGATCTGCTTACCAGAAGCTTTTCTCCAACTGAGTTTCTTCGTGAAATTAATACTGAAATCGGATGCCAAACTATTGCCAAGTAGACTGAAAGTATGTTGCATCCCTCTCTTAATAAAAATCCCCATCTAAGGGCTTGCACATGCGCACAACCATTCCCCCTGAGCCCAGGGCATGTGCAAATGAATGTCTGCTGCATAAGGAAATTGTTCAATCTAAGTCATATGATACACAAACGTCTATGCTTTGTCCGTTCTAAATGTTTGTTCAAACTTTGTGCTTGTTATATCGTTGGTTAAACACACAAGTAAATGCAATACTTTTTTACTGACTTCAGTCAGACAAAACACGCAGCTTTTCCTCCCCCTTCCATCCCTGTTCGCAACGCTATCTTGTAAGCAGAGTGAGATTCTGTTACCATAGAGACGCAACGCTGTTCTAAACTCTGCTTACAAGATAGTGTTGCGAACAGGAGAGGAAAAGCTGCATGTTTTGTCTGACTGAGGTCAGTAAAAATGTATTGCATTTATTTGTGTGTTTAACCACTGATTTTCCAAGTACAGGGAAGTCTGTGGGGATCTAGGTTTAATGGGGAAATAATGTAGGGACTTAACAACATGGCACCAGCTAAGTTATTGAAATGTAGCTAAGTTTTGGAGCATGAGCAGAACTTTTGAAAGGCACATAGAGAAAATCTAACCCAGTGTTTCAGGACAGGGGGTGTTTGGCAACATGTTGGGATCATTTTGTAATTCTGCCTTTCCTTCTCCTTTAAAGAGATACTGACGCTAGAAAATAACCCTATTTAATAGCTATCATAACATTGTCTTTGCATACTATTTTTAATTTTATACTGAGTAGTTTTTCAGTGCAAGCCCTGTCACATAGAAGATAAATCCAACAAAATATTTTGAGGTGTTATTTTTATTACCCCTTTCCCTTGAGCCAGTACTTCTATTTTTCCTGGTAATAAATGGAATTTCTTGTAGCTGAAGCATTGACTTACTGTTAACCCAAATCAGAAAATTAATAACTGTGGTTCTGGGCATTAACTGTTATATAGTATTGTCATTTTAACAAATTGTAAAAAAATTAATTGTTTGTACTCATAGGTGATATATATATATATATATATATATACACGGTAAGGATATTTATGTTTCTCTCTGTTTAGGGCCCTGGTGAGGCACAGAGTCGCCCTCTTGTTGGTGAGTATTTTCTTCTTTATCTGTGTCTGCAGTCTGTTTCAGGGCATGTGAAAGATTCATTATTTGTTTTCATTTTAGAGATATTGGGGTGCTCTATAACACCAGCAACTGACAAGAAGCCTAGGTAAGTCTAACAAAATGAATGTGCTAGATACACTTTTTTACATATTTTTTTCCTTTTCTCTTATCATACTTCTTTATTTCTGTTTACTCCTCAGAATATCTAGCTCCGTTTTGAGCCAAGTCCGATTCTACAGAACCTCCCTTGTCTACCGTGAGTGAGCGCACACATAGTCTGGGGAATACAGTTTGCTCCATTTTTTTTCTGTAGTGAAAATGATGAATGTTTATTTCTTGATTTATCTTTTTAACCATTTCTGCTCTGATGTGTAGGGCAGGATGCAGTTACTGTTAATACTCCAGCATTTGCAGAGTCTGTAACAGAAGGAGATGTCAGGTGGGAAAAAGGTAAGTAGGATATCATACCTCCACCTGTGCAGTTTAAAACACTGGTCATTTACAGCCCTGCCTGTGACTATAAACCTGCAGTCTGCATCAGAATATGTCAATAGGGTGATTAATTTACTATGGATTTTGAATCACTTCAATATAATAACATAGTGTTGATCCCTGTTTGAAGTCTGCCTTCTATGCACTGCTGAGTTACCTGGAAATGGCCTCTACTGCTTTTAAATAACTTTTGGGCCTTTCCCGATGAAGCCATTTGCCTAAAACTTAGGGGCAGATTTATCAAATTCACATGAATGATTCGAAATTCGAGCGAATTTTCAAAAAGATTTGAAATGTCGAATATTTTTGAAGGCTAATTTGACCATCGAATTTTGAAAATGCTATTGAATCGAATGCTTCAAATAATTTGAATAAAATTCTATTCGAATATTCGATAGTCTAATTACTTGCCATTTTTTATTCGACTGCCTAGTTCGCCAGATTAAAACTACCGAATTGGTTTTAACTACTTTTGATCGAATAATAAAATAGATCGAATGGTTAAATTTGATATTCAAATTAGAAGGATTTTGATTCCCTTTAAATTTGATGGCCGAATTCGAGGGTTTTTTAACCCTTGAATTCGACCCTTATTAAAACTGCCCCTTAGTGGC
>CM044446.1:58578329-58593092 GCA_024363595.1 Xenopus borealis
TCTTTAAATGAAGTGAAACATTTCAAAGTTATAGGGGCTAATGAGTTACAATAATCATAGGTACCAATCATATAGCCCATATTGTAGGATAAAGGTGCCCAAATAATCCTTGTAATGTGACTCGCTCTGCTCGCTGCCAGGTCCCCCTTAACAGTCCGTAGACATGCGGCAGCCATTTCCCAAGTCCCGTACAGCTGAAATGCGGAAATGTCGAACTCCCAAATTGGCGAAAACACCCAAAGTCATGAAAACTGCCAAAAGTGAAGTCATGAAGCAGCAAGAAGACCCAAAGTCACGAACAAAGCCTAGCCTGCCACCAATGTTTTTTTTTTTAAATATTTTTTGGAGCCCCAATTTCTTTTTAACTTGTAAGGCGCCAGTGCTTTTATTTTTAAACTTATAAGGCAGCCCTGACCATCAATAACTTTTTATAATTTGTGTGGGGGGGTTACTTTTTTTTAGTGCTGATGTGTGTGTGGTCTTTTAACTGTGATGTGGAGTGGGTGGGATCAGGGCTCGGGTGCCAGAGTGGGTGGTGCTTGGACACCAGGGTGGGTGTCGCTTGGGTGCCAGGGTGGCCCCAAAGATTTTGTTGTACTGGGCCCCATGATTTCTAATGGCGGCCCTGATAACAACAAAGCATTGTAATCCAAAACTGGGTTTGTATCCGGAACTAATTTGTAATCCAGCAAATGAACAAGGTCGGTCCTACGGTAGAGTAACAGCCGTCATCTTGAAAAAGTGGAATTAAAACTCGAGCCTAAATGCCGCATTAGAGTTATGGTCAAAGCAACCAAGAAGCCAGCAAATAGAATCCAGGCTACCTCTCAAAAGTTTGGAAGTAAAACTTCAGCCAGAAACCTAGTTTGGGCCATGGCCATAATAGCAAAGCACTGTAATCCAAAACTGGGTTTGTATCCGGAAATAATTTGTAATCCAGTATATATAAAAAGTCAGTCCTACCTAACAGCCGCCATCATGGAAAATTGGAAATAAAACTCCAGCCCAAATGCCGCATTAGAGTTATGGTCAAAGCAATCAAGAATTAGAATCCAGGATTGTGGTTATTATAAGGCAACATGGTATGTCCCCAAATATCCAATGCAGATGTCAGTCAGATGTTACAAGTAGTGATGGGCGAATCTCCCCAGTTTCGCTTCGCTGAAAAGTTCGCGAATTTCCAGAGAAATTTGCGAATTGGCGAAAAATTGGCGAAACGAGTCACGGCACAATTTTTTACGTGCGTCGCCTCGCTTTCGACGCATGTTGCGTCGTTTTCGTTGCGTCGCGTCATTTTCGGCTCGTCGCTTTCGTCGTGTCGCTTAATCTGCAAATCTGTTGGACTTTGTGGCCTTTAAAGATTGAAGAGTTTGGCTGTCTCTAGCTGCTTGAATGCTTGTTTGGTTCGGTGGTACAGGTATGGGACCTATTATCCAGAATGCTGGGGACCTATAATCCAGAATGCTCGGGACCTGGGGTTTTCCCGATAAATGGATCTTTCAGTAATTTGGCTCTTCATACCTTAAATCTATTAGAAAATCATGTAAACATTAAATAAACCCAATAGGCTGGTTTTGCTTCCAGTAAGGATTAATTATATCTTAGTTTGGATCAAGTACAAGCTACTGTTTTATTTTTACAGAGAAAAAGGAAATCATTTTTAAATATCTGGATTATTTAATTATAATGGAGTCTAAGGGAGATGGCCATTCCATAATTCGGAGCTTTCAGGATGACGGATTTCCAGATAAGGGATACAATACCTGTAATGTAATTTCAATATGATGTCCCATGCTTGGTCTAATGTATGGGGTTTTCCTAATGATCTATAAATTGGATCAATAAGTAGGAATTGGATTTGTAAGTCTGGGGCAAAGGTAGCTAACCATTCTTTTACATCACCTTCCAAGTTTTTATATGTTTCCAGAATGCCTCGTATTTTTAGATTATCCCAGTAGGATCTATTTTCAATCTCTTACAATTTTATTTGTAGGTCAAATACTTTACTGCAAAGTTCTGATAAGTCTGATTCCTGAGCTTCCAATACATTCATCACATCATCCATCTGAGATTCCAAAGATTCTGTACATTGTGCCCACTCCTTTATTTCAGATGACATGCAGTAGTATTGCGCGTGGTGGCCATATCCATTTCAGTGTTAAGTACCGCTTTTATTCTGCCCAATAAATCATTATTTGATTGATCTGCCAGTGAAGAACTTGTTTGGATTGATTGGGAAGAAGAGGGCCCAAGCCTTGGGTCTTCCGTGTCAGAATTATTTGTGAGTGCACTTGACACCCCGTTTGTCATTCCAGAAAAGTGTCAGTTTGCTTGGCAGAAATGGAAGGGCGAGGTTTAGCATCTTTTTTTACCTAACCCATGATTAAAGGTGTAGTGATAGCCCAAAAAGATAATATGATTAGCAAGGAAAGTATATTTTCCAACTGCTTCAAACAGAATTGATTCAGTTGCTTTAAGTAAAAAACAGTGCATCAAGGCAGCTAAAGACCTCTGTTAACCTGTCTATATTTAATTGTTCCCCTTTTTCATAGCATTTATAGGCCAAAATGCCCCTCCATCCGACAATGTTGCGGTTCATAAATCTAAATCATTTTGTGTATGACTGCTTGGCGTTATTTAGATTAGATTATTCGAAGCCTAAATATAGACTTGAGTGGTTTCCATTAAAAAAAAGTGTGAACATCGTCAGACTGTAGAATGTTGTGTGTTTTATTCATTATTTCTGCACATTGCGATTATCACAGTTATTTTTATAGCCTCGGGTATATAATTTGAACAAAGGAATTATTTAAGATTTTTTTTGTCCATTAAAAGGCTCTTGTAGTAAATGAAATGAAATCACCACACAAGAAAACAAATCTAATAATTTTATTAATTTATTACAAACATATAATAATTGAAATAAGAAATTAGAAGCCATAATAAAAAAAATTTGAACATACTCCAGAAGGACTAAGATCTTCTAGAACAGCTGTCAAAAAACCCATATGTGATTTACAGAAAACCAAAGATAATTAAACAAATATTGGCACCAAGCGGTCTACCATCTGCAGATCAAAAAATATTAGATCCATTCCTTATGGGGAAAACAAATGGATTTCTCACTTGCAGAACCTGCAAAGGGTGCAAAACAAGTAAAATCAATGAAAGAAAAATAACAAAATTTAAATCAAATATTACCAATGAAGAATTTGCTGTCAAATCATTTATTACATGTAATAGCAATAAGGTTATATATTTACTACAGTGCCCCTGTAATTTACAATATATAGGAAGGACAAGCAGAACCCTAAAAACTAGAATAAGTAACATATGAACAACATCAAAAAAGGAATAATGACACACAGTGTATCTGAAAAATGTTAAAACCCATCATAATGCTGATCCTTCTTTACTCAAATTTGTAGGCACAGTACAAAAGAAAATACATTGGAGAGGGAGTGATATTACACAAACAATATCACATGAAGAAACATTTTGGATTCACAAGTTGAAAACATTGACCCCAAGAGGTCTCAATAAAGAAATATACACAAAGTATTTTTTAGATGAATAAAATATTTTTTTAAAAGAATAATGAAATAACTTATACCACTTTAATTCTATATATTATTGAATTGATCATTTTATTTACATATGAATTGATTGTTTTTACAAAATTGATTACCAATAGCCTATTTGATTGTTATGAACAGATCTGATTTAATCTTAAAATGAAATAATTTATGGAAATCATCAATTAATCAAATGAACTGATTCAGGGACTGCCATTTTAAAAGGTGACGCATTGTAACACATGTTAAGCCCCTGAGGAAGTATTTTAAAAATACGA
Organism: Xenopus borealis; assembly: GCA_024363595.1. NCBI lineage: Eukaryota > Metazoa > Chordata > Amphibia > Anura > Pipidae > Xenopus > Xenopus borealis. The sequence goes on from CM044446.1 coordinate 58,582,183, forward strand.
AAAGCGCTGGGCTTGTATGTAACAAGAAATAAATATCCTTTTTTTCACAAATCCGCTCCTATTTTAACTGCCTATTTGGATTTCCCATATTGAAAACCGTAACGCTGAGCTGAAACAATCAGGAGAATCGGTGCTGATTCTCAACTGAGCATGCCACAGAAATGCTGCTACGATCCTTCTCTGACCAGCATATCAAAACACTGCTAAAATCTGCCTCCCTGCAATCTATCGGCGGATCTGAATACAGCCCCATTGAGAGGGATAAACGGCAAAGTGTATATAAGTAAGGCTCTTCCCTTACACACTGCTCAGTAAGTGCAAATGGCCCACAGGGCCAATTCTTAAGTTCTGGTGATACCTCACTATTGAAGCCTACTTTTCCAGACTTCCAAGACGACACAACTTACCCGTAATATATGCAAAGATTATCGACAGGAGCTCACTCAAGAGATTAATATGTGAGTAGTTCCAAGAACGCATATTCCATCTGTAAAGGCATAATACACTATATAATGTTCTTTATTTAGGCACCTGGAAATAACCAATTAGCAGTTATCAGCGTACCGAATCCTACGTCTTATGGGAATTGCCACCGAAGCATATTGTCTTGGCTTTCCTCCCATGATCAAACATCATGTAGTCATGATACATTGCTTCTCTGTGACCTTAATGGTTTAACAAGCATTTTGTGGTGCAGTCAGTTGGATCTGGAGCACACATACCTCGTCTAATATAAAGCATCTGTACTAAGAGGGGTGGGAAATGCTGATATGGAGAGGGGCCAGAAAAAGAGAATTACGGTAAGTATGATAGGAATTCTCCACTTTCCAGGCCACTACATATCAGCTTTACAAACGGATGCATGAAGCCATGTCCCTTCAAGAGGGATGGGAAATAAGCACACAACAATGACTCTAATTAAATTAATTTACTGTGCAGAAAGCCAAGTGGGCTCCAGTAGCAAAAGCAAAATTACTTGAGGATACTATATGCAGACGATAGTGCTTAATGAATATTCGAGCCGAGGACCAGGAAACCACTTCACAGATCTGTGGCGTTGGGACATCTGCTAAAGCTGCCCAGGATGCTGAAACAGCCCTCGGAGAATGAGCCTTTAAACCCTCTGAAGCTATCTTGCCTTGTGCTTCATAGGCCTTTGGAATACATAGGGAAATCCATCTGCTGATGGTTGAAGTGACTGCAGCTTGTCCATTTCTGCTGCCAACAGTCTATCTGTTTTTCTGAATGAAGCGGACACCTCCAGGTAGTGCATTAGACAACGAACCGGGTCTATCTTTATCAGATCTTCCGAGTTTTCCATATTATCTGTAAAGATAGGGCGATAAACATCCCTCCTCAGATGAAAGATAGAACCACCTTTGGGAAAAAAGGCTTTTCAGGTTTCAAGGAAACTCTATCATGGAAAAAAGGAGATATGTTATTGAGCACAGGAAAAGGTCTGCAATTCTCCTGCTCTGTATTTTGAGGAGTTGGCAAATAAAGACAGAGTCATTAGGGCGAGGAGCCAGACCGAGACAGATTCCAGAGGTTCAAATGGTAACATGGATAAGGATCTTAGGACTAGTAGAAGACTCCACACAGGAGGCACTTTGATGATTGAAGGCCATACCTTAATAACTGCCTTGAAGAATCTTGTGACTGTAGGGTCTGTAGACAGACAGAGCCGAAAGAGCGGAGGCATGCACCCTAAAGGTTCTATATTGTAGACCCTTATCCAGGCCTGATTATAGAAAACCTAGAACCTAAGGAAGGGTAGCCTCTTCCAAAGCAGCTCCATTGTGGGAGTGCCAGCAATTAAATCTTTCCCATACTTTGTAGTGGGTGGAAGATGTCGAAAATTTTCTTGCTTTGAGCAAGGTTTCTATCACTCATTGAGGAAAACCTAGAGCAGCCAATCTCTTGCGCTCAGCCTCTAAGCCTGTAAGGATAGGGCTGTCGGATTCGGGTGGAATAGAGGACCCTGGCTCAACAGACCCCTCTTCCTGGGGAGAGGCCATGGAGGGGTTGTTGAAAGTTTGAGAAGCAGGGGATACCAAGACCTGTGTAGCCAGTTTGGTGCAATCAGGAACTCTCAGGATAGGAGGGAAAGGAGGGAAGGCATAGGCCAGCTTGAACAACCCTGTTTGGATAAGAGCATCCAACGCTTCTGCTGTCAGGCAGTATTTCCTTGAGAAAAATACTGGAAGCTTGGAATTGAGATGGGAGGTTGAAGAGACAAAGTGATCTCCTACAGGCACTGTGATGAATTTGAGACAATATCCTCTTGCAAGAATGTCCAACACCCATTGGTCTGAGATGGTAGAGAGCCACTGCTCCTCAAAAACTTCTGGCCTGGCTCCTACCTGCCCTGTGATGGGTGGATAGTCAGGATGACTTCTTACCAGACTGAGAAGACTTGGACTTGTCATTTCTTGAGAAAGAAGTTTTTCCCTTTCTCCAAGAAAAGGGCTTGAAAAGTTCCCCTGAAGACCCAGCGGGTTGCTGCCCAGTTTTGAATCTCCCTGAGCCACGATAAAGGAGGACTTGAAGTGCATGGATATCTGTTTCTTCCTTTCTTTGGGTAAAATTGGCTTTTCCCCCTCAGGGCCTTGGAAATAACATCATCTAATATAGAACCAAACAGACATCCTCCTTCAAAAGGTAGGATGCATAAACCCATTTTGGAAGAGACATCTGCTGTCCAGGATCTAAGCCAAAGGGCTCGGCCAACCGCTACCGAAGGGCCATGGAGTGGGCTGCCAATCTGGTGAGATCTATAGCTCCTTCTGATATGAATCCAGTGGGCAACTTGAGCTCTGCAAGACTAGAAAAAATCTCTTTCTTATCCACACCCTCAAAAAGGGCTCAGTCAATACCATCTAACCAGATGGACATAGCCTTAATTACTGAAATGAGAGCCACTGCAGGTTTGCAAACTGCTCCTGCCACCTAAACCTTTTTCTGAGGTCTGAATCTAAATTTCGGTGCATAGGGTCTCGTAAGACAGAGTTATTGTCAATGGGTAAGGTAGTCTTTTTGCTACATGAATGACCGGCGGATCTACTGAGGGAGTAGAAACCTGGTCCTTAAAATGATACATCTTGGAGAATCGTATACCCTGGGACAGAAAAGAGATCTCTGCTGCTTTAAGCCATTCAGATTTGATAAGGTCAGAAACCTCCTGGAAGAGAGGAAAAATCTGTCGATTCTTTGAGGAAGTTGGTAAATCTTTAAGGGTGATCGACCTCTCCTCATCTTCTTCTGCCCCTAGGGTCAGTCTCACTGCTTTTATGAGTGTATCAACCAAGGATAAGTGTATCAACCAAGGATAGCCCCATGGGCTATCCGCCTCCTCATCTGGGTCCAAAAAAGTATCAGAAAACATCTCCGGAGGCAAATCTTCATCAGAGGAAACTTCAACTGCACCCCAGGCAGCTTCCCCCACAAGGTATCTGAAACTTGAATATCTTACACATACCCTGGAGTCATAGCTGACGGGGAGGAGGCTGAACTGCCGAAATCCATCCAGCAACTTTTGCAATAAAAAATTTTTTTGAAGGCAGGCAGTGGAGGGTTAAAGCCTCCACTGCAATGCATTCTGGATGATCTAAGATGGATTATCCAAGATAAAGAACGCGGCAAGGTGCAGGAAATCACCCACCTGGGAGTTGAACCCCGGACTCTACAGGGGGAAAACCAGTGTTTTAGCTTGCCATGCCACAGGAAGGGTAACCCCAAAGAATTGAGAGAGAGGGAAATGACAGAGAAAAGAGAAATAAAAAAATTAAAAATGGAGCGATCTACCTAGCTTGGAGAGCAGAGACAGCTGAGACTGAGGAATCCATGTGCACAGAAGAAAAACCAGCACAATACTGAAAAAAACAAATAAAAAAATTAGGTATGTAAACCTCCTAGTGAAAACAGCTAAAGAAAGTGTAGACTTACCATAAAAAAAACTATAGACAAGAGGAAACGGCTTGAGCCTAGCCAGGACAGAAAACCCCTGAATGAAGACAAGACAGGCAGCAAGAGCTGCTGCCTTTCCAAAGCATATATATATCTTCTGGGCTGGAAGTGCAGCTTCCCCTGAAAAACTGCCCACAACCAAAATGGCTGCTGTGGCCTCCCATGGAAGGAACCTGAGATTTGCCATAATCCAAGATGGCCACCGCAGCTAGGGTTGCCACCTGCCTGGTATTTTACCAGCCTGGCCGGTATTTTTGATGGTTGATCCCAATGTTATTTATAGGAAAAAAGATAAATATATAGGAAGGTCGGTATTTTTTTCAAGAAAAGGTGGTAACCCTAACCGCAGCACCACATGGCCAATAGCATGCAGCTGGAGGATGAGAACTACACTCTCCCCTACTCCCCGATTTCCCTCCAAACACCTGCTTTTTCCAGGGAGGAGGGGAAGGAATGGGGTAGGATGCCAGGCCGATGTCTCCCCCCTTACTGGGGGGGATATAGTGCCTTATTATATTGGATTTAAAAGCCACCTACATGACATCCCTCAGAGGATGGCATTGGGACAGCATAGCATAGCATCTGGGGGTGGGAGGATCCTCCCATTTGTAATGCTGATATGGAGTGGCCAGGAAATGCTATTTTGTGTCTTGTTTTTAACTTTAGGATATTTGCTGATGGATTGTATAAATGTGGAGTTTTAGTCTATTAATGGGTATGTATTTAAAAATTATAGGTGTATATGCTGTATATTTTAAATGGTGGTCACTTAAATATGACATCACTGATCAGGGGGCTGTTTTCCCACCATTAAGAGGACTTAAGGCATGTACATTGTAGATTTTGGCCTTGGTTTTGGCCAAAATGTCAGTCTTTAGTTCTGCAATAAAAAAAACATTTTTTCAATTTTAAGTCCTGTGAGTGTGGATGTTTTGGAGTGTATGGAGATTAATTGATGATTCTGCACCCAGGCATATTAATGACTTTTGTCGAGAGTGCTGGTATTACAGTGGAACATGTATTATGATATCTAAATAATTTCATATATTGACTTATGACCTTGTACCAAAAACAGTGCTAATGTACATAAATTGACTACATCCTATGGGATAAAATATTTTGAAACGATATGTCTTGGTTTTCTTCCCATTATAAAACATCATGTAGTCATGATACGTTGCTCCTCTGTGACCTAATTGGTTTCACAAGCATTTTGTAGTACTGTCAATTGGATCTGCATGTGATGTACTATTGTCTGTAGATACACACATTGGTGGGCTCATTAGCTGCTGGTGAATTGACCCTAATTGATATAAATGTAATAGGGAACTCAGACTGTAAATGCCACTCATACAGGGATTCTGTAAATGATAAATTGATGTTAAAGTTCTATGAAAAAATGTTGACTATATAAAAGATAATAGTAATAATCTGATTACAGGTGCTTGAAAACAATGATAAAAGGCTGCATTCTGTCATCTAAAAGGACAAGACCATACACATGCCAATTGAGTGGGACAATTTCTTTGTTAGTTAGGACTAAACTACACAGGAGATATTGTAGGATGGTGTCAGACTGACATATTACATCTGATGTAGTAGCTCAGTCTTCAGTCAGGAAACCAAGAAAACATTATTGTCTACCTGCTCTCTGGGACCAGTCCCAAAGCCCTTAATTTGATGTGTAATGCAACTCTCCCTCACCTGATGCATCCTGGGACTTGAAGTTCTTCTGCTTTTCAAAGAATCGGACTAGGCCAGTGGGGCCGACACAGACCCGCTCTATGCAGCCCACAGCTGGCTTCTTTCCTTGCCTGATGCACATGACCCGCATGAAGCAGGTATGCATTGGGGGGGAATGGGGGACAGAGGGGAATTTGCAGCTGGGGATGCAGGGGCCCTCATATGGAAGCACTGGTGGGCCCAGACCCCACTAGTCCAACACGGTTAGTGTTTATGGACCTTTTCTACATAAGCCCAACTGAATAAGCTCATGGCCAAAAGGGAGATTGTCAAATCGACATTAAAGGAGACTAAAACCCTTAATTATAACTGGACCCATTCCTGAACATGCAACAAATAGTATCCCCTAAGCACAGCTGTGGGCCTTGTTCTGTAAAGCAGAGTACAGCTAGCGGGTTGGTGAGTGTAACCTTGCCTTACTTCAGTTACTCATTTTGGCAATCACCAACACTGAGCATGCACAGTGGTGCACCAGACTCATCTGTCTGTTAGAAGAAGAGAACCTGGCAAAAGATAGTGCTCACCACCCCTGCTGTTCTTTTCTACAAAAGAAGGAAGACAAAATGGCTACATGTAGTGGGTTCAGAAAGAGGGATTTTCTAGGGGAGTCAGATATTACTAAGGCTTGTCATTTTAGCATGATTTAGACAAAGACAATAGTTAAGCATTTCGATTTTGTTTTTTATTTTTGTTATACAGCTCTCGAATACGCCATATCAACAAGGCATTAGTTTGAATTAAGGATGCATAGGAAAACAGCCAATAGCAGATAAGCTATAACAACTAAGGCTAAAGTACAACCAGCTTTGAAAATGATCTAGCTGCTATGAAAAGTGACCCTTGTAAATCAAAATAGTTATTTTGCTGGGTTCACTGTTTTTGTGTAGGTCTTGGCCAGTGCCACTAAGGTACATGGGAAACAATTCTAGGAATGTTGTTTGTCAGTGGGCTACAAAGTAATGGGCTTATTATTTGAGTTATTTGAGCATAAACTGTCTAGTTTGTTTTCAGACACAACAGAACAATCTAGACACAGATAAATAAAAGCAATAAATGACAAGTAACTGGCCATGAAATTTTTTATGCTCTTCAACTGAAGACAGTAAACATGCAAGTACAGAGTCTTACTGGATATATTTAGCAAACCAAAGAAGCATATTTATTTACAAATGCTGAAGGTGCTATGTTCCAGCTTTGAGATCCTCCTCTCATTTTGGAACTGCACTTCTTTAATTCTGGATTTAGGACTTCCTTTCTTCTGTAGCCAGACCTGCATTTCCTGTACTTTTTCACTTGGTCCTTGCAACTGTCCTGTAACTGTCCCTGTGTCTGTGTTCCGCACCCAACCAACTAGACCTAAGCGATTTCCCTCTGCCTGCAACAGGAACATAAAAGAGTGCAAAAACCGTGAGTGACATACATGGCAGATAAGAATGGTTATCATTCACTGACTAGAAACAGTATGTCAATTTAGCTCAGGGATTTCCGAAGAAAAAATGTTGCAGACTGTACCTCAAAAAATGAGAAGAGACAAAAACAAAAAATATAGTGCAGCGTTCAAGAAAGGGATAACGCCCCTGCGATAAAAATAAGAGATCATTTATAAAAACATTTTAGTTATAAATCGCACTTACAAGAAGATTCTTTTCTAAAATCGCCTTTAAAAGTATAAAATCCTCCTTTATTAGAGGTAGATCGTTCTCTTGCAGTCTTTTCAGCCCTGGCGCGGCTTTCCTCCCATTCCGGGATTTTTGCGGCGTCCCCTGGGTACTTCTGCGCATGCGATCTCCTCCGTCACCTTCTGACGCATTTCGCCTTGGTTTGGCTTCCTCATAGAGAAGTGACGTTACTTCTTGTGCACACCCTTTAAAGTCCAATATGTTGAAAAAGTCCAACTTTATGGAAAACATATAAAGTGTTCCCGTATAGAGCGCTGATCCAGCGCACATTGTTGCTAGGCAATATTTCCCCTAGCTGATGTCAGTTCCATAATCTGCTTCATCCACCAGACAATATTGATACAAAAGCATTCAAATATATTCCCAAGTATTTCCTTCCTTAAAAATGTGTCAATTGGAAAGAGTAATTAGTTACAAGTGATAAGAAAGATACAATGTAAAAACATTCATTTTAAAAAAAGGGGGGTTTACTTTAATATTTGATATAAATCACAAATTTCGCATTTCAGCTAAGTATTAAATGGTTCAAATGATTTCTAATAAACAACACTCTGAGACGGGAGAGTTGGTGGATACATAGGTTAAAAACATTATCCCCAAATGGGTTAAATGTAGATTTTAATCTACGTGTATTTTTTATATAATTGGGAATTAGGTGTTTGAAGGAAATGGGAACTATAAAAAAAATAATTTGAACCATTTAATACTTAGCTGAATTGCATAAAATTGTGTGCTGGATCAGCTCTGTATACGGTAACACTTTGTATGTTTTCTATAAAGTTGGACTTTTTCAACATATTGGACTTTTAAGGGTGTGCACAAGAAGTAACGTCACTTTTCTATGAGGAAGCCGAGCCAAGGCAAAACACGTAAGAAGGTGACGGAATTGCAGAGGAGATCGCATGCGCAGAAGGACCCAGGGGACGGTGCACGAATCCCGGAACAGAGAATGAGAGCCCTGACGGGAGGAAAGCCGCTCCAGGGCTGAAAAGACTGCACAAGAACGATCTACCTCTAATAAAGGAGGATTTTAAGCTTTTAAAGGCAATTTTAGAAAAGAATCTTCTTGTAAGTGAGATTTATTAAACTAAAATGTTTTTATAAATGATCCCGCACATGCCACTCTTATTTTTCTCAAAGGAAGGAACCAGAAGCTAAACTATTTGATAAGCGAATACCAAAATAGAACGTTTGTGAGTATGACTGATACTAGAAGCAACTTTTAATGTGCGGGTATCTCTCATCCCGATCCTAAACTCTATCTTGAAAAACACATTGTGCACTGCTATTTGATGGTATTATATTATATATTTCCACACATTTTTCAATTTATCACTTGGGATTTACAAGTTTGGCACTGATAAGTGTATACCAATTTTCACATAAGGGGCGTTATCCCTTTCTTGAACGCTGCATTATATTTTTTGTTTTTGTCTTTTCTCGTTTTTTAAGGTACAATCTGCAACATTTTTTCTTGGGAAATACCTGAACTGTCTTTGGAGGGGAAGAGAAAACCCTTGTTGCGGTTGAACTGGGGGACAAAATTAACAAATTTGGTTTGAACCTTAAACTTATATGTCAATTTAGCTGACTTAAAGGAGCAGTAACCCCCCCAAAAATGTTTTTTTTAATAGTGTTTTAAAGGAATGACACTATAATGTACTGTTACCCTGCACAAGTTAAACTGGTGTGTTTGCTTCAGAAACTGTACTATAGTTTATATAAACAAACTGCCGTGTAGCCATGGGGCAGATAGTTTCTGAAGAATCCCATTGTATGCTACAGAGCTTATCTGTTGTCTGCTGTGTATCCTGTGACTTTTTTCCTTTTTCATCTTTTAATGGCTGCCCCATGGCTACACAGGACATTATATTTTATTATTGTTTTGGTGTCATTTATCCCTTAAAGGGGTTGTTCACCTTTGAGTTAACTTTTAGTATAATGTAGAGAGTGATATTCTGAGACAATTTGCAATTGGTTTTAATTTTTTATTGTTTGTGGTTTTATAGTTATTTTGCTTTTTATGCAGTAGCTCTCTAGTTTGCAGTGTCAGCAATTTAGTTTCTAGGGTACAAATTACCCTAGCAACCCTGCATTGATTTGAATAAGAGACTGGAATATGAATAGGAGATGGAATGAATAGAATGATAAGTAATAAAAAGTGTCAATAACAATACATTTGTAGCCTTACAGAGCATTTGTTTTTAGATGGTGTCAGTGACCCCCATTTGAAAGCTGCAAAGAAACAGAAGAAATCTGCAAATCATTAAAAAACTATGAAACATAAATAATGAAGACCAATTGAAAAGTTTCTTAGAATTGGCCCTTCTACAATATACTTAAAGTTAACTTGAAGGTGAACCACCCCTTTAAGGCACTACTTTGCATTTATTAGGTATGAAGAGGCAGCGCTGAGTGGATATCTAATGGAATACTGAAACTACAGATATGTGAAGAAGCTCCTTGATAAGTTTAAAAAGCTATAGGGGAAGTACAGGGTTGCATTAATTAGCAATGAAACTTATTTACAAAATAAATTTAATCACTTCCTCTCTAGTTACACCACTGGAAAGGGAATGAATATTTTATGCGTGTGTATAAATATAAAAATTCAGACAGGTAGCAATCATAACAGCATATGGAAATTAGCAGATCTCAAAGTTCCTTTGTGGATGACAATGAACAACAAATTAGCTGTGTCCTTAGATCTAAGAGCTTATTTGTTGTGTTTATAAGAATGTACTGTTTAAATACGAACATATTATTTACAACGGAATGCAATATTGTCAAGAAATGGGTCAAATTAATTGATACAAAATAATGGTAACAAGAAGACAAATTACCTGGGTGTACTTGCGGAAAAACACACCTTGGACCTTTCCAAACACTTCGTAATCCACAGAGATTGGCTGCTCTTCCTCAACCATGCTTCCCCCTTACTGTGACAGAAAGCTTAAAAAATAAATATTTTTTCATGATGTTTGACTGATGTTTGTATGCAAAGTTATCCTTTTTAACCCACTTGAAAAAAAAAAGTCTTTGTAAGAACCATAAGGATGCTGATGCAAAAGTATCAGCAGTATTTCTATGTGGAGCTACAATTTTATTTGTATTCCTACTTATTTTACGTATCTTTCAATTCAGGCACTCTCCTATTCAAATTTCAGTCTTTTATATAAACCATTGCCTGGTTGCTATAGTAAATTTGACCATAGCAACCAGATGGCTGATGAAATTTCAAACTGGAGAGCTGAATAATAAAAAAAAAGAAAAATTAACATTGTTTCAGAATATCACTATGTCTACATCATCCTAATTAATTTCAAGGTGAATTATACATTTACAGGCGAACTCAAGCTCAATAAAGAACTAGTTTAGAAGGCCACACCTTATATTTTGGGCTTCTGCAACAGACCAATGTCATCACATTGCTTTAGCAGTGTTGATCTGTACACACATACATACATATGTGTGTGTATATATATATATATATATATGTTTGTATATATATATATATATATA
>CM044446.1:58629748-58648249 GCA_024363595.1 Xenopus borealis
CCACAGATTTTTTTTAACTTGTAGGGGGCCTGGCCATCTATGGGTTTCTTTTACTTGTAGGAGCCACTGGCCACCATTGGGGTTTTTCTTTAACTTATGGGGGCACTGGATTGTCAATGGTTTGTTTTAACCCCACTTCAGCTAGAAGGGTGGGTGAGATACAGAGTCTTTCTATTGAGGATCCTTATTTGCAAATATATCCAGATAGGGTGGGAATGAGACTGCCACCCACCTTTATTCCTAAAGTGGCTTCAAATTTGTATTTGTCTCAGGAGATTGTACTCCCTTCATTTTACCCATACCCAGTGGGGGGATCAGGAGCGCAAACTTCACAAGTTGGATGATGTTTGGTGTTTTATCTGTCTAAGTCAGCACGGTTCAGAAGATCGAATAATTTTTTCCTTAATTTTGCAGGGCCCTCTAAGGAGTTAGCCGCCTCAAAGCCTATGATTTCAAGGTGGCTCAAGCAAGTTATTGTGTTGGCGTATGAATCTAGGAGTTTGTCTCCTCCAGCTAGAATTAAACCACATTCAACTAGAGCAGTAGCTTGAGCTTGGGCGCAAAGAGCCGAGGCATCGGCAGAACAAGTTTGTAAAGTTGCAACATGTACCTCGATGAATACGTTTTCCAAGCACTACAAGCTGGACGTATACTCTTCAGGGGAGGCTGCTTTTGGTCAGAAAGTGTTCCCTCCCCTTGATCTTTTCAAAATCTCTTTTGTGTGCTGCCTGGGGACCTGAAGAAAGATAAGAATTTCTTACCTGTTAATTGTCTTTTCTTCAGGTCCCTTCAGGCCGCACTATTTATCCCTCCCCTTCAATAAATTCTGTCAAAGCAGCCTGTGTATGTTGGATCTTATTAAAGGACCAGTAACATCAAATTTTTTTTAACAAAAATTTGTTACTACACAAAAAAAAGTAAACAACAAGACAAATTAAACTTTTTATAGCATAGACCACAAATGTAGTAGTACATGAATAATGGCCAGAGATAGGAACAGACATGCCATTTCTAGGATGATAGATTACTTCTCCTTTTTGTATGTTATTACAACAGTTGCATTTGTCAATCCTGAACCAGTTTTCACTTGACCTAATGGTGGCCCTGATGGAAAAAATCCACAAAGAATCCCCAGCGTTGGCTCTGCACATTATCGAGAAGGAACAAGAAATGCGGAACAACTGCACAGAGAGGGAGGTTTCCGAGGGACAGAACACTGTGAAGGACTGCCTTGGAGATGCGGAAGCAGGACAAGTTGCAATGTGAGGATTAAAGCTCTGGAGTGGTGTATCGCTGGCGGGACCCGCAGGGTCGGAGATACCGCCCGGGATTGAGTTGTGGCCACACTATTAGGTATAATGAGGGAGAAAGGCTGGGGGAAGAAAGTGGAAGGCCGGGGAGAGATATACTATCTACCCCAATGGCAGCTTTTTTATCCAGCTCCCAAACATCGCTCACTACAAGCGACACAAGCAGCAAGGAGGCAAGCAGGCACAGCACCAAAGGCAACAGAATGTGGAGGGAACATCATCCACGACAGCGGTGAATACATCAGATTTCACTCTGGACAAAGAGGAACTTAAAGGGAACCTATGGCCCAAAAAAATTGGCCCCAACCGAAGGTCTGGTTTGGGGTTCCAGTATCTTTTTTTTTTTTTTTTAAACGCCGCAAGCGCTGGCTTACTCCCGGTGCGAGCCGCCATGTCTGGGGAAGCGCATGCGCAGTATGCACGTGTGACATCACACACACGCGCATACTGAGAAGCTCCCACACTTCCGGGCCTGCTTTTTCATACTGCGCATGCGCTTCCTCAGACACGGCGTTGTCTCCCAGTGCGAGTAAGCCAGCGCTTGCGGCAGGCTTTTTTTTTTTAAAAAAGATACTGGACCCCTAAACCAGAATGCGGGCTCTATCAGCCCGCACCTTCATTTGGGGCCAATTTTTTTGTGCCATAGGTGCCCTTTAAGGTACTGAGTAAGGGTATTTCCTCTGCGTTGGTTGCAGGTCCAGATTATTTTGAATTGACTTGGCTTTATTTCGGTTCTTTAGAAACCTCAGACTGAAAGTACGATTTGCCAGTAAGGTAGAAGAAAAGGACAATATGGTTTTGGGGACGTTTTGTGCTAAAACGCTAGGCTGGTCCACTCCAATCGATTGTTTATGCCAGATAATAAAAATGCTCCCATTGATATAAAGGCACTGGAAAGTGCATATCAACATGGTGAGAACCATACAGCCCCCCCTAATCTAACTAAAGATGAATTTAATGCCTTAAATAGATTGTCAAAACAAAAAAACATTATTTTTAAGGCTTCTGATAAGGGTGCTGCAGTGGTGGTTATGTCCACAGAATACTATACTGGTGAAATTCAGCGTTTATTTTCTGATGCAACCACATATACTAAGCTAAGAATTGATTCTTTACTAGACATAAAAGAAAAAATACATAGATTGGTGCAAGAAGCAAAGGAATTAAAAGTGATTGCTGAAGGGCTGGCTTGTTATCTAATGCAGGGGAACCCAGTGACCCCTGTGTTCTATATATTGCCTAAAATACATAACAATGTGAGACAGCCCCCCGGAAGGCCTATAGTTGCCGGGATTGACTCTGAATTTACCCCGTTAGCAAGATTTGTTGATACTATTATTAGACCTTTTGTGCTTTCACAGTGATCTTATGTACAGGATATGGGGGATTTTCTAAATAAACTTGCACCTTTAGTTCTACCTGAAAAAGAAATTTGGCTGGTGACAATGAATGTAGAGAGCCTCTACACCTCCATCCCACATGATGGGGGTGTGGAGGCAGTCCGCCTCTGTTTGGAACAGGATGAAACCCTCGATGGGCCCAAAAGAGGTTTACACTTAGTTGTCTTGAATTAGTGTTAAGGTGGAATTATTTTATGTTGAGAGACAAATTCTTCTTGCAAGTAAAAGGGACGGCCATGGGATTAAACGTGGCTCCTTCCTATGCAAACATTTTCATGGGAAAATTTGAAGAAAAATACATCTATCTTAATCAGTTGTTTGAAAGACACTGTAAAAAATGGCTACAGTACATAGATGATGTGTTTGTGACATGGGAGGGGCCATGTTTGTCTTTGGAACAGTTTTATAGGGAAATTAATTCAGCATGCCCACATAAAAAGTTTACTATACATATTGACTCACAGGAGATTGCTTTCCTTGACACTAAGGTGGATGTGGCTGGCAAGAAGCTTCAGACAGATTTATTCACCAAAGGGACTGATAAAAATACCTTACTCCACTTCTCCTCTTTTCTTCCACCACAAATAAAGAAATCCCTGCCTAAATCGCAATTTACCAGTGTAAGACGGATAGTTTGCGATGATAAATTGTCCCAAGTAAGAATGGATAAAATGACAGAGACATTACCTGAGGAGTCTGATACAGAGACAAAGAGGAGGAGTGTAAAAGGTGAAGAGGGAGAAGCTTTTGACAAAAAAAGTAAGAGACAATAACTAGAACCCCATTTATTTCTTTTTACAATACATTAAGTGATAACATCAGTAAAATCATTAAGAGGCATTGGGATCTTGTTAGAACAAATCTTGGTGACATTCTAGCCATTAGGAGTCCACCTGTCATGTCTTATAAAAAAAGCCTGCATGATTGGCTCCATGCTAGTAAAGGCAAACATTGGTACTGGGAAAGAAGACTGACAGTTCTTCACCTGATAAAGAAAGAAACCTTCTCATGTTGTTCATGCATCTGTTGTAATAACATACAAAAAGGAGAAGTAATCTCTCATCCTAGAAGTGGCATCCCTGTTCCTATCTCTGGCCATTATTCATGTACTACTACATTTGTGGTCTATGCTATAAAATACCCATGTGGTTTGGTTTACATGGGGCAGACCTCACGTATGGCCAGTGATCAGGGCCGGAACTAGGGGTAGGCAGAAGAGGCAGCTGCCTAGGGCGCAATAATAGGGGGTCGCTAGGCATCTACCTCTTCTGCTTACCCCTAGTACACATCTTACTCCCTTCCCTCCGGACACCCTCCCCTCCGTTGCTGTTCCTCCCTTGTTCTCTCCCTCCCCTTCATTGTTCTGCCCTCCCCGCTGCCCTTCCCTCCGCCGATCGTACCTCCCCTCTGTTGCTCATCCCTCTCGTCACGTGCATCCTCACGCATGTGAGGGAGCGGGGCTTGCCAGCAGGGTTGCCTAGTGCTCCCGGCTGGCCTGACCCGGCGCTGCCAGGGATAGGATCAGGGAACACAAATCTGCAATAAAATGTAAAAGAATGGATCAGCCTGTAGCTGTGGAATGCACTGCCGGGTGATGTTGTGATGGCTCATTCTGTTGATGCTTTTAAGAGGGGTTTGGATGATTTTTTGGAAAGACATAATATCAAAGGCTATTTTGATACTAAACTCTACAGTTAGTATAGTTATGGGCATATATGGTTAGTGTTTGAAAGAGTGGAGGTGTGTGTGTATGTATGCTGGGTTTTTAATTTAGAGGGGTTGAACTTGATGGACTCGGTCTTTTTTCAACCCAATTTAACTATGTAACTATGTAACTATGTAGCTAAACACTTCGTGGAAGTAGGGCACAGTGTACAACAGCTGAAGTTTCAGCTCCTTGATCCTATTATACAAAGAGGCATGGTGGATTTGAAAATTGGATAGGTTATAGCCAAATGGGTCAAATTTGGAATATGATTTATCTGCTACAAATGTTGCCCTGCAATTGAGAATAAACGCTATTCGGGACATTCCAGGGGTCACAAGGCAAAGACCAAGAAGGCAAGACACATCCAGGTAGCGGCCAAGAGACCAAAGAAAGCAGAGAAAAGCCTTCCCCAGAGGGATCAGTACAGCAAGCACAAACCCTGCTCCACCAGCCAACACTTATACAGCTTCTGCAATGCCTGCCCAGAGCCTGAGAGCGGAGCCTCAGCCCCCTTTAGATGCTGTCAGAAGAATAGTCAGGGAGGAGAGATGGATGGTCACCCTTTTGCCTTTTCTAATGAGGACAGGAAGTGGAGTTTCAGTAAGTAATTTCTTAATAAAGGCTTTACTATTTAAAAGTTGAATTTGTCTTGGTGTTCTCAGCTACAAATAATATGTTGTCCATCTATCTATCTATGTACATATATATATATATATATATATATATATATATATATATATATATATACACACATAGATATATTATATATTGCCAAACATTTTTTCTTGGCCGACATTCACTGCCCCAATTTCACCACATGATCATTGATCTCGTCCCCCCTCGGAGGGGTGGCAATAGGGACTTGGCCCCTTTTAAAAGTGGATACACAGACTGGACACTGTTGCACCAAGGGGATTAAATGAGCTCTTCCTCTTAGCTGTGTTTATTTGACTCTCATAGTACAGTTTTTGCCCTACCACAAATGGTAATGAATTTTTGGACATGGAAAAGTGTGCACAATAACAGCAGCTAGTATGTACTCATCCCATGAGTCTGCTCCGCTGTTCATGTTTGCAGCTTTTTGTATGTGACTGTATATGGTATACGAATCGGATGTGATGTCCAGCACACCCATTGATTTTTGTTTAGTCAGTCCTGCCTTTGACTTTTCTCCCACTATTAATTGTTGAATTTTTTCATATGATGATAATTTTTTCTATAGGATGAATCTTGTTTTTTGGTTTCCAACAATCACTGAAGGAGTGATACATTTTCTATAGAGATCATTTTGCTTGGGTCTTACGCTTGAATACTTAGATTTAGCTTTTTAAAATAAAGAAAGTATAGCCAGGCACTCGCAGATCAAACTGCAATTAAATTTATTACGACATGTTTCGGGCAAGGACCTTTATCAAGTATTTTACTTGATAAAGGGCCTTGCCTGAAACATGTCATAATACAATGCGAGTGCCTGGCTCTACTTTCTTTATTTTGCACATTTGCCGTATTTGGACAAAGGCATAAGGCACATCAAGGTGTCTTTGGAACCAGCACTTATACACAAAGATTTAGCTTTTTGACTTGTTTTTGGGTCCCCTATTGGACTGCTTTTCAATCTATACTCCTTATGTGGTGTTCACTCTTACATTTGTCCGTTTCTCCTTGCTCCTTTCTCCCACCCACCCCTTTTTTTGGCTCTTTTTTTCTGGCTCTTTCAAGGCTTTGTTTTTCCCTTTGGGTCTTTTAACTGTAGTCTCTGTCTCTACAACCAACTAGGCCTCCTGTAAATCCCCAAGTCCTCACAAGCCACTTTAGTATGTAGGTTTGGGCTGTCCCTGTGTGGCCAATTTTATAGCTCCTTCTACAGCTAAATGTATTGTGGTAATTAGGTGCCTTTACTGTACATCAAATCTATGTGTTCCCACAATTGTGCGATCGGTCTTCCGACTGCTTTAATGCGCATTTGAAAGCTGCCATATATACAGCATTATCTCTTTTTGAGTTTCACTAAACAGTATTGACTAGCAGTCTGACAATCAGCCAGGTTTCACCCATAACTACACTAAGGGGCAGATTTACTAAATTTGTGTGAAGGATTTGAATATTTGCGCGAATAGTCGTAGATAGTCTCAATTCGATCGTGCTAGTACTCGAATATGCAAATTAAGTATTTTCGACCATCGAATATAGAATATTCGGGAGCATCGAATAGATAGAATAAATATATATTCAAGTGCTCGACTATTCGCCATTCGAAGAACTTGCCATTTAAATTTTTATTTCGACTGCCTACTTCGCCAGCTTGAACCTACCGAATTGCAACAGAAGCCTATGGGAAGCCCCCATAGGCTTTTTTTCTAAGTCTTTTGCCGAATTTCAATCGTACGATTGAACGATTGGAACGATTGGAATGTTCAATTCGTACAATTTTGGCGAATATTCGATCGTTTTTTTCTGCGACTATTCCCAGAATCGTTCGATCATACAATTCTGGCGAATAGTCAAATATGCTAAAAGCCCTCGACAATTCGACCCTTAGTAAATCTGCCCCTAAGTGTTCCCATAATGGTGCTGACTGTCCATTGACTGCAGTTGAGGGCAAAGAAAACTGCCATTTACACAGTGCTGCTTATGCCTGTATTCTATAATGTTTTTGACAAGCAGTCTGAAGGTCTGCCAGGGTTCACTTATAACCCATTTTTGCCCTATATTGTGTTTTGGTGCACACACTACACCTTTTTGGACTATTCCCATACTCCTACATAATGAGACTGCGCGTTTTTTTTTTTTTTTTTTTTAATTTTCAATATTCTTATGCCAAGGGTTCTGAGAGGTATAGTACAACCAAGTCCCATTTCTTATTGGGTTTAGGAAGCCTGACCCCTAGAGGCTACAATGCTTATTACTGCTCTTTCTGATATTTGTTTCTGCACTGTTCCTGGCTATTTGTGATAAGGGGCCTCTAATCTCTGAGCCTCATACAGTCCTGTCACTTCTATGTTCGGGTGGTGCAGTCCATTTAGGCCATTTTTGATAGTTTAGCACTTTTGAATCTGCGCTCAGTTGGGGTTTGGATATAACTCTACTGCTTTCATTTCTGTAATTTTTGGACCTAGTGCATGGGCAACAATCTTCAACCTGCTAGGAGATATCTAGTTAATCCCATTTGCCCCACTTGGATCTTTGTATATTCCCAAGAAACTGCATCTATTACTTTGTTGCTTTGTATTATGCTATGAATAACAACTGCAACTTGATTTTAATGATTTTCCATAACTTGCTGCATCTACAGTTATCGTTTGCTTTAATTTTTTTCATTCTTTTACTTGTATTATTCTTTTAGGCTTTTTTTTTCACTCCCAATCTGGGTTTCCATGGTAATTAATTGAATTCCTGTTTGGTGCCATGTTTTTAAGGGTTGCACTGCTTACACTCGTTAGTTTTTTTCCCTTTGGAAGATCACTATGATGATGATGTGATCGAGCCTGTTGAGTGCGGTATTTTTTTCCCTTATTACATATATATATATATATATATATATATATATATATATATATATATATATATGAAGGTGAATTGCTGTTTAAGCTGTGCATCTAACTTCTCCCAAGAGACCTGTTTATCTTATATTGTTACAATTACTTATTTGCTAATCTCAAAATTATTACAAATGTATCTTAATGTACCTGGTGGCTGTTCTGGGCTCTCTGTCAAAAGCAGAGAAACTAAAAAAGCAAAACTGTCCCGCTCAAAATGGGACAGTTGGGAGATATGTCTATAAGGAATATTGGCCTTGATGTTAGTATTCTACTTGTATTGAGATCTGGTTGAACATTGATAAAAGGTGAATGTTTCTAGTTGGACCAGTGTTGTTAGTAGATTATCTCAAGGTTATGAATGAAAAATTACCTTGATTGGCTTTGTAAGTAATCTCAACCAATTTGCTTATTATACTAAATTCAACAAAACCACAGGCAAAATGTTTACCTTTGCAAAGTTTTTTTAAATTAATTACAGGAACAGTAACAATATATTTTTTTAATTTGTTTCTTTATAATGAAAAAAAAAACGACAGTTTAAACGCTCGAATATTCGCCAAAATCGTTCACTAAGTTTTTATTAACAAATTACTTACCGATTCTCTGCATGTACTCCTCTTCTGAAATGGCGATATGGCGACGATCAATCGTGCGATTCTCAATTTCTCCTCCCTGTCTATCTGCTATAGAAAGCGCCACACAATGGATTGTTGCCATATCACCATTTCAGAAGAGGAGCGCATGCAGAGAATCAGTAAATAGTTTCTTAATAGAATTTGAAGTTTAAACTGTGTTGTAGTTTTTTTTTTCGTTATAAAGAAACGAATTAAAAAAAATACTGTTACTGTTCCTTTAAGAGACTAGACAGCTAAATGGCAAATGAGATTCAAAACAAATATAGTTTTACACAGAGAAATATAGACTGTGCAATTTATCCTAAAGGTAAGGGATCTTACTGTAACCTGTATTCTAGCTCTTGCTAAACCATGGGAGTCCTTTGCTAAATATGTCCTTACGTGATTTACTGATTCTTAGTGAGAAAAAACTTGGGTGACTAATTTTCTTTATTGAAATGGTTATTCACCCAAATAAAACTCACCCATGTTCTATTCATTCCTATGGGATTTTTAAAAACATATTTATCAAATAGTGAACTCAATTGATAAATAAGATTTTAAAAATCCCATGGAAATTAATAGAACATGGTCGAGTTTTACTGTGGGGAGTTCTAAATTCACAAATTCTGATAAATCTGCATGGTTTCCAAATGCATGGGCTGTACGGATATAAACTTAAGCTTAACTGATCCTTCTCATTGTACTATGACAATCCACTTCCATGCCCACTATCTGTTGGGTAGTGGGCCAAGCCCACAGAAAGTTGGAGGAAAGGCTTGTTGTGTATAACTGCGGAATCTTATCTTCTGTTAATGTATATACTGTTATCATCCATTTAATAAGATCTCTTTTAGCAATCATTTTTAGTAAATTTTAATGCTATGACACTGATGTTTTGTCACTACTGTAGTAGTGACATTGATTGCCTTATGTTGCTTCACTTTAGCTGCAATCAAAAGGGATTACTTTTAGGAAGTATTTTGCTTTCAGTAGTCACAATCCAAGTGGGCTAGAACTATGGGCCATATGGTTGATGATCAAAGATTTTTCTCAGGTAAATTAGTTATTAAATACCCAGGGAACCTCTACATATATTTCACACCTTATAATTTGGGTGGTGTTGGGATGAAACAGCCAGGTTCTTTATGCTTACTTTAATTTAAAAATAAAAAAACACTAAATAAAAAATAAATCCACAACTGTAGTGAATGCAAAAAGATTTTATTCTTATGTGTCTTGGACAAGAAGCAAAATAAATGCTTGTGGTCCTGCTCCAGACTCATTGGCACTATGTTCGCAATGTCAAAGTAGAAAATAAAAAATATAAATATTTTCAATATCAATCATAATAAATTAAACAAAAACTACAAGAAATAAACGTT
Organism: Xenopus borealis; assembly: GCA_024363595.1. Taxonomy (NCBI): domain Eukaryota; kingdom Metazoa; phylum Chordata; class Amphibia; order Anura; family Pipidae; genus Xenopus; species Xenopus borealis. Next base: position 58,639,705 of record CM044446.1, read on the forward strand.
TTCATGGAAAACTTGGACAGTATTACAATTAACGGAAGAAACAGCACGTTCACCATGTGTCCGGCTTTTAGAGGATATTTATATATTATCTATATATCTGACTTACAAATTACTATTGTGGCTAGTACAAGGATACATAGAGCTAGCTCCTCTAAACACCTTATACTCAGCCAGCACCAAAACATTCCTGTATGTTAGCTTAGAGTGCATTTCCAAGCAAACAGCACAGAGCTTTTATAATTATCACAATTACCTAAACAGGGTAATGTAGGCCACTGCCACCAGCAGTTAATGTATGGGAAACATCATGCTACATATATTAACAGAATTCACAACAAGTCCATGCCAGTGCTACAGATCATAAGAGGTGTCAGGCTCCAATGACAATTGGAAGTAGGAGTCAACTACACAACCATATATCAATAAGAACTAGTGTGAAAGTTTGGAATGACTGGAAAGTAGGAGACCCTTGGCCTAATACAGTGCTCACTGTGATATTTACACTTTGTAGAACATTGCCTATATTTGAGCCTAGGTCACATGCTAGTACCATAGTTGTTTTTTTACATGCACAGTGAACACTTATGGCAACAAAAGAGGAAGTCCTGAAAGCATGACAGTAAAAGCCACACATGGTGCCTTATTGCATTTTGGAGTGAAAGGAAGGAGGCACCAAAATGAACCAGTTCAACAGGTATAAGTGAAACAGTCCCCAGCAGCATCTCACCATGGTTGTTTGAATGTCTCTTATAGTGCCAATAGGGTGGGAGAGTTTAGAGAGTCTGAGGACTGCTCATTGCTGCTGCTTCCTCTCCGATGTGCGGCTCCACAGTTGGGGAAGTGGTCAGATTCTGGGTATGTGAAGACAAATGAGGTTGTATAGGTAGTGCATGTTGGAGTGCAGGTAACAACTGGTGTGCACAGTGGCTCCATGTCTAAAGACAGAGTGTTATAGAGAGGCTCCCATTCTGAGTTGTACAGAGAGCTGGTAAGATCTACATCTGGCACAGAGCGTGCTGCATCAGATACACTTGCGTGAGGAGAGTTAAATAGAAAATCATCCAGTGGTTCAGACTTGAGATCCATAGACGCTTGCAGTTGGGTGTTCTCCTTGTCAGGCATGGAAGACTGAGAAATGCCAATGGGAAACAGAGGCTCTGCTACAAGCTCCTGAGAGGCGGAAGAACAGGGGGTCTCTGCAATCAGACCCAAATCAAGAGAAGAGGTCAAGTCTTGAAAAGCCCCTTCAAGGTCATGTGGAATTTTGCAAGCTGGTTTGTGAGCTGCAAGTATAAACTCCAGCTTTTCTTTTTCCTTCAGAAGGCTGGCAATCTCAGCCTGCAGAGAAGATTTCTGGTCCTCCAGGTCATCAGTTTCCTACAGAGGAAGAAGGTTGTAAAATAAGAACCACAAATATACATTCAAAACTTTTAGGGATGGAAAGAAATATGGATCCTACTTAAGCTATCCATTTTCCATTCCCTCAATACAGCAAGTGCCTATTGATCAGTTTACTTACAGCTTGAAGGGTGTCTGTTAATTCCCGGCGGCGGTTGCGGCACTTAGCAGCTGCCATCTTATTTCTTTCCCGTCTGACCCTCCTTTTTTCTTCTTCTTCTGGAGAAAGCTACAAAAAAAAAAGCCAGACTGTCAATATCAAGAAAAAGGTAGTTAAGAGATAAGCAACATCTACCTACTTCTGTACTGCAAAAACGAAAAAAAAAAAAAAAAATTAGACCATTACCTGCTCCATTTTTCCTCTTCTTCCCAGGCTCTGGCCTCTTCCAGTAGATCCTTTCATAACACCAGATCGGCTATAAACTGAAGTGGATCCATATGGGTGTGCCCGAGATTGTGATGGGGCTACAGAAGAAATAAGGGTTGGCTGCACAAGCCACTGCAGATCTGGTGAAGTGGAAATGGCAGTGACTGTGGGTACAAAGCTGCTACTTGAATCACCACCAAAATCCTGAAACACAAATAGAAATAAGAGAATTAGTTTAGAGAACACACGGATGCAATAGGATAGATAGATGATAGATAAATATAATACACACACAACCCAGCTATGGAAACTGATAATCCCACCCGGTTTCCGCATTTCCAATCCCAGCACACGAGCCCGAGTAGGACAGAAATAGCTCCGACGTAACTGATGACGCAGGAACAGCTCTGGAGTCTCCTGAATGAACTCTGGATTTTTATCAATGGAACCGCGTTACACATAACGTGGGGGAGGGGCGCTAGGGGGCAAGGACCCTGTTGCAGTCAGGGCTACAACGTGAGCCAGGATTTGGTTATCCGTACTAGGAGCCGTGTTCAGGCTGATAAGTGGCAGCCGCATATGATCAATACTAACATGTACCCATACATAAAGAATACGCCACCCGCAAATATGCATCACCCCATTCCGATAATGTCTGAAGACTTACCTGTGAAGAAACAGGAGAGCCCATACTAGAGAAGGAAGCTGCTGGGGATGGGTAGTAAGTCAGGCTGTCCCCGGCTGGAGATGCACTGCTGCAACGGGAAGAAGCTGCATCGTAGTCAGTGTTGCTGGAGAAGGCGTGATACATGATGTCCTTTGAGGATAAGCAAATCCTGCTCTATGAGTAGTGAGTGACAGTGAAAGACCGTCAGTTCTGGATCACCGAGCTGTCAAATCACCCTTCCCGAATAGATCGTTGCGGTTATTGTGAAAGAACATGCCAGCTCCCCTCCTTTTATACGATTTGAGTGACTGACGTCACGGATTTCCGCCTCTACCACTGTACAAAGGGGGAGATCATTCGACTATCAGCGTTCGTTACTGTCCGCTTGTTTTGAATCCTGCGGAATAGTAAATGTTCTTCGGTTCTCCAAGATAAATTAACTCAATATTCACGGTGGCGTTAGCAAACAAACTCGCTTGTTTGTTTCATGCCCCCCACGATTAATCCAGTGGTTCAGCCGAACTCGGGAATCCAAATGACGCAGATATCCTTATAAGGAAAACATCCTGTTTGAGGGCGGTTTGAGGCGGCTAGGGGTAGGACTGCCGGGAAGAGCCCTAGCAAGCAAAGACAGACACAAATAGGGAGGGGCTGAGGGAGCGAATTGGGGAGAAAGGTAAAACTCAAGAGTAGAAAAAAAGGTTACACAGCGTTATTGAAAAGAAAATATTCACGATAACTGCGATAAACCACGATATATCGATATAATTGGCGCGGTCTGCTTCCTATGCTACGGATTAACACTTGGCTATTTTAATACAAACGCTGCTCTGCGTGTAAAAGATAAAGATATGGGCAGATATAACAAAATGTGAAATTAGAGTTTACCACAGAAAAACTCACCCGTGTTCTGTTCAATTATATGGCATTTTTAGAATAGTATTTATCAATGTAGTTTACCATTTAATAACTATGCTTTTAAAAATCCCATAGGAATGAATAGAAAGTTGGTAAGTTTTATTGTGGTTTGTTTTAAATTCAAAACGTTGATACATCTCTGCCCAAAGTGTGACCCTTTCCATGCATGATTTAGCATCCCACCACAATGGAAACTACAGATGGGCGCCATTACACCCCTGATAGTTATGCCACAAACTATTCTGTATCACAACAGTTGCTGCACTGACTGTTAAACTCCAGAAACAAAAATAGCAAACTAGCCACCCCCCCTAATTTTTTTATATGTTACTGGATTGTGGAGGATCCTGATCTTTGCATATCAGTACTCTATTCTTCTAATGACACATTTTCTCCTCTGCATATAACACACACACTACACTATCAAATGTTTATAACCATATTTGCAACACATTATATAAAACAGATGCTCTGTGAATAGTATGGCATAGCACTGCATGTTTATGTATACAAATATACTGTTTCCTATATAGAAGCAGATCAAGGATACCTGGGGCATACATTAGCTTAGTGTTAATAAGTATCTCCACCAGGTGATTGTACAGTGCTATATATAAATACAGATATGTAATGTTTTTCTGTGTATAGTGAAAACATAACTATGGTTGGGTGAAACAAAATACCATTTATTTTTGTTTCTATGATCTGTTTTGGTTTATTCTTATTTGTTTGTTTTCCTGTTACTATTTGAAGGCTCCCTTCCAAATGTGGGAGGTACCACCTCTCCCTCTGGGACCTGCAGTGGATTCTCTCACACCCACATAAGAGGCCAGCAAAGGGTTTCCCTCCCTTCCTCCCTCCTTCATCAGATGCCGGGACAGGGATTCCCTCCCTCCCACAGTTAAGGCCAGGAATGGGCTTCCCTTTGCCAGCAGTGACATCAGCAACTTGCACGGATAACTTTAGAATGCTCTTCCAGTTAGACAACATTTTGCAGCATGAAGTGGATTACTACGGGAATCCCTCTACTTATATATTCTTAACTTGTCATTAATAGTAGTGGACCAAAGAGATTTTACAAATCACAGTCTAAACTCTTCAAAGTTGAAACTGGTTAACAAAAACTGAGGCATATACTTTACAATAGATCTAACAAACATTAAAGGAAATATTGTACCGATCAGATTAAAATGCCCTACTGGAGGGTTATATTCAATTTATTCTGTTATGCAACTAGTTGGGAAGACACATAACAGAACATTATTTGCACAGATTTGGAGTGTTTTCACAGTATTCCACATGCTGATTGCATACAGTGTATGTCACTGTATACAATAAAACCTGTTGAAGTGAACTTATGACAGATAAGGTATGGTCCAAGCACACAACCCTAAACATCATCTTAACATTTATATTTTTTTCATAAAACAGAAGGCTGGCACAAACTGGACCATGAAGTGTAGCATATGCAGTTACAACAGTGTTTATACTGAATAATAGGGGTTTGGGAGAAACACAACCATGATAATACTTCCTAGGGGTGCCAAATAAGGGCTGTCACTAGCGATTTGGTATACTCTTTGTGTATTGTCAGCCTATAGGTGGCTCTGATTTACAGTACATCTTATTATTAAATTAAAATGTGCCACAAAGCTAGGAATCTAAAACTTAGCACCTGCTTTACAGACAATGGGAGCAAAATTCATGGGGCTGGTGAGCAAAATGTTGCTCATGAGCCACTGGTTGAGTACTATTGCAGTATAACCTATAAATAGGATGCTAGCAGACAGAGATGCCTGCAATCTATATGCTCAATATATACATCCATTTATTGTACAGTGCTTTAGAATATATTGGTGTTTACATGTGTTACTATTATTAATAATAATTCTCAGTTTCATAATAACATAAGTGGATTCTGTTCTGCTTAGTATAGAATCATATTGCCTAGCAACTGTTTTCTTAAGATAATGCACACAATGATGGAGGTTACAGTCAGCATAATGAGTTTATACAAGCAGTTCTGGTTATTATCTTGCATACGTGTTTTTACTTTATATCCAATATATTGTTAGAATTCTTGCTGCAGATATAATGTCCCAAACAGCAAGATATTTGTAGCTACAAACAATAAAATTAGTCATAAGCTGCTCCATCCAACAATGATCTGGTTTTGCCTTTTCCAGAATGAAGGTAACGTACAAAATGAAGGTTCACTGGAGAGCAAAGTATTCAGTTTTCTAAATCAGGTTTATTCAAAGTGAAACATGTTGTGCCATGCACTTTGAATAAAACTGATTTAGAAAACTGAATACTTTGCTCTCCAGTGAACCTTCATTTTCTACTTGATGCAGTTATACTGTTAGAATGTAAACAGTGTTTTCCTTTAACTTATTCAAGTATTCCAATTGAAATGGAAAATGACTATTTATTTAACAGCTCTGTTTTTTCTCACCACTGTGTGTCTGTCTGTCTATCTAGCATCTATATATGTATATTTATATTGTTGTATAGCACACCAAAGGTTGTCACTCATATCCAGTGTCAGACTTGGCTGGCAGGACACCGTGAAAAAACCCAGTGGACTTTGTCCCTCATGGGCTCCCAATGGCCTAGACCTGTTCCCCTGATTGGGCACTCCTAAAAAAAAATATGTGCCGCTGTGCTTCCAGGCTGTGCTCAGAGGGAAGCCAAGCGGGGATCCCCAGTGACTGCCTGGAGGGCCCTTCATCAAACAGTCCCAGGCCCCCCAATGCTCTAATCCGACCTTGCTCATATCTGTATTTGAATTCAGGCTATTGCCCCTAAGGCGCTACTTACCCCTCTGTGTAGGTCCCCTCCAGCAAAGTTCACGGGGACCATCTTCTCTTGCAACGCCTCTTCCTGGATCCATCGGCGCATGCGCAGTAGGATGCTGGTACTACTGTGCATCCGCACAATGTTCACCGATTGAACTTCGTGAAACTTTGTGCTCATGCGCAGTTAGGGTTGCCACCTGGCCGGTATTTTACTGGCCTGGCCGGTATTTTTGATGGATGATCCCAATGTTATTAATAGGAAAAAAAGGTAAATATATAAGAAGGCCGGTATTTTTTTCAAGAAAAGGTGACAACCCTATGCGCAGTAGTACTGGTGTCCAACTGCGCATGCGCTGCCGACGGGGCCGGATCCAGGAAGAAGCCGTTGCAAGAGAAGATGGCCCCTGTGAACTTCACTGGAGGGGACCTACACAGGGTTAAGGGGGGGGGAGGTAGGGGGGCCTACTGGGGTGGGGGGAGGTGTTAGCGCCTGGGGGGGTGGGTTGATTTTAAAATAGTGAAACTCAGCACAGTGTTATATAATATTCACAGGTACATTCGTGTGGCAGCCTGGCAGGTTGCAAAGCAATGTACAGGTGTACTACTGGTGATGTATGGATAGGAGCGTGTCTGTTATAACATTAATACACATCATACACTAATATAAACACACATTCACGTTTACATATTTGTATGTCTACGGCTACGCACAAATCTATTATTTCTTTGTTTATGTCTCGTTATTTTAGTTACACTGAGGCAGCAATGCACTCGTTTCAATTCAAAACATTTTTTTTTAATGGATTTCTATTATTTGATGCTAAGTTTCTGTATTACAACTAGATACTAAAGCCACCTTTTTCTAGCGCTTTCTGTTTACAGACAACTCACAAACACGCGAGTACAACCCCAACACAAAGTTACTGCACAACAAACACTTTCAACCCTGGAGACCGTTGCTATGGAAAGTAGAACCACGCCCCAAGACGAGGTAGCCAATAACACTTCTGTTACTAAGTCGTACCGGATCTTCTGGCTGTTGCTATGGCGAGGACGAAATATTTGGCTCGCGCTTAGACAAATATGGGCAGGAGGCCGACGTCATTGTGTGTCTCCGAGGGAACGGGTAGGACTCCACGTCATCTAGTTGTCACGTGGTCCAATTTTAACGCCTAGTGGGTGCGGCGTTACTATGACTACAAGTGTGTTGTTTGGGAATACTTGTAATCAAGCTCCTTTGCTCCGTTTGAACTTGTCTCCCTTTATCTCGTTTTCTGAAACTCCGTGGATAACACGGTCTGCCATTCCTTACTTCTTTCTATAAATATTTATCTGCGCGGAGAGAGCCGTGGAAAGGGACAAGATCGGTCTTGCTGAACGAGCTGGCCAAGCGTTCCTGCACTTATCCATACAGACGGAAAGCAGTGCAGAGGGGGTAGGTAACCGCTTGGGCCTGCCATAAAGCATGCCTGTATTCCTAGATGTCAGAGCCACTTAAAATATTTCCTGTAATGCAGTAAATCTATAACTTCTTTTACAGTATTTGATATTTTTGTATTCTTGCGCTTCGGTAAATGTTACATTAGCTATACTAACTGTAGAGTTTAGTATCAAAATAGCCTTTGATATTATGTCTGTCCAAAAAATCATCCAAACCCCTCTTAAAAGCATCAACAGAATGAGCCATCACAACATCACCCGGCAGTGCATTCCACAACCTCACTGTCCTGACTGTGAACAACCACCTACACTGCTTCAAATGAAAGTCCTTTTCTTCTAGTCTGAAGGGGTGGCCTCTGGTGCGGTGATCCTCTTTATGGGTAAAAAGGTCCCCTGATATTTGTCTATAAAGTGTAATCATGTCCCCTTGCAAGCACCTTTTTTCCAGAGAAAACAACCCCAACCTGTACAGTCTCTCCTCATAATTTGTCTTCCATCCCTCTAACCAGTTTAGTTGCACTTAGTCTCTGCACTCTCTCCAGCTCATTTACATCCCTCCTAAGGACTGGAGTCCAAAACTGCACTGCATACTCCAGATGAGGTCTTACTAGGGATCTATAAAGAGGGATAATTATTTTTTCATCCCTTGAGTTTATGCCTTTTTATGCAGAAATAACTGTAATAGTTACTCTAGTAGTGAGAGGAAGGGTCTGGGTAGTTAGCAGAGTAGTCAGAGGCTCCAACAAGGAGGCTAATTAGGGTAAGTACCCTATGGTGTTAATGCCACCAATATAGGGACTTAAGTGGTCAGGCTCAGGATAGAAATATATACTCCTAGAGTAATATGCCACTGTGAGCTTTGCCTGTTGCTAACGGTTGTTTCACCAAGGCAGTAAGTACTACAAGTCAATAGAAGTGATCAAGGGCGACTCCTTCAAGGCAATTTTCCGGGTATAA
>CM044446.1:58717477-58727978 GCA_024363595.1 Xenopus borealis
TTTTTTTTTTTTTTTTTTTCTAAAGCATCTGTCAGACTACCTCTACTTCTTGGCACACTTTGCACTCTGTCCTTTTTTTCTCTTGTACAGTGAATCACTCTGGTTCCCTGGACAATTACATCTTCTTTTTTCTTCCTTATTAATCTGATGGATGTTGGCCCCTCTTCCTCCCCATTTTATTTACTAGCCTCTTTAAGACACAAAAAGCAGGAATGCAGCTCAGCATACTCCATTATGGATATTTCATATAGATCATAGGGGAAGGTTTACTAATTCATAAAACCTGTGACCAAATGGGATGTTGTACAGAATACTTCGTAACTGGCATAACCAAGCACTGAAAAAGTCAATAGAATTGCTTTGCTATCAACATGAATTGAGAGAGAGTAATAAGCCAACATTGATATTTGGGACACCTAATGGAAATGGCAGTGCAGTATTTCTGAACATTTTACATTAGATGCTTCCAGCTAAAAAATCCTATACCTGTGAAAAATGTATGCTTTGCAAATAACAATAAATACGAAATAGGAATGCTTTGCAAATAACAAAGTATTTAAGAAAAACTTTCCAGAGAGTCTGCAGGTAAATATTGTAAATGACAGAAGTGTGTATTGATAGAGCTCCTTGTTATAAGAGCTGAGCATTAGTTGGATGAGATTGGTGTTGAAGTCTTAAGCATTGCCGAGCAAGCATTCTTCTGTCTGCACTCAACACCCCCCAGATTGCCCTTTAGACTGCATGAATTAGTAATTTTTGAATTAATATACATTTTTACAGATTTCTAAAATTCTACCTGTGGCAATTAAATCTAGACCAGTGTATTAACAGTAGGGCATGCCTTTGGGTAATAGTCTGTTCATTGTTGGCTCCAGCTGCCAAATGATTACATATTCAGTTTTATGCTTCTGTTTTTATACAATCTGGACTGAGCTAAAGCAGCACTGTAGTTAGCCAAGTACTGTAGTTTGCCAAGTATCCTTTTGGAAGTTAACCCTTCACTATGAGCTACTCCTGCTGCACTAGTCTGTTATGATTAAACAAGTACAATGGCATTTTCTCCCTTTTTGTTGGGGGTAGTATCCTCCCCTGTCCCCCATTTTGATATATTGTGCGCTATAAAAATAAAAGATAAAAATAAACATTGCTTAAATCATTGCACAAGAAAAGGGATGGTATTGCTAATATGTTAGACAATTATAAGATAGAGGTTAAAAAAAAGCAAATATGTTGTAGCAAACCTCACTGACCTGTAAAGCAAATAAACATACAAAACATGAGAGCAAATAAAAGGGGCAGATTTAAAAATAAGCATTTTCACTGGACTGGCTGCTTTTTTTATATGGTATTATTCATTATTTCAACTTTAACCTAATTGGAGTTGTTTTCTGATTACTTTTTTTTTTAAATGACATTTACTTTCACATAATATTTTCACATAAACAGCTGTAAATGCTTGCTTTCCATACCACCTCCAATGATGATCCGACTCCCAAGTAGAATCGTTTCTATTCATAGGTTAACTAAATCATTTAGTGACTGTTCTTGTGTAGATGTTTTAAATAAGTTTAAAATAGGCATTCATGACATCTGAAATCTGTGTTGGGAGGTGCACACATTTCTCACTGCATATTCCAATGAAATGTCTCCTGTGTACTGATTGCTTGTGCGCATGGAGTAAAACACTGTATACTCTTTGAAACCTGAATAAGCACATGAGATCACAAAATGGCTCCACAATACAGCCCTGGAAAAACTTGGTCTGCTTTCACTAAAGGCCAGCAGTTCATTATAAAGGGATACGATTGTCTGCGTCTTTGAGAGTTGGATTACAGATACCAATGGCTAATTACCTAATCCTTTCAGGTAGGTAAACATCATTCTCATGTTTAAGGTTGTCCAACTTGGTACTCCATGTGATTTATCTCATTCTATATAAGAACAATGTGAAGCATTGTGGTTCTGGGGACTTTGGTGCCTGCAATTTTAGGTTTAGTGGGCATTTAGAAATCCTCTGAAATGGCTCCTTGTTGCCTGCTACAGCAGTCGCTAGAAAGAGCTAGTGCAGAAGATTTTTGTCCATTTCTTATTTGGAAATGTGGCAGTCAACTTGATATGTGAATGTACAAGTTCTTTTAGGCGATTACCTTGAAGCTTTGCTGCTCCTGGAGCTGCTGTTTTTTTTTTTGCCAAAGCCCCCTGGATTGCTTTGTGTGCCATTTCCTTAATATTGACAATAGTTTAGAGTAGTGGACAGCAGAGAGTAGACAGGAGAAAAAAATTATTGTGGGTTTAGTAGGTAAGTGATGTATGTTAAGTATTAGAAGGCCATGCTTTCGTTATCCAATCTAGAGTGTTGAAAGAAAACTGCCAACTCATATTTATGGTATAACTGAAAATCCAGTATGTTTGATCAGTGTTCATCTCTTACTCAGGCTAGCATAGCATCATAATTTACATCAGCTAACCAATAGTTTTTCTTTTAAGCACAACTGCCAGCATGTCCGAAAATGAAACCTTGCAAGCCTTTAATAGTATGCAAAAGGGGTTCATGTGACACATCTGTTATAATCTGCCAGGTAACTGCCTACAGTCACAATGAGACCTTTTCTATTGGCCAAAGATCTTGCATTAGCCAATCCATAAATAGTATATAGGTGGTGGCCACTGTCTGACTCTTTTGCAGCTGACGATAAATCCTTTCATCTTAAAGAGAAAGCAGCGCTAGTCCTTTATTCATTAAAAAATTATTTTTTCCTACTCATAACTCTTAATGTGTACTTTTGTGCACTGGTATTAGTATCGTGTTTTAAGTGTGATTGATGTTTTTACATGGAGGTTTCTTCATAAAAAGCAAACGGATAACCATGCTGCGTGTTTGTAAAGTGTGCTTGTTCAGTCTTGCTGCATATTTATGGATTGGTGTTCCACTGAGGATGAGCTCTTTTTATCATCAATTAAGCACTGTCAACTTTTGGCTTATATGAAAAATATGATTTTACAACCTAAAGGTGGCCATAGACGTTAAGATTTTTAAAACATCTTTTTATCGTAAGACCAAGCTTATCCTGAAATGATAAAAAAAAATTCCCCCCACCAGCGCGCTAGCACCCGAAGGGAGCTCCTTTTGCGAGCCGCCATGAAAGTCTCTTGTGCATTTGCGCGTGCATGATGTCATGCGCATGTGCATTAAAGTGGACCCATCACCTCAAAAAAATATTCAAATCCTATTTTATCACATTAGTCAAGCAAAATGAACATTAATTACTCTATATAAATTATTTTAATCTTGTTTTCTTCAGTCTGGGAATTCATAATTAGAGCAAGCAGACAGGAGCCATTTTTGGACACTGTTATTAAGACAAGCCTTGCATCATCTCAGAATCTTGTTTGTGCACCAGAATGGGGGACCCAATCTCTATCCCCATCTCCTGGCTACACAATTAAATGGTTAAGAGAACTGGGGGAATGTGTGGGGAGCAGTGGCATCTAGGAAGTGCTGAATGGAAAGTGAAAGTAATTATCTGCCCTGCCTCTATGCCTAAGGCATAGAGGAGTGGCAGACAATATTTGATTGACAGCTGAGATTTTTAAATGAGCTTAAAACAGCTATGAATGCTTTAATAAAAATTTGAAATTGGATTTTATTTTTAATTTATACAGATTTTTGTGTCTGGGTAACTGGTCCATTTTAAGAAAAGCGGTCGGTGTTGGGGCCGCTTTTCTTAATGCGCATGATGCCACGCGCGCAAATGCGCATAGACTGTCGTGGCGGCTCGCTCCGGGAGATCCCTCCCAGTGCAAGCACACTGGCGGGGGGCATTTTTATTTTAAAAAACCACCAGTCCCCCGAACCGCAATGCGTGCTCTATCAGTCCGCACATTTGGTTGGGGGATAACTGTTTTTCATGATAGGTGCCCTTAAAATGTATGATTTATCCATCAACTAAAAAGACCATTTCAAGCAATATTGTCTAGCCTGCAATCAGATAAATTTCACTGTGAAAGATGTAAAGTTTCTAACTGATTTTCTGACTTTTGTCAGTTGAAGAATCACTAGATGCAAGATTGTGTGTGGCCCATTAACCTCACAATAATTTGACAGATTAAGGTTGCACTAAAATTGGTCTTGAAAAAATAATCTTAAAGGGATACTGTCATGGGAAAAAAGTTTTTTTTCCCCAAAATGCATCATTTAATAGTGCTGCTCCAGCAGAACTCTGAGTGAGCTGAGTGAATTTTTTGCAGTGTAAGTGTAATGACCACCTTAAAGGACAAGGAAAGTCTAAAAATGAATAGGGCTAAAAATGTTTTATATACTGAACATATTGCATCCGCCTAAAGTTTCAGCTTGTCAATAGCAGCAATGATTCATAACTTCAAACTTGACACGGGGTCACCATCTTGGAAAGTGTCTGTGACTCTCACATGCTCAGTGGGCTCTTAGCAGCTAAGCTTAGGGGTTGTTGCAAATTATCAAACCGAAAATGAGGCTGGCCTGTAATATACGGTGATGCTACAGGGATTATTATTAAATTCTGATGCTAATTGCATTGGTTTCTGTGCTGCCATGTAGTAATTATCTGTATTAATGACTAATCAGCCTTATATTGTGACATTTCTATTCGATGTGTTCTGTATATTTTTAGTCCATCCCTAAGCTCAGTAACTGACATCGGCACAGAGCATGTGCAGTGACTCAGCAGAAAAGAAGATGGGGAGCTACTGAGAAGTCTTTGGGGACACAGATCTTTACTGTTAAAGGGCTGTGGGTGTCTTGGGCTGGTACAGAAGCCAAAAACATAATGTACAACATTTCTAGCCTACTTTTTTAGTTCCCTTGTCCTTTAAGGAGAACTAAACCACCCACAATAAGAAAATCTCCTACCTACTACCCTAGGCACATTCTAAGTTAGTTAACAAAATCATGCAGAAAATCAACCTGTGTGCCACTGCATTTAAAATAAAATGTTTTGTGGTTTCTTGTCATCTGCAAAATGTGTGGAGCAAGCTGTAGAGGAAGATGACTGAAGGGGCTATTGTGCCATCTGTTTCTAACAATATCATCTTGAATAGTTCCTAAATATGCAACACCCTTGGATTACCTGATTTAACTGTCATTGGTTGATCATGTAAATAAAATAGTGGTCTGCAATTCCAAGTTAGCTGATGAACTCTGATGTGAAGGTAATTTTACTGACCAGAATTTCCAGAATTACCAAAATCTGTTGAAGACCCCTGATTTTCAATATAAAAAAAAAAATGGTTCCCTCTAGGAAAACTTGGGAGCACTTACTGGCGACTGTAATAGCATGTGCAGCTCATACAGTAAGCACTTCTGATGATAATTCTCATGTAGAAAAAGCAACAGTGCACCATGGTTTTCAAAATAAAATTCCAACATCTTTATTGTATACAGAAATACTTAAAGCAGTGTGCGTTTTACATGGAGAGACTGGCAACACACTAGAGCATTTTAGAGCCCCTGGCTTTTTCGTCAGAAGAGATCTCTATCTGATATTGTATTTGTATAACTTGATATGTGGCTTTGAATGTATCTGCTAAATCTGTGTTTATAAACCAGCAGTTATTGTTGCAGTCAGCTGAACAGACTTTTGCCGTAATCCTTTAGTGTGTCATTACCGAGTCCCCTGAGGAAATCCACAGAAGCATGGGGAGGACATACCAAAACCTTGCAGGCAGTTGTGCAACTAAAACATCACCACCACCCCCTCCACAGCACTTGGTGTGCACAAAATTCCCTACTGCAGTTCCCTTAGCTTCCTCTATAGTGACACCAGTGTATGCAGGTAGTACCCTGTCTGGGATTAGATTTAGGATCCCAACACTGCAAGGCAGCTGTGTCTACCATTATACACCATTCTTGGGATGCTTTTGTTATAGAATATTTTTATTGTATGCATTTTATAGTGAGTGCCTTAACCCTACTCATAGCTTATGTTAGTATATACAGTAGTGTTCAGAATAATTTCACTGTTTTAAAAGAAAAAAAATCCTTATAATGGCTTTTATTTCCATACATGCAAATGCTTTTGGAACACTACATTCTATTCCAAATCAAAACACAAAGACAAATTTATCAAATTTGTGATTTTCCTTTACAGAAAGTGAAGAAAAGGGAATATTTAGCTGTTCCAAAAAAGGTTTTATATTTGATTAAGGTACAGAGATTGGGCTGGCTACTCCATAACGTCAATTTTGTTGGTCTGGAACCAAGGTGTTACTGGTTTGCTTGAGATCTTGTTGAAACATCCATTTCAGGGACATTTCCTGTTCTGCATAAAGCAACATGCCCTTTTCAAGTATTTTGATATGCTGAAACTGATCCATGATCCCTGGTATGTAATAAATCTGCGCAATACCATAGTATGCAACCCCCACCCCCCATACCTTGATGTTTGCTCACCATGCTTTACCGTCTTCACAGTGTACTGTGACTTGAATTCAGTGTTTGGGGGTCATGTGACAAGCGATTTCTTTCTAGGTTAGTCAGTGTTCTTTGGAAAATTGTAACCTCTTCAGCATTTCCCTTTTTTTTCCAACAATGGGACTTTGATGGGGCTTTTTTAGCTTGGCTTCACATACGTGTCGTCTAATTGTAACAGTACTCAGACTTTAGACCTTCTTTGATATTTCTGGAGTGGATCATTGGCTGAGTCTTTGCCATTTTTGCTTTTATTCTATCCATTCAAATTGTAGTTTTCAGGTTTTGGTTTCCATTTTAAAGCATGTGTTATCATTTTAGTGGAGCAGCTTATTTTCTGCACTTGTTTGTTTTCCCCCTCTCCAGTCAACTTTTTAATCAAAGTATGCCACTCTTCTGAACAATGTCTGGAATGGCCCATTTTACTTTTCAGAGAGAAATGCACTATAACCAGCATGCACAACATTTGCTGCCTTCCTTCCTTAAATAAGGTCCATAATTGACACCTGTTTTTTCACCAAATGAATGACCTCACAAATTGAACACACTGCTATTACTTGGAACAAGCTATTATTACTTTGATCACTGCTAACCTCAATTATTCAATCACACAGAATCAGCAGCATTAATGTCATGATTGTTTAGTCTTAATTTTTGATTATTCTACTACACCTACTAGTAAATAAATTGCCATGTAGAAATATAATTGCTACCAAAAACAGTGATTAATCAGGTTAGTGATGTCAAACAGCTATTATTATGCATATATGCATACTGATACTACTTTATGAACATCCTACATGCACATTTAAAATGTAAAACTTCATGATTTGTGTGTGCACTGTTAAGAAACTTTATGCATATGCTGATAATTTTGAAATGTGTACTTTCATCTACTAATCTAGTTGTTCTTGTTTATAAATTGGAACTGGAAGGTATAGGCTGTGAGGGACAAAGTGTATTTCTTTCTCAGAACGAATGTACTTTTTGTTAGTGACTTCTGTGCAAAGAAGATGCAAATTACAGTTGGCTCAGGTCTTGCAGAGGCAATGAAGCTGTTGGCTAACCAGCTCTGCCACAGGGCAATCTGATAAGCTCACATGGATGTATGTTCCCCTTCCTCCATTCCCCATGCTTATACTACTGGGCTGCACCCAGTTTGCTGTTGAACTGGTTTAAACTGGGTAAGGGTGAAGAGGGCGGTTCCACAAAAATCTTGGCGGGCTGGTTTAGGGTTTAGTAAGGGTGTGTGTTTGTTTGTTTGTAGTGTATTGCACCATCAAATCTATTTCTTAGTACACTTAAAAAAGCAAGATGAACGGGCAAAGGCTTATGTCACATAGTGCATTCCCATGCATCACATATGTGTGAAAGGAATGAATGAGATATCATATAAAAGAAAATGTTGGACACAACAGTAGTGAAAACAGCCTAGGTTTTATCATAAGCTATAAAAAGGGATAATATTCAGATATTATTGAGCCAAATTATTCTATATGGGTCTGGTCAGGAAGACTTATGCCTGACCTGGACCCACTGACCTGCACCCACCATTCACTATGCCCCCTACTCACACCCGTTACCCGAACACTGGTGTGTAAGTGCACTGTTAATCCTTTAATATTTTCTACCCGTCCCTTACATTTCTAGGCAGCTATAGGACAAGCACACCTCTAGCTGGAAACCATTGTTAATATGCTATGGTTAACATTTTTTTTTTTAAATGTACTATAGTGATCATCGGATCATCTTCCCTACTGTTGAGTCCTAAAAAGATTACCAAGTGGGTCCCAAACAAGTTAAGGGAAGATATTCAGGTCTCTTCCTTTGTAAGGTCCCATTAGATATAAATATGATTTAGGATTATTTAGGCAACTAAAGTACATATAATTACCTTGTAGAAATAGTAGATGGACCCTACAATAATGTAATCATTGTAATAACATGAAAAGGATGAAATGGCGTTGTCTGAGATGAGAAGGTAGGATTCAGTCATGGAAGCTCTCGACCAAGCATTGGGCTTTGGTGAGCCTGGCAAGGGTTAATTTTAATATTGTTAGAATACTAATGAGCTACCAAAAATAGCAATGAGGAAGCAACAAGAATACATGCTATGGGCACTGGGGAAAGGGTAATTCTTCCTCTCTACAAAGCACTGGTAAGGCCCCATCTAGAATATTTAGCACAGTTTTGTCTCTAATGCTACACTACTGCAACTCTCAAGCTCTGGAAAAGTGCTATTATGTGCAAAGTAAATATCTGCTATGAAGCAAGGCTGACCCTAATAGCATTGTTGACACTGAAGGAAGCGATGATTAAAGGAGAACCACACCCTTTATATTAAAATCCCCTAACCTACATAGACTCCCCTCCCTGCTCCCCCCAGCCCAGGTGTTACCCTCTGTAAATGCCCCTTACTTTTTACTTACCCTTATTGCAGATTCAGACACCATCTTCTTCTCTTCGGAATCTTCATGAAGTATTGCGCAATTGGAGCAGTCTTCCGGTTTGTGACAACTGTGCATGTGCCAAAAGTGACAGAAATTGTTGACACGCTGGAAGAAGACACAAGGTTTACCAAAGAGAGGGTAACACCTAAGCTGGGGGGGGGGGGGGGGGGGGGGGCTATGTAGGGTAGAGGATTCTAATATAAAGGGTTTGGTTCTCCTTTAAGGCTGACAGAGCAGTTTTTTGTGGAAACACCTATCTGCTCTGATCCATCACATGTTATAGCTGTGCAATAGTTCTAGCATCTTGTCAGTGGATTTTGGTGTAAAACCTGAAATGCCTGTCAGTGCTACTGCAACATGCATAGGTTGCTAATGATATGGCTAATTTTGGATTACCTCACACAAGGCAGCTGCATCTTGTTTTGATTGTCTTGTTAAGTAAAAAGGTGGCCATAAACTGGCAGATAAAGCTGCTGATATCGGTCGTTTAGACCATTTTGACAGCTTATCTGCCTGTGTATTGGGGCTCCCAACATGTTTTCCCAATCGATATCTGGCCACAATATCAGTCAGGAAGGTTAGATTTTTTTTTTTTCCCTGACCAGCCCGATGGAGCCCATCGCCCTCGTCGTAATCCGATCGTTTCGCCATAGGGCTGAACATTCAGATTACCCCCGATATAGCCCTGTTGTTAGCAGCATATTGGGGAATGCTCGCCAAATGAGTGGATCTTATAGTCTAGGCATGTCCAAAGTCAGGCCTGAGGCCCAAATGTGGCCTGTTTTCAAATTTACACCGGAGCCTCCATCATGAAATAAATAATAATGCAGCCCGCCAGTACAAAACAGTCAGGAATGGCGTAGCAGTAATATTTGTACCACTTGGTCTATATTGCTGCCTGTGTGCTGAAGCTGTTAGCAATAGACACCCGCTGGCACAAAGTGATGCGTCGCTTCACATACTTCTGTAGGGCTAAAGGTGGCAATAGATGTACTGATATGCCAGAACAGTAAACTAAAGTAGTATGCAAGAGAGGCGCATCACTATGTGCCAGAACTTATAGCAAATGTGCAAGTCATTGAACCCCTGGGTAATAGTGACCATAATGTTATTTCATTTAATGTATGGTGCAAAAAACAAATATATACTGGGGCAACAAAAACCATGAATTTTGGAAAAGCTAATTTTAGTGCCTTTAGGCCTGCCCTTCAGAGTATTGATTGGGGCATTATGTTTTCAGCTAAAATCACAGAACAGAAATGGTTGTCATTTAAAATATTAAATCATTACTGTTCTCAATTTATTCCCTTATGGAGTAAATGTAGAAGCTCGAAGAATCCGCCTATGTGGCTTAATACAGATGTAAAGAAGATAATAGGAAAGAAGAAAAGGCATTTAAAAACTACAAATCTGTTGGGACAGAAGCTGCATTTAATGAATATAAACACTAATAAATGTTGTAAATCAGCAATCCGGAAGGCAAAGAAAGGAAATGTAGAATTAATTGTGGCGCAGGTGAAAAGTAACCCTAAAAAGTTTTTAAAAAATATTAATAGTAAAAAGAGGCACGTTGAGAGTGTTGCTCCATTAAATAATGGTACCAGTA
>CM044446.1:58730754-58746574 GCA_024363595.1 Xenopus borealis
TAAAAGGGGCACAGAGTCACAGGAGGAGGGGGTCATTCTTCCACTTTATAGAGCACTTGTGCCATAGGAATTCTTCTGCCCAAAAAAATATTTTTAATGTAAATTATTTGATTAAAATGGAGTCTATGGAAGATAGTCTTTCTTTCTGGATAATAGGTTTCCAGAAAGATAACCGCATCTGTGCCCCCTAAAAACAAACATAATTGGTTAGAATGAGACCCCTGGTATTTATTACATACATCAGCTAGTGACTTGAGCATAAAAACTTAACTAGGCAGCATATTTATTCTGTTTATCCATATTTATATATGTGTAGCTCTGACAATTGTACATGCACAATGCACCACTGACAATATTGTAGCAACAGTTGTGATTATTTATTTGCAAATACAGGTTCCTCTAAGTACATCTAAAATCTGTAAATTGTATAGAGTTTTGGCCTATATTTTTAGTTAATTTTGTGGGAAGGAGAAGTAAGCTTTACCTACTGACAAGAAAACAAGACAGAATGTGAAAGGGCAGACCTCTATTCCCATGGGTGTTCGACTTTGCAGTTACACTGCAATGCAGTTTTATCCCACTGCATAGGTACTTGGTTTTAGAATTGGTAGCCACAGTCACAGTTCAACACTAACGGTAGAACTCCATGGGTGACTTCTACACAATTGTGATGGAGCTGACGCTCGGTGACAAAACACGCGTCAAGTTGGATGCCATGGAAAACAAGGTAAGTAATAGTTATGTCGGATGGTGTTGCATTGTTCATGCAACACAACTGTCTGATGCAGACGCAGCTTGTAGCATTTGCATCCGACAGTTGTAATGTCAGATGCATGCTGCGACAGCTTCCAACATTTCTATATCTTATTTCTATCTCTTTTGTCGCAGAGCATCAGATCCACTGAAAACTCATGGAAACTGTCCATGTAGTTCTGCCCTTAGGCCAAGGGCACATAGTTTTTCTCCACTGGCATACATATGCTGTATGATTCTCTACCTCCACTCCACTCTGTGTGCTGCCATGTATGTCATTACAATTGCAAAGCAGGCCTAGTTATCTCTCCTGAGAAAGCACACCACACCTTATATAGTTGTGTGGCAAAATGCATAAAACATTCACTGTGCGGCAAATGCAAGTTGATAAACCTGTGAGTGTAAAGCCGTAGGCTTAATCCTTTAGCCTGCAGCTACATGGGGCTGATTCTCAGCCTGCATTTAAATGCAAGCCGAGACTCAGCCTAGCTGCTTGCTCCTGTGTCTGCACCAATGCACTGCGCTGGCCTGGTTATTAGACATTCATCCATCAGGATTCAATGAAAAAAAAAAAACCTTTGTGTGGCATAAATACCTGTTCATGATTTTTAGATGTACACCAGAACAGTAACCCATAGTTCCCCACCCTTGGGTATGAACCTTTGTTGAACAGCTGATGAGTTTATTACTACAGAGTGAAATTACTCTTACAGTTTGTATCAGAGCAGGAACTGGTTATCGGCATATAGTGGGAGCAGTTATATACTCATGAGCAATATTTAAATCTTATTTATGATTGTTTGCTATGGGATTCTGCATTTTCTTCATTTTGCAAAACACCCAAGTTACTGAATATCCATCTTCATTAAGCAGGCTGGAATAAGTTGCCATAAAATGAGTAGACATTAAGCTGCATCTCTAAGTTCAGTGAGGGAGAACTACGAGTTATTCACAAAAAAGTAACTTTCTCCTGATTCATGATGCTAAAACGCACAACATTAAGGGGTTTTTCACCTTCAAACAACTAGTTGTTTTCAGATACATCACCAGAAAGAAAGATTTTTTACAATTACTATCTATTTTCTATGTGTCACTGTTTTTCAAATAGAAACACACAAAAAGTGTAAAATTTCATATTTCACCTTCTAAAGCAGCTCCGGGGGAGGGGGGTTGCTGACCCTGTTCTTAAAGGGGACCTGTCACTCAAATTTTTTTTTTAAATTCTAATTTATCACGTTAGTCAAGTAAAATACACTTTATTCATACTGTTTCATTTTTTGAATCTTGTTTCCTTCATTTTGTGAATTCATAATTCTAGTAAGCAGGCATGAGCCATTTTGCAGACTCTGTTATTAAGGCAAGCCTTGCATCATCTCAGAATCTTGTTTGTGCACCAGAATGGGGGACTTGATGTCCATCCCTATGTCCTGGCTACACAATTAAATGGTTAAGAGAACAGGGGGAATGTGAGGAGTGCAGTGAAAACTAGTAAGTGCTAAATAGAAAGTGAAAGTAACTGCCTGCTCTGCCTCTATGCCTAAGGCATAGAGGAGGAGCAGGCAATATTTGATTGACAGTTGAGATTTTTATGTGAGTTTGCAACACCTATGGATGCTTTACTAAATAAAGAATTTCAATTTCATGTTTAACTGGAAAAGGACTTTTATTATACAGCTTTTTATGTCTGGGAGATGGGTCCCCTTTAATTGATACATTTAGTTGATACATTTCTTACATTTATCCCTGCTGACCAGAATCTGAGTGTCATTACAGGCAGTGGTTAGAATTGATACAATAGTTGCTAACACTCCAGAGATGCTGCTGAAAAATATAAATGTTGCTAAATTATAACAGTTCAGAATCTGCACCTGAATTACGGAGCTGCCAGACTCAACCCCCAGAAACAGGGACTTTAAACAATAAACTTAGATTTTGGAAAAACAGTAAAAAAGAAATAATGGAAGGTAATTGAAAAAAAGTCATTATTTCTGGGGAACCATCTGAAAACAACTGAACTGAAAATAGTGTTTGGAAGGTGAACAGCCCCTTTAAGTAAGGTGGCTCATATTTTTATTACCCAAGCTACTATCTATATATAAAATTGGTATAAGATATAAAAATATTTTTAATATGTTCGTTTCAGTTTGCCATTTTGTAATGTCAATATCAGTTTATTTTACTTCATTCTGGCAATTAGCTCTGTGGATAGGCAACAAAATGCTCAAAATTGCTCCTGACATTCACATGCAGCTGCAGCTGCAAGTCCTTGTCATTTAAATGAACGAAGACCAGCTCAGGGCAATTTGTCACCCACTCACACAGCTATTAATCACTGGGTTGACAAAATGCCCAGACACAATACATATGCCAGTGCCCCTAGGGATAGAAACTGCTTGTATATAATGCTAACTCATAAATATGGCTATGACACAACTTTACAGGGACAAAAGAGGTGTGAAATTAAGATTTGTGAGACAGTGTTATGATAATGCTGCCTGGTAATAGTAACTTACAGGTAACTATATATTTACAATAATATTACAGTTTAACTAGCATGAGCAATATTAACACTTACCCTGCCAGTGATGCTACATTATTAGCAAAGGCGGTGACAGACTGCCAAAAATACAGCACCAATGTTAGTGGGTGCAAGGTTATGGGACACCTTGTCTAGCAACATAATTAGCATAAAGTGCATTTATCCCCCAAAATTACTGACAGGGAAAGGGTTAATACATCAATCACAGATTATCATTGTTATTAATTATAATAAATGAATCAATATGTAAAAATGACAATGGAAACGTTCTTTCAGTTATCTTACACTTTTACCTACCCACGACGGATAGAACCTATAGTGTTAGAATGTGCTGGCAATGGTTTAGGCTGACCAGACCTCACGTTTAACCAATGGAAGCATTAGTATACATTGCCTGATGTAGAAGCCTTAGCAGGATCCAGCAGCCTGAAAAGGAAGTTGTATGCCAACAAAGTAGCTGGTCTGATTTTGTAGCATATTACAATAGCCACAGATATTGATACTGGGAGACCAGCTAAGCAGGTTTTAAGCTTTTGCGTTTTTACCTGCGTTCTTGTTTCTTGTGGGGTGGGGTTTTTTGTGCATTTGACTGCATGGCAATGCAAGAGTTAATTGATTTGGGGGGGAAATTTTGTGTATAACAGCCCTCAGAGTAACATCTGTAATGAATGTATTGGTCCTTGAAAAAGTTTTGCCTTGACACCGGCCCCCTAACCAAAAAATGTTGGGGACCCCTGCTTTAAATTACTGTATTGTGGCTGTCACAATAAAATTGCACCTTCCTTTGTCATAAACAGGGCAGCACTGCATTTAATTTTTTTTCTATAGATTTGAGTCTTGTGCTTTGCAAATACAACAATCAATGTCTCCTTTCAGAATAAATTGACTGCAGTGGTCTAATACTGTGGCATAAATTGTGTGAATTCCTCAAGTTTTCGATAGAAAGGGACCTGAACCCAAAATATATGTAAAGCTCTTAACCCATATGCTCTCATCTGCTCCCACAGGTACTGGCCCACAAGACAGAAGGAGACTGCTCTCCTTACCATACAGAAGAATCCACAGCACATTGAAATGCAAGCGAAAACAAGATGGATGCATTCTCTTATTGAAAGACACATTCCGATTGGTTGCTAACTGGTTACTGTTTTGTGAATTCCCAGTATATTGTGTCTGTTGTAGCAGTAACATGGTCTTTGCGTGGCATGGCGGGTGGAGTCATGAAACTTGTGTTTAGGGTCAGTCCACACGAGGAGATTCGGGGAGATTAGTGTGGAGATTAGTCGCCCCACAATATATGAAAAGCTCTTAACTCTTTTCTGAAATCGCCGGCAGTTGCTGGAAACTTTGGGCAATTTTGGAAAACAAAGTGCTACACGTGAATTGCCGCAGGCGATTTTCATTTTAGCCAGCGCAAGACAGGGGGAAGCGGTTTGGGGAGATTAGTTGCCCCAAAGAAGAGGCGATTTGTCGCTGGGGCAACTAATCTCCCCGAATCTCCTTGTGTGGACTGATCCTTACAGTGGAGCAGTAACATAATAATGAGCAGTTTACTCACACTTATAAAAAGTAATGGTCTCATGCTATTGGTAATTATACTGGGATAACATTAAGAGGTGTTTTTGACTATTGCTGAAAGGATCAGTATATTGGTAGTATACTGCTTTCTATTAGGATGTAGTGTTATACAAATTTCCCAGAATGTAGTGTGTTTAACAGTTTTTGATTTTCTGGAAGCCGTGTTTTCCAAATGGTAGAAAGTAGCTGGCTGCACATAGCTGGGGGTGTATCTTGGGCTCTCCTGATTCATGCCAGTGACATAAATAAACATTTCCTTTCTGAGACTGTGTGAGATAAACAGAGGGAATGGGGGAGGGTGGAATGTTATGCGTTTAAGGAGGGGAGGTGGAGTTAAACATTTCCTAGCAGTTAACTCTTAAAGCAAAAATGTACCTTCTAACATAAACCCTGTACAAAAACAAGCTTAGACAGAGTTGAGTCTTGTCCGTCATTCTCTGGTAACAAACTAACAAGAACAAGCTTAGACTGTCTTCTGTGTATGTAAATTATTATTTATATAGCACTACTGTATTCACAGCAGTGTACATATTTGTAATACAGGGGGAAAAATGCAATAAACAACATAAAAGTAAGACACACAAGTACAGAAAAGTCCCTTCATCTTAGAGCTTAGAATCTAAATATGAAATTTGTTTTTGCTTATATAATGCAGTACTGTATACTTTTCCAGTAGTACAGGCAGGGAATTGACAGTGCCATAAATATTCATACATTTACCAAGATTAACTTACACACTGGCAGAAGGAACACCTGCCCTGTACATTGTGCAATTGATTTAGTAGCTTACACGCACAAATAAGAGAGTAATAAATTATACCATCCACCGTGGCTGGATCACTGGTCCATACGTAGCAAGACTGAGTCATATAATGTGCCATTGCTCCAAGAATCTTTACCTTTGTTATAAAGAGGTTGCGTGGGGGATTTCTTAAGAAGGAAATCATGCATGAAATTCAAAATAAGGAGCAGCAAGAAAAGCTTTAAGACATATTTTAAAAATGTATGAAGGACTTTAGTATTGCTCCTCCTTAAGCATCATTCACAAAATCATTCTTGGCAGCTAATGTCACATCTAGTGATCCCTCCCCCAGCCTATGCTGCATTCAGAGGGGACATTATGTACCCTGTATGTACTACATACCTAAGGACAGGTCTCCTTTGTGTCCAACAGTACTGTACACTGAAGTTTATAATCCAATGCAATTTACAAGGCCCAGTCTTGGGCACAACAACTCCATACATGGGCCCTAAGAATAAAACTGAAATATTTGTGACTTAATAACCATAAATACGTTTTCAGTATCTGCTATTGATTTCCTGTATGTTCTGAAAAAGGCTGCTTATTAAATCATTACATGGTTATAACCATGATTGTATATATAAATGATTATTTAATGGTGTGCTATAGCAGACGTTTAAGGTGCAAATGCCCAGCAACAAAAATGACCCTCCAAATTATTTAGACATTGTCAACATCACAAAATCTGCTTCTAATCAGTTTTTTCAGTGTTGCTAAGGCAAGTGTAGTCCACATTTTGAGTGCTAAGGAACAGTGTTTTACGTGTGCAGGGAGCGCTCTGCTCAGTACAGATTATGTGTGTACACAGAGGAAATAGAAATGGGTGCAGGGAGATTTGGGAATTATGTGTTGACAGACAAATGTTCAGAGAGGTGTACAGGATGCAGTGCTTGGATAGTCCAGGTTACAGTGTGCAAAGAGAGCGGTATAAATATCGAATGCTGTTTGTGCAGATGGAGACATGGGGTATTGGGAGTGCAAAAAAAACCAGATATACCATGTGCAATGAAAAAGCTGGGATTAGGACACTGATGTGTGTGTGCTCCAAGAGGATTGCTACAGATTTGTATGCAATTACTGAGAGAGCTGGGATTTATATAGAATGTAGTCTGTGGAGAGCATGTTGCTGAATTTAGCAGAACTATATGAATTGTGTGCTGTCTCACCTTAAGATAAAGCAGTCCTACCCCCCCCCCCACTTCACTTTTCATGCAGCATCGAGTGATGGAAACTGGCCTGGCTCTGTTACCAAGGAAACCACACAGGAGACTGGCTGTTACCATGGAATCCAGCAAAGAGCTGATACCCACGACCCAAAATAAGACTGAGAGAAACTGCAGAAAATCAAAGGGATTGAGTATTGCTTCCTTTATGGAAAAACACCAGTTGTTGCTGTTATTCTTTTATTTGCTCCAAGTCACTTATTCTAGAGGATCGTTGGTATAGCACTGGTCTCGTTAGCTTTATCTTCAAACATAACATTAATTGGTACTGTGCAACTGCAAATACATGTTGGTTTTAGTAGGATATCGATTCCAGATACTCTTTGTTACTACCCTATAATGCAGGGGTCCCCAACCACTGGGCCGCAGCCCGAGACAGTCCTGAACTGGGTGCCGAATTGGACGCCGGTGCGCAGAATTGGACGCCGCTGCGCAGAATTGGACACTGGTGAGCCGAATTGGATGCTGACCCACTCCTGACCCCACTCCGGTCCTTGCAAAAATTTTGTGCCTCGACATCGGCCCCCAGGCCAAAAAAGGTTGGGGACCCCTGCTATAATGGTTCTGAGCAAAGAGTATCTCTACACCAGGCCCTGCAATTGTACACATCCGTGGTATTATTCATCAACAAAAGATCCCTGCAGACTAATTTTACCTTCTTACCTGCTGCCATTAATAAACTGTAACAGACTTTCACATCTCAATGCAGGACTGGACTGAGAATTAAAATAGGCCCTGGCATTTCAGGTACACAAGAGGCCCATCAGCCCACATAGAGGCCCAAACAGCCCCCACCAGCCCACTAAACACTGACTTTCTATGGGACCATATAGCAGCCCCTCTGGCATTTGCCCTAACCCACAAATGGCCAGTCCGGGCCTGTCTCAATGGCATGAACCCTTTCACCGATAATATTAGCTGTATATATATATATATATATATATATATGACAGTAACCAGGCGAAAAGAGAACACTTTATTGCACCACAGCTGGAACTATAAGCTTTGAGTTACTTTTTATATATATATTTAAATAAACCCTTTTTTGTTTCACATTCGACTTGTTTGAAGTCCTTGGAGTGCTGTCGCTTGTGCATTTCTTATCCTATTACTTGGACTAGCACCCAGGCTATTTTTATGACTCAAGGAGTGCGTTCCACTTGCATTCCTATTCATATAGAATAGGAAAAAGTAATTTTCTGCACAAGTATCCTCCTTTCTTTAGAATTTGATGCTTCCATCTTGCAGTACATGATTTACTTTTAGTATTAATATTCTTACTTACTTTCCCTCCCTCTCTGTGCCTTTCACACTCACCTTATTCACCCTCCCTCCCTTGGTGATGAAAAGGATTTTCTCTCTCCTTCCTGTCTAGTCGCTTACTGCTGGCTGAATTCCTGAAGGAGAGGTGGAGCAGATAAACGAGGACTAGAGCAGAGAGAATCAAAGGGGGAGACTAAGTAAATGACATTCAGTTTTTTTGCAGAATTTTGGGAGGAATACTGCAAGCTTCACCTTGCTCGAGGCTTCCACCCTATCCTTTTAAAACTGAATCTATAAACTATGCTTCAGGTTTACCGCCTGAAGTTTTTATTCAACATGAACCTGAACTGATTACTAATTTGCACTACGGCATGTCAAATGATTTCTGTTCAGTCTTGCAGCATGGTGTTTTGAGAGGAATCTGAAGTGCTTGCTCAACTGACTCTGGGATACACTTAGGGGCAGATTTACTAAGGGTCAAAGTGAAAATTTGAATAAAATTAGAATTTTTGAAATTAAAAGTAATTTTAAAAGTAAAAGTAATTTTGGGCAACTTCGACTATAGAATAGCCAAAAATTTGGTTTGTATTTTCGAATTTCTAAATACTTACACTTTAAAATCCTTTGACTTCGACTATTTGTTCCAAGAATTCGAAGGATTTTTTATTCGATAGAAAATAGACCTATACTATTGAAATAGGTAAATTTTCAATCTAAAAATACTTTGAGGGTCGAATTTCAAAGTTTTTTCACTTTGAAAATTCAGCCCTTAGTATATCTTCCCCTAAGGGTTGTCATCTGCCTGATATTTTACCGGCATAGCTGGTAAAAATTAAGCTTCATCCTAATGCTATTAATAGGGAAAACAAGGCAACCCTAGATATACAAGATACTGTATGAAAACCAAAGCCTTGTTACTTAGAGTGTAAGCTCAATGGGGCAGGGACCTCCCTCCTACTGTGTCCACATAGCACTTAAGCTCTGCGTACTTTGTGTATATTTATTGTATGTATTATGTGACTTGCCCTCCCTGTCTGTACTTATATATTTTTATTTTATGCATTGTATGGCGCTGTGGCTCCTTAATAGCACTTTACAAATAGAGTTATACTTACATTTATACATACATACATACTCTAGCTCACCCTAAACAGTGACCTAAAATACAGTGTCCATATTGGAAGGTCTTATCTGCCAAATGCAGATTTAAGTCATACACTAAATACTACTAATTCAGACTATACAACTATGTCCTGTGTGCTGCACATAAATTTAGAAGCAGCTACATGCTGTGGCGCTGATACTGTATGGCAGATAAGTAAATAATCTGCCCACATGCCACACCCAAAACAGTTTACAGCATGCACCTTACAAACTTTCTAATTACCCACCCTTGCTGACAGATCTGCCTACGTCACAGGCCCCAACATGACTGCGCCCTCCCCTCTGTGAGGGAGCTCCTGGTGCAGTCAGAGTACTTATTAGGGAACTTTTCTTAGAAAAATTGTTGCCCCCTTTTCTGGAGGTAGGCTTTCTTAGTCTTTACCTCTGGGGGAAGGTGGGCACTGCATGGGGATCTCTGAATGAATTTTGGCATCTATCCATGGGTATTTACCTTTTTCTAAAGCTATGTTCCGCTGTTGAGAAGTAAGGAGGTTTTTTTTTACAATTGATAACAGGGGCGCTGCTGCAGCGAGGCGAGAAACTTGCCTCAGGCGGAGGCAGTTCACAAGTTACCAGGGACGGCAAAACACTGTAAAGTTAAGCATTGGAGGTCCAAAATACCCCTGTTTGGGATAACTGCCTAGACCATTTACAACTACCCTGGTTTAGCACTATGGTACTTATGCAGCTTGTTAGTCTGACTTCCTTATATTTACCTATGTTTTTGTCGGTTGGTGTGTGTATGGGTATGTGTGCCTTGGCTTGTGTTTAGGCGTTTTATATGTTCTGGTGTTCTTTGGGTAAGGATATGTGTCTGCAGTATATATTTATTATAGGTATGTATGGGGTAGGGGTATAAGTAAAATATATTGTTGCCTATACACAGACCACTGCCTTATGCAAAGCTAGTGTATTGCGTTTACACAACTCAGTGTGCTGGGAAACCAAAGAACATTTTAGGAAACACACATGCAAGTGCTTTATTGCTTCCATTTTTACCCACATACAATATGAATTTGCTTATGCTATTTCAAGCAGCCTGCATTTATGAGTGTTTGCAGGAGGATATATGTTGGCTTTTGAGGCCCTTGTCAGGGAAAGATTGAATCTTTTTTGGGCAATGTTTTGCTTCTGTGCCCCCTCTCTCATGTTTTCCAGACTTTGGCCTGGCGCAGTGCCTAGTGTTCCTGGCTCGTGGTTGGTGTAGGCATGCCAGGAATACAAGGGAGGATTATCTGGGGACAGAACAGATCTCCGGCTGCAGAAGCCAACATTTAACCTTTCAGTGGCCATGACAGAGATATTAGTGTCTTTGACTTCTTGTAACTAGTAACTAGAATTATCCATAGCTGTATTTTCAACACCTCCCTCATAGCTCCATCTCTGTCTCACATTTTCTTAGTATTTGTATTATTCTGTAGCTCTGTCTCTGAAATGTTTCCTTGCACCTCTATCTCAGTCCCTCTATATTTGGCTCCCTTTTTTTCACTTTCTCATTCTATCTAGCTCCCTCTGCTTTTGCCATAGTAGTCTTTTTCACTTTTTGCTGAATACTCCATCTCAGTCATCACTCAAGTCATTTCATCTAATTTTAAAGGTGGCCATGCATGAGCCCCTGAGTTTTCGAGCTTGAAAGCTGCATAAATAACCTAAAAAATGCACAATAAGAAAACAAGTAGATTAATTGCAAATGTAATACAATGCCTACATCATACTTAAAGTTAATTTTAAGCTGAACTTCCCTTTTAAATAACAGCTGAGTCTGATGATACTGTTTTTATTGTGTTCTGTAAGGCTCACAGACTCATAATTCTGTCTGAATCATACATCACACATCTCTCTGTCAGATATTTACAAACCACTGACATATGGGGTAACTCATTACTTATGGTCACATGTTTATGTTTTTAATTATATTAAGCATGCACAGATTTAGATATGGGCATGACAACAAAAAACATGAAAACATGGTAGGGGACTAGTGGTTCATGTTAATGTTACTTAAGGAGCAGTGAGAAGAAACAAGATTAAAGTTATGCTTAAACAACTTCAATCTACTGTATCTCTAAATAAAAAATACCAGCATTGTTATTATGGATATACTATTCTATGTGCTTGAAATCCCCCAGTATCCATTTTTATATGAGGATTGTCATTTTATGTTGATTTTAATCTCTTCTGATTCTTTATAGTGAGCAATATGCAGTATAAGGTAGCATTAGTAAGCTCTAAGTCCCCCAAGCAAGGCTGCAAGTGGAAGCACAGAACAACATATAATATTTAAAAATGCCTAAGTAATAATAAAAACAATTAGGGATGTCGCGGACTGTTCGCCGGCGAACTTGTTCGCGCGAACATCAGCTGATCGCGCTCGCCGAATGTTCGCGAACGTCTCGTGACGTTCGCCAATTTGGGTTCGCCTTAGCTGGCGCTTTTTTTTTGCCATTTCTCCCCCAGACCAGCAGATACATGGCAGCCAATCAGGAAGCTCTCCCTCCTGGACCACCCCCACACCCCCTGGACCACTCCCTTTCCATATATAAACTGAAGCCCTGCAGCGTTTTTTCATTCTGCCTGTGTGTGCTTGGAAGAGCTAGTGTAGGGAGAGAGCTGTTAGTGATTTGAGGGACAGTTGATAGTAAGTTTGCTGGCTAGTAATCTACTGTTCTTCAAACAACTGCCATCTAGCTGTGTGAGCTTGTTCACATTCTGTCTAAATATCAATAATATTACCGTCTCCAGAAAAACCATCCTGAGTGACGTTTTTCAAGCAGCAATAATATTTTCCGTAATCCGTATCCACTGCTGTAGTAGTGTATACGTTGACCTTGTAGGCATTGTTTGCCCAGTCTTTAACCAAGTGCCACGTAGCTGTGTGAGCTTTTTCACATTCCGTGTCCAGAAACATTACCTGAGTGACGTAGTGTGATTTCTGCCCTTTACAGCACAAAACGCAGCGCTGTGTCAACAATGTATTTTTTAGAAACATTTTTGCCCTTGATCCCCCTCTGGCATGCCACTGTCCAGGTCGTTGCACCCTTTAAACAACTTTAAAATAATTTTTCTGGCCAGAAATGTCTTTTCTAGCTTTTAAAATTCGCCTTCCCATTGAAGTCTATGGGGTTCGCGAAGTTCGCGAACTGTTCGCATTTATGTCCGGAAGTTCACGAACATGTTCGCGAACATTTTTTCCGACGTTCACTACATCCATTAAAACAATTAGTAAAAATAATTAAAGGGGTTGTTCACCTTTGAGTTAACTTTTAGTATAATGTAGAGAGTGATATTCTGAGACAATTTGCAATTGGTTTTAATTTTTTATTGTTTGTGGTTTTATAGTTATTTAGCTTTTTATTCAGCAGCTCTCTATTTTGCAGTGTCAGCAATTTGGTTTCTAGGGTACAGAATACCCTAGCAACCCTGCATTGATTTGAATAAGAGACTGGAATATGAATAGGAGAGGGACTGAATAGAATGATAAGTAATAAAAAGTAACAATAACAATACATTTGTAGCCTTACAGAGCATTTGTTTTTAGATGGTGTCAGTGATCCCCATTTGAAAGCTGCAAAGAAACAGAAGAAAATTGCAAATCATTAAAAAAACTATGAAAAATAAATAATGAAGACCAATTGAAAAGTTTCTTAGAATTGGCCCTTCTACAATATACTAAAAGTTAACTTGAAGGTGAACCACCCCTTTAAATGTTATTTAATCTTGAAGCAAGCTCCTCCAATGTATTAATTTCTTAACGTTAACAATTCATGACAATGCCTTTAGTGTACGAATGTGCCACAGATATAGTATCTATTATTTTGAAATCTATAATACATTATCCATTTGCCATGGATTTTAACAAGAAGTTCTTTCATTTTTGAAGATTTCTTGTTATCTGTAATAATAAAAGAATACTTTGTACCTGAGGGTAACTAAGTTGCATGAATCCATATTGGTGTCAAAATAATCACATTATTTTTGTTTGATAGCCTAAAGCAAGCCATAGATGTGCAGATTTTAGCCTTGTATCCGACGAACAGATTACTTACCTCCTTTGTAAATCAATATATTTACATAATAAGGTAAAAAGTAATTAGTAATAACGTGTTCTGTGTTTCTTGAAATCAAAGTAAAATCCCTTTATCCCTTTAGTGATTATGTTTTCCACTTTCCACTAACAATTTACAACTAGGAAAAGAAATCAGGCCTTGGAGAATGAGAGAACTGATACATTAAAAAAGATGTGTTGAAGAAAGCCATACCTGCATACTGATGAATAATTCCTTATAAAGAGAGACTGTACTATGATTAAATATGGATTGTAGAATTAATTCTAAATTATTTCAAAATAATCGGATGCCAAAGTTCCTTGGTCCAATTTCAAGAGGATTATTTGGGGTACAAAGAAAGCAGCAATTCAAAAGTCTAAATATAAAAAGGAACGTTGGCACCCAAGTTAATGATGGCAATCTGGGAAGAGAGTTTATAGAACCGTCCTGGCATCTCTTGGTCAGACTTTGTTATATGATGCCTCATACCAGTGTAACTTTGGAAAATATGTTGATGTAAAGATATAAAGAAGTTGGAGTTCTCTGAATACTCCCTGAGGTCAGCATGTGACCACTCACATACAGTTTGTTGCTTTTATTAAAAAAAAATGTCCCATTGTTTTTAGCAGTGAGTTTTGTGGACCCCAACTTGATCTCTGTGCAGCTACTGAGATTTTTATATTTGTCTGTTACAAACTGCCAGAGCTGAGCTGTGATGGGAGGGGAGAGGGTTAGGTGTGATAAGGGAGATAAGGTGGAACATGGTGCAAGGAGTCTGTGTAGGTAGAGCTTCAAACAAAGCACAACAAGGTTGAATCATAGTCTTGGCAAGAAGAGATGAAGGTAGAATTAAGGGGTTTGGGTGGTGGCTTGAATGGTGAGGAGAGAGAGGGCAAAATTGGGCCTGAGGAGAGAAACTAGCCGCAGAAGAAAGGGGTCACTACATTCATGGAAGTTGTCAGGAAATAACAGAATATTAAGCCTTCTCCAGGAATAGATCTGCTGACGTCAATAGATTCCACAGTTGTGGCCTCCGTTTGAGGGGAAGGAAGTGTGGAGGGGGGAGCGCAGAGAGACAGGGGGTGGAGGCACAGGGAGGAGAAAAGAGCAGCAAGACAGGAGGAGTAACTGGGGAAAGGAATCAAATCCTGCACTATAGAGGGTGAGGAGAGGCACTTCTGATGGGAGGAAATAAAAAAAAGATAGGGAGGAATGGCAAACTGAATGATTAACTCAATTTTAATAAAAATTCTCTGATGTTGTTTATAAAGTACTGTCAAGTCCATGAAAATAAATGTGGAGCTGGGGGAGTCATTGTATGAGATTAAGAACGAATGTGAAGGAAAAGGAAAGATACGTTTTATAGGCTTAATAAATAGGAGACACAAAGTTTAATGTCTGGCTGGAGCTGAGGGTATGACATGAATCTAAAGAGGTTAATGTAGAGCATAATGGGTTGACTTACTGGAGCAGTAAACTGAAGCAGCAATCAGGGGCATAACTACAGAGGAAGCATACCCTGTGGCTGCAGGGGGCCCCAGGAGTTATAAGGGGCCCCATGAGGCCTATATTAAGAACAATTGTAACTTATTTTGATAAAACAGGACAACCTCTGGCTGTGTTGGGGGCCCTAAAATTTATTTGCTGTGGGGCCCAGTAACATTTAGCTACGCCATTAGCAGCAATGATTTTTTATGATTATGTTTTAAGGGACACACACGTAAGTAATGTTAATGTACGGATGAGCCATAAGGCAGAAGCAATTGTTATCCTGCCTTCAAAAATGGTAGCAGCGTGTGACTGCTACCACATGCTCTTTAAAATAAATATATGTTGTATTTTCATAACAAGTAGAAACAAAGAGACAGATGCTAAGTTCAAAGGGCTGCTTGTAATATTACTACATTGCAACATTCAGTTCTCCCATTAAAGAAATTGTTCTCTATGCTTTCTGAAAACAGCTGTTGGGGTGGGTGTGTGGAATGAGGCAAGATTACTGTAAGGCAGGAATGCCAAACATTAGCCCTCTAGCTATTGGAAACTACTGCTCCCAGCAACCCCCAACAGACAAAGGATAAGCCATTTACTGGCAGAGCATAATACCTTTCAGTCAGCCTCCATACCAGACAGTATTTCTATCAGGACAAGCCTGTGTGTGCCCTTAACCAAATATTTAGTCAATCAAACTAATATGCAATTTGTCCATTTAGATACGTGAAGTCAGATGTGATTCCAATATGAGCTATCAGATGTGCTATCGGATGCAGCAGTAATGTAGATTAAGTTGCAATGTTTCTCTGACTGGATGCTTTTCTGTGCATACTCAGCACTTTAATTCAGTTGCAGGGGAACAAACCATAATTTTTTTTTTCTGTGCAACAGGAACGCATTTTCCCAGTCTTTGGATTATTGCAAATGCCAAAGGGGCTCCAGTAAGATATTGAGCTTCTGG
>CM044446.1:58748859-58764212 GCA_024363595.1 Xenopus borealis
AGTCTAAGTGGATGGGAGGTTAACATACAGGTACAAATTGGAGATGAAAAAATGCACATGATAAGGCTTAGTCAGTAGGTGCAGGACTAGGCTACTGTTCTAGTGCTCCAAAAGGTAGGCTCTTCGTTTTTTTTTAAGAGATTGGGAGAGGATTCCTTATGGAAGAATACAGGGATAGAATTCCAAAGGTAAGGAGCAGCAAGATAGAAGGGTCTGAGATGAGAGGTGGCAGTGGATGTGGGTGGTGTAAAGAGAAAGTGGTGCTAAGAAGAGCAGAGAAGACGACCAGCAACGTATGATGTATCTGCTCTGTCCATTCTTCAGTCATTTTTATAAACATTGCAATGTCCACGGAATACCACAAAACTTGATGAAGATCAATTAAGATGATTCATGTTTCCATGAAAAATACTTTTCTCATAAAGACCAAAACATAATATTCTCAACAAGCACTTTTAAGGTTAAAAATCCAGATTCTGTTCAATATTGCCAATGCTTTATGATGTCTGCCTGTCACTGTATACACAATGATCAGATTTTTACTCACACTGGAGCATTTTATGTGCCTAATCTGCTACATCTGCAGGGGTCATAGGAAGTTTTGTTAAAGTTTGGCATTTTTTGTGTCAGCTAAAAATGCTGGTGGAGAAAACATCACATCTGATATTAGCCTAATAGTGCAAAACAACTTCCTTAATGCTGGCCATACATGGGCAGATAAAGCTGCCGATATCGCTTATCTGCCCGTGTATGGGGGCTTCCAACGGGCTTCCTGATCGATATCACGGCCAGATAGATTTGATTTTCTTCCGAACAACCCGTTGGAGCCCCTTGGCGTTATCATAATCTAATCATTCAAATTTATGCCCAATATAGCCCTGCAGTGTTGGTGGCATATAGGGGAAAGATCCTCTTGTTTGGCAAGAGCGAGCCGATCTTTGCATCTATGTCCAGCCTGGACCTGGACCCTGAGCTGCCTGTCCTGTCTACAATGGAAAGATTAAGGAAGGGCTATATTGGAAGCTATTTGCAGCTGTTCACAGCAACCCC
This sequence comes from Xenopus borealis, assembly GCA_024363595.1. Lineage (NCBI taxonomy): Eukaryota > Metazoa > Chordata > Amphibia > Anura > Pipidae > Xenopus > Xenopus borealis. Next base: position 58,749,910 of record CM044446.1, read on the forward strand.
AAACTGAAATTCAGCAATGGAGGGCTGCTGTCTCCCTGTGCAAGAGGCTTGTAATATTCTGAAATATCTATTTGTAGTTTTTCCATCCTGAAACAATTCAAGTGTAGTTTTTAGCACCTGAAGCACATTTCTACATTGTCTACGATACAGATTTTGGTCCCAATGCAATTTTACTGTAATGAAATTGGATACCAGTAATTAAGCTAAATTCTTGTGAATTTTTCGCCGTTTTGTGAATTTCTTCATCATGTGTTACCAAAAAATATAAAAACCCACTCCCTTTGTTGTGAATGTTTTGTTAGTAGGAGTCCATTATGAGGGGGGATTGTCAGTACACTGTTAAATTAATTCTCTCTCTTGCAAAGGTGAAACATGGAGGAGAATAATACCATAGATTTCCCCTGATTAAAACAATAGCATAAAAAGTATGTTCAGCTCAAGTTCTGTTCATTGCACTTATGTTAAAAAAGGGGGTAGCACATTATACGAGGCACAAATAGAAAGGGGGGGGCTGTCATGTAGAACTGGAAGTGTTTGCTTTTTTATCTTTTTTTTGTAGCAAATTGTGAGGTGCATCTCCCTATTCTTTAAATATGAACTGCTTGTGCCACAGGCTACTCACCATCAGAAACATCTAGTGCCTAATGACATAAAGATCAGAACACCAGGAGTTAAAACAGAGATATTTCTAGGAGCAAGTAACCTAGCAACCAAGAGACCGCAGAGACATTGGGGACTCGGCCTAATTAATCTTAACAGTGCTATTTCCATAGCAACAGCAACGTAATTCCAAAATCCTTACCTCACACAGTGTGATAGTCAGTCACATGGACACACCTGACGTTCTGCTCTGGACACAACACATTAATGAGAGCAGCACAAATAATTTAGATCCATCAGTACAGTACAAAATACTTAAAGTGGACCCGTCACCCCAAAAAAATATTCAAAATCATATTTTATCACATTGGTCAAGAAAAATTTACTAATTACACTTTATAAATTATTTTAATCTTGATTTATTCATAATTATAGCAAGCAGGCAGGAGCCATTTTGTGGACACTGTTATTAAGGCAAGCCTTGCATCATCTCAGAATCTTGTTTGTGCACCAGAATGGGGGACCCAATGTCTATCCCTATGTCATGGCTACACAATTAAATGGTTAAGAGAACTGGGGGAATGTGTGGGGAGCAGTGACATCTAGGAAGTGCTGAATGGAAAGTGAAAGTAATTATCTGCCCCACCTCTATGCCTAAGGCATAGAGGAGTGGCAGACAATATTTGACTGACAGCTGAGATTTTTAAATGAGCTTAAAACAGCTATGAATGGTTTAATAAAAATTTGAAATTGGATTTCATGTTTAATTTGAAAAGGACTTTTATTATACAGTTTGGTGATACAGCATCAGGAGAGATATTTCTTGTTGAGCACTATATTTGCATTCTGTCCACAATATTAATGGTAAACAATGACATAACACAAGAAGCTAGGAGCTTACGCTACTTTTTTTGCTTGGGGGTTCCAAAAGTTAGGCACCCACAAGTGATTGTATTTACTTTCCTGACACCCCAGGCTGGTGCTCCTATTCAGGGCCGGAACTAGGGGTAGGCAAAAGAGGCACCTGCCTAGGGCGCAACGAAAGGCGAAAGGGGGGCGCTGGGCAGGTACCTATCTTCTGCCTACCCCTAGTTCAGATTTGCTGCTCTGCCCCGCCTCCCTCCCCTCCAGCAGTCTACACCGCCTTCCTTCCCTCTAGCACTCTTCTCCTACTGCCTCCCTCCCCTCCAGCAGTCTACACCACCTTCCTTCCCTCTAGCACTCTTCTCCTACTGCCTCCCTCCCCTCCACATTCTCCCCTCCTCTGCCCCGCCTCTCTCCCCTCCGGCTTTCTGTGCGTGCTCGCGCACAATCCACTTGGGGATGTGCGCACATGCATGCGCAAGCATGGAGGGAAGCGTGGTGGGCAAGTCGCCTAGGGCACCAGATTGGCTTGGCCCGGCACTGCTCCTATTAGCAGAAAACTTCACCACCACGGGGTATTGTAGTAAGTACAACAGAGGATCCTCTTCCTGCTTCTTCTTTCCTCTTGCAGGGAAGTAAATACAACCACTTGGGGGTACCCCCAAGTTAAAGGGGCAAATTCACTAAAGAATGCAATTTCGCCAGTGACGGCTTCTAAGCTATTGCAACAATTTGGCAGTCGAAAATTCGCTCAGACAATGCAAATTCACTAAAGTGCGAAGTTGCTTCCAGGCCACTGAATACTAGCAAATTTTCTCTAGCGTTACTTTGGTAGAGCGAGCAAATCAAAGCGAAGCTGCTCTAGTGTTCAATTCTGCCTAGTGCAACATTGCTAGAGATATTGAGCCCATGCTAATTTGCATACAGCGGCAATTTAAAGTGGAATGGAGCTATTTATGTTACATGGTGCATCTAATACATTATATTTACACTGATAACTAGGGAACCTTAATAAAGTCAATAGAGTTGTTGTAATGCCCTACACATGAGCCCACAAACAATTAAGTAATGTGCCATATGGTAGTAAATGTGTGGGGAAAATCGGGTGCCCAAAATATTTTTTTTATGCCTTGTGCAGCCTAATACCCTGAAAAATTGAAAAGATGCCAGCTTTTTTTGTACTATGAAGATATTACAATCAAAAATGTAAGTAACTTAAAATTTAGATGTTTTATGCACTCAAATGCACTTTTCCGGGTCAGGGTTAGCGAAGGCAAGTCTGGTGAAAGATGTGAATTTGCAGAGTTGCTAGCATACATCTATGCTAGCATACATCTCCTTCGCTAGTGTTAGTTGCTTCACCCTTTAGTTTGGTTTTCTTCTATTTTAAAGGGAAATACCCCCTTTTTAGACCTTATTTAGTTGGGCATATGTAGAAACAATGCATAAACACTAACACTATGGAAAGCAATGTGAATAGAGTAGAAGCATTTCAACATATTGAGCAATCCTCACCTGATGGGTTTCCATATATCCAATGGATATTGAACTTAGGACCTCACTGTGTAGGGAGTAACATGGTTTTCTTTCATAAATCCGTGAATCAGGTATGTATGTGTACAAAACAATATATTTATTTTGGAAGTTTATATAGTGTTTATACACCATATTTACACAAGCCCAACTGAAAGAGCTAATTTTAAGAAGGGGTATGTTTTCAATTTAACAATATATATATATATATATATATATATATATATATATATATATATATATTTTTTTTTTTTTTTTAAAGGAAGAAGTCCACAAATATTGCATGAAATTAAAAATGTGCCTCAGATCACGGAGTCACATTTATGATGCAGTATTAACATGGGGTTTCCAAGAGGGCATACAGGCTTTGCTGCATTTATATATTGTATAGATGTGATTCCCATATAACTTTAATAAAAATTAAACTCCAAGCCATTGAATGGATAACAGAACCCTAAAGTAGAAAACTCCTCTTGACCTTTTTTTTAGCCATATAATATCAGTGGTTTTAGTGTATTAGCCTTTTCCCTACCTCCATACATCAGCATTCCAACAATCTATTTGTGGTTGAATTATGCAGGTGAAGGGTACAATTGTGTTAGTAAAGGTAGCAGTTTTACTAGCTGAGTTGGTTTATGCAAGATTTAGGATCATGTGACTTTGTTATGTAACTTTAGTTTTATTTATCTTATGGAAACTAAACTATCTTGTTTGTTAGGATCCTTCTTCCCCTAGCAACCAGACTGGAAAAAAAATAGAGAGAAAAAATACATTGCTTTTATTTTACTTTTTATACTTTGTGTCCCTGATCCCAGCATCCAGACTGAGTTTAATGTTAATAGTGCCATTTGTATGGCAACATTTTTGTGGTTTCAAAATCCCTTCAAAAACCCTTTACAGTGTGAGGTAAAGAAAAAGAAGACCAATTACAGAGTGCCTCGAAATACCACTAGCTACTTCATAGTGAAAATTATTTCTAAGGCATGAACAGAATCTCAGCATTTATATGATGGAGCTTCTGAGCACTCCATGATTAAAGATTTCAGTAAGCTAAATACTTAAACCAAAATTAATCAGCCAAATATAATGAGAACCACTCACTGAGCAGTGCCTGGACAAACCTTCAATACTTACCTTGCAGCTCATTTTCAACTTCAAACAAGGACACTGAAGTGATGCCATGCTTTGTTCTTGCAAGGCATAAAATTAGATTATCAGTCCCAATCTTAAGAGTCCATTTAAACAGTCACTAAATTACTAATAATCTATTTATCTTCCTTGCAAGGACCAAATATGAAGTACAGCTGTAACTTTAATTTGCCTATTTGATTTTATATGATTAAAACAACAGGCAAAGAGTATTTCTTTAGCAAAGGGTATTTTGTAATAATTTAAGGTGCAAGCTATACTGAACATTGTGCAAGCACAGAGCAGTAATCTATTTTATAGCTCAGGGTAGGTACCCAGTTTTTAAGAAATGAGCTGCCAGCCATCCTCATTAAGCATATCCCCATTAAGCATATCCCTATACAGTTTAGAGACTCATTAAATGTTAAAAAAAAGCTATACTAAACATTGTGCAAGCACAGAGCAGTGATCTATTTTATAGCACAGGGTAGGTACCCAGTTTTTAAGAAATGATCTGCCAGCCATCCTTATTAAGCATATCCCCATTAAGCATATCCCTATACAATTTAGAGACTAATGAAATGTTTAAAAAAAAAATCTAGTGGGTAAAGAGAACATCTTAAGTAGCAAGGCAACCTAGTAATAGTAGAGACTCAGATAAAAATCTACAAATCTAGTAGTCAGATAAAATTACAAACATTTAAAGAACCGGTATAGGTAAGGATGTGTTGGATGATTATTTGTTATGTGACCATATGCTTTAACTTGGAGGCAGCTGACTTATTGCTTAATCAAGTTATTAATACTGAAAAATACAGTTATCACCTGACACCTTGTGGCACAACACAGGAAATATTCATCAATGTTCTAGCCTTGTGACAGAAGGGGAATAAGCAACTGCCCTCTAGTGTTAAACATTAGGGAATACTGAGTTAAACAAGTGCAAAACTGCATAGGTGTCAGAAGGGGGGGGGGGACAGGGGGAATCCCCCCCCCCCTTTATTTGTAAGGTGTAGGCACCAGCTTGCCTGCTTGCTGCTGCTTTCTGTTTTCATTGTACAGGCATTAGTGAGCAGCAGCTAGGGCAGGAAGTGGCAGCTCAGGCAGGGGGCGGGTTAAATACTTAAATGAATGGGGCCTTTCTGGGATGCGGTTGCAGATTCATAGAGCCCACCTCCATGATGTGATTGAGGCATCCCATAGCAGAACAGAGAGCACAGACAAGCAGCTCAGCACTGATTGGATGACAGACTGGTATTGGACTCTCCCACTTTAACTCTACACAACTTTTTCCTCATGCTGGACTTTGCTTGTCACAGATGGAAAGTGGTCATGGCCTCTTTGCCACCATGCTACAAATTATGGGTATTAGTTCTGGGAGTATTTATACATGGAATAGTCCCTCTATCATCCTGGTATAAGTTCTAGGGTAGTTAGACATGAAATTGCCACTGTGCTACCCTGCTATGAGTTATATGGTATTTATACATTAAATTTCCACTGTGACATCAGACTGTGAGTTCTGGGGGTATTTATACAGGGTATTTATACATGAAATTGACACTGTAGTTCTAGGGTATTTATACATGAAATTGTCACTGTGCCACCCTGCTACAAATTCTGGGGGTTTTATTACATGGGGGTTTTCTATATGAAATAGTCAGTGCGCCATCCTGCTATGCGTTCTGGGGGTATTTATACATGGAATTGCCAATGTGCCATCCTGCTATGAGTTATGGGGGTATGTATATAAGAAATTGCCACTGTGCAATCCTGCTATGTGTTCTAGGGTATTTATACATGAAATAGCCACTGTGTCATCTTGCTATGATTTCTAGGGTATTATACAAGAAATTGCCACTGTGCTATCCGACTGTGAGTTCTGGGTCCCTAAACTCAATAAGTGACAGCAACACAGAGCATTTGCAGTGAATCAGCAGAAAAGAAGATGGGGAGCTTCTGGGGCATCTTTGGAGACACAGCTAAAGGGCTGTGGTTGCCCTGGGCTGGGGCAGAAGCCTTGCATTTTTAGTTACTTCCTTAGTTCAGCTTTAGTTCTCCTTTGAATATCTAAGTACAAAGGTAATCCAGAGACAATTGTATCCTGGAGTAAGGAAGGAAAGCTACACACGTCACCATCCCTTCTTTTTCATGCCTCCCAAAATCTTCTCCTGCCTATGCAAATTTATAAGAACCAGAAGTCCATATACAAAGGAGACTGTAGCTACAGAGAGCTAGAAAGATGGAGGCATTAAGTCTTGGGAAAGAGATCTTGGAATAGACCTGTCAGAAGAAGCTTGCAGCAAAGGATTGAGCACTCGTATTTTAAGCTCACAATATTTTAGAATTCCCTCACTAGATGGTACCATACACCTCACAAATTGAATTTTTTTTCCCCACAAGCGAGTAGCGTTTGTTGGAGATGCCAGATGATTTGTTGGAGATGATCAGATATTGGCACCTTGCCATACATTTTTTGGGAGTGTACTGAAATACAAGGGTATTGGTCAAAAATCCTACAGCTATGCAACTTTGTACTAGGTCGCAAAATGCCTAATCACCCAGCTCAGGTCTTATTTTTTTGGGACATAGGGAATACAGACAATATTGCAGACAGGGCATTGGAAAGATATCTACTAAATGCAGCCAAACTTCAAATACCACTTAGGTGGAGATCTACCACTCCTCCTTCTCCTAAAGTCTGGCTGTCTAAAGTCAATGAGTTGGCGAGCGCCATAGTCTGAAGCATCTGTAGTACTCATAGTGGGTAGTGTAGGGTCAAATAAAAGCTAGTGCTGGACTTTTCACGATTAAGTGCTTCACTATTTCAAAGCTATGTTGAGCAGTCTCTGACCAAACCAGACTTGAAGTTCCACATACTAGTGCTCTAAGTGGGTCTACAACTGAAGCATAGTTAGGAATAAACTTAGAATACCATGAAGTAAGTCCTAAGAAAGCTTGTAAGGTCTGAAAATCAGATGGAGTAGGTGCTTGTGTAATGGCGTTGACATATATATATGACCCAGAAATGAAAGTGGCATTTGGAAAGGTTCAGTTTCAGTCCTGCAGAATCAGTGCATTTCAGAACCTTTTCTAGGTACTTGTCATGAACATAAATAGTTGGAGCATAGACAATTATATCATCCAAGTAGCATTGTACACCAGGTATGTCATGGAGTATAGAAAACAACTCGGTGCTGAAGACAGTCCATAAGGTACACACTTGAATCGAAACAAACCATCATGGGTGATAAATACTATGAGGTCTCTGCTTTCCTCATGCAGTAATACTTGATTATAAGCACTCTGAAGATCAAGGGTGGAATTTTGCTCCTTGGAGTTCTGAAAATATTTCCTCTATGTGTGGCATGGGAAAATTACCTACCTTTTTGCATTTGTAGCACTGTACAGCTTTTGCAGAACATGTAGCATAATATTCAGTGTGTTGTGTGGAACCACAGTGAAAGCAGTATTTTTTATTTGTATTTGCTGCATAGTTTTGCAGTGAATCCCTCTCATTAGCACTGCATTTTGCCTGTGACTGTGCAATATTAGGCCCCTGTGCTGGATTCACAGTCTGTACATTCCCAGTAGTTCACTAACTGAGAGTTTTAGCCTCTGCCACTGTTGTTTCATTTTGGCTAGCAATTATAATAGCCTTTGCAAGGGTTAAATGCTGCTCTAGGAGCAGTCTCTCTAATGCGTGGTGATTTTGTTTTTTCTCATCTGTTAGATTCCCAAAGTCACAGGTAACAACCGTCTCGCTCAAAGCTGCTATAAATTGTTCTGTGGATTCGCCATTACCTTGTCCATGTTGGCAGAATTTCTTTCAGCAACCACAATTACTCTTGGCATGAAAAAGTTCTTTATAGCATTAAGAGCAGTTCTCATTAGGTGTAGAATATACACTGTCCCTCTGCTCTCAGGGATTGACTAAGTAAAGCACACTTTCCAGCAGCAGATATCTCCCCTTGGTCAGCAGCAATAATGTAATTGTCAAACATATGAATCCAAGCAGTAAAAGGTATGGTAGGATCACCAGGGTTTGGGAGAAAAGGTGCAGGCTGCTGCAGAGGTAGAAGAGACATCTTGTCGCCAATTTGTTGTGTTTGATAGCAGAGGATGTTCAGAGTATAACAGTGCTTTATTAGTAGGCTTGTGCAGCCATTTCACAACAGTAACATAAACTCTAGCACCTTAAAGGGGTTGTTCACCTTTGAGTTAACTTTCAGTATAATGTAGAGAGTGATATTCTGAGACAATTTGCAATTGGTTTTCATTTTTTATTGTTTGTGGTTTTATAGTTATTTAGCTTTTTATTCAGCAGCTCTCCAGTTTGCAGTGTCAGCAATTTGGTTTCTAGGGTACTAATTACCCTAGCAACCCTGCACTGATTTGAATAAGAGACTAGAATATGAATAGGAGATTGACTGAATAGAATGATAAGTAATAAAAAGTGGCAATAACAATACATTTGTAGCCTTACAGAGCATTTGTTTTTAGATGGTGCCAGTGACCCCCATTTGAAAGCTCCAAAGAAACAGAAGAAAATTGCAAATCATTAAAAAACTATGAAAAATAAATAATGAAACGTTTCTTAGAATTGGCCCTTCTACGATATACTAAAAGTTAACTTGAAGGTGAACCACCCCTTTAAAGGACAATGAAAGTCTAAAAATGAATAGGGCTAAAAATGCCATGTTTTATATACTGAACATATTGCACCCACCTAAAGTTTCAGCTTGTCAATAGCAGCAATGATTCATAACTTCAAACTTGTCACAGGGGGTCACCATCTTGGAAAGTGTCTGCAACACTCACACGCTCAGTGGGCTCTGAACAGCTAAGCTTGTCGCAAATTATCAAACAGAAAATGAGGTTGGCCTGTAATATAAGATGATGCTACATGGATTATTATTAAATTCTGATGCTAATTGCATTGGTTTCTGTGCTGCCATGTAGTATTATCTGTATTAATGACTAATCAGCCTTATATTGTGACATTTCTATTCTACATGTGTTCTGTATATTGTGAGTGGGTCCCTAAGCTCAGTAAGTGACAGCAGCAGCGAGCATGTGAATCAGTGAATCAGCAGAAAAGAAAATGGGGAGCTACTGGGGCATCTTTGGAGACACAGATCTTTACTGCTAAAGGGCTATGGTTGCCTGGGGCTGGCACAGAAGCACAAAACATAATGTACAACATTTCTAGCCTACTTCTTTAGTTTCACTTTCCTTGTCCTTTAAGCAATATAGAAAGTACAGTGTATGCACAGTATAACTCGTGCACAGTGACATCAACAGGCCATTTGTATAAATACCCCACCCTTGTTTTGACTGAAACTTCATGCATCCCCACACCACAATAAAAAGCCACACAGACATGGGCACAAAAAAATCTCATTGGTGGACAGGGCCCCTGTACAACATTTTCTGAGCCCTCTGGAAAACACTCTCTGTGGATTCACCTTTTTCTAACTAGCTCTAACTAAGAATAGCTTTCTTGCTTGAGACAGCACTAGCAACAAACATCTATAGGTCCTTGCCAAGCTCTTTTATATAAGCCTGGTAGCTCCTGGAAATTTTCTAGGTCCTGCACATGGCAAACCTTTGGGTTTTCTGCCATCTACTACTGAAACTGGGCAACATTCTGTATTATTGATATTGATATTAATGATTTTAATGAGGTAGAGCGAGTGCAGAGGCATACAACTAAACTGGTTAACGGGATGTAAAATTTAAATTATGACGGTAGATTGTCAAGTTTGGAGTTAGTTCCTAGATCTACGGGATTCCCGCTCATGGCAAACCTTTGGGTTTTCTGCCATCTACTGGAGAAACTGGGCAACATACTGTATTATTGATATTGATATTCATGAGGTAGAGAGAGTGCAGAGACATTCAACTAAACTGTTTAACAGGATGGAAGATTTAAATTATGAAGTAGATTGTTAAGGTTGGGGGGTTTTCTGGAAAAAGATGCTTGTGTGGGGACATGATTACACGTTATGCTTTATACATTAGAGCAACAGTCCCAAACCTTTTTTTCCCAGGGAACAGTGTAAACCCAGAATGTTTTGCAAGGACTGGGGGGTGTCAGTTGCATCCAGCACAGAAATTTTGTGCACATTGCCTAAAATTTGACCGCGCCTGTGTCAAATTCAGTGCCTCTGCGTAAAAGGTGCATGCTACGTCAAATGGGGCTCGGCAACCGAGTTCAGGTGTGTCCGTGGCCTGGCACTTGCCCGGCGGTTGGGGACCCCTATATTCAGGACTGGACTGAGAATCAAAATAGGCCCTGGCATTTCAGGTTCACACAGGCCTAATCAGCCCACATAGAGGCCCAAACAGTCCCCACCAGCCCACTAAATAGTGATTTTCTATGGCAACTTATAGTAGCCCATCTGGCATTTGCCAGAACCCACAGATGGCCAGTCCGGACCTGCCTATATTAGAGGGCATAATAGACAGATAGCAGGAGATCTTTTTTACCATAAAACAGATCATAGCACCAGAGGCCTCCCCTTTAGACTAGAAGAAAATAATGTTTATTTGAAATGTGCATAGGTAGTTCAGTAGCACAGTGGGGCCAGTGAGTTTGTGGAATGCACTGCTGGATAATGTTGTGATGGCTGATTGTGTTAATGCCAGTGGCGTAACTTCCAGGGGAGCAGGGGGTGCAATTGCACCAGGGCCCGCTCCCTCTCAGGGCCCGCCGGAGAGGCTAGGAGAACTCCAGTGTGCAATTCATAGGGGGAGAGCCCGATAGGGGGGCCTCTGAGAGGGGCTAGGATGATTTATTGGCCAAGCATAATATCAAGGGTATTCTGAAACTAAGATCTACAATTAGTATAGATATTAGTATGAGCCATTTATGTGAAAAATAATTTTAACATGGACAGGATAGAAATAAATAGTATGACAGGCAGGGCCAGCCTGGCAGGGCGCCCTAGGCAACCAGGCTGGCCTGCCCCCGCGCGCGTGAACGCATGCACACGCAATGGAAAAAGGTGAGCTGTGGAGGGAGGGGGCAGGGATGGAGGGGAGACAGAGAGAGCCAGGGAGGGGAGAGAGCCACTGAAGGACAGCAACGGAGGGGAAGGTGTCAGGAGGGAAGGAAGGCAAACACTGAGAGGTGCGAACTAACGGTAGGCAGCAGACAATTTTAGAGGTAGCTGCCTAGCGCCCCCCTATTATTGCGCCCTAGGCAGCTGCCTCTTCTGCCTACCCCTAGTTCCGGCCCTGATGACAGGTTTTGATTGTTGCTGTTTCTGATGCTTTAAATTAGGCTTAAAGATCAGTCTTTTTATATGATAGGGCTGTTGCTGTTAAGAAATGTATGTGCAAATTACTGAAATAGATAATAATGGAAATATAACTAAGGGGGTTATTTAGTAAAGTCAGATTTTTTCTGATCGGACTATTAAAGGGAAAAACAAAATATTTTCAGAGTGAAAAAAACTTGATTGTTTTCATGATTTATGTAACTAACTGTAGCAGTTAGGCAGTTAAAATTAAAAAAAAAAGGTTGAACTTGATTGACGCGAGTCTTTTTTCAGCCTAACTTACTATGTTACTATGTTATAAGTCCAAATAAAAAAGTACTCCAAGTCAGATCTGCCGAGTTTATGTAGAAGTCAACTGCAGATGTTCCATTGATATTCTGATATGCGCTGGGTTTCGTTCAGTAATCCAAAGATTTAGTGGTTTTGGGTGTCAAATCCAAAAAGTCATTGGTTTCAGGGTGTCAAATATGAAAGAGTTGCAGTTTACAGTGACTAATCCAAAAAAAATCATAGGATTCGGATTTCTTCACAATTTAATTTTTTTCACAGCACAAGAATTTTTCTGCAAAATGTATTTGATAAATAGAGTGTGCATTTAGTCTCAGTAGTTTTCAGAAAATAGTGAGAACTTTACGCATTTGGATAAATAACCCCCTAATTGTTATATTTTGGTGGCTTGGCATGGCGATTTACTCATTTTTTATTTCAAGTTTTTTTTTCTAAAATTAAGAGGCTCAGAATTAAAATTTGTGTAGTTTTAAAGGTTTTTTTAACCATAACTAAACTCACTTTTTCCCCCTGCTTTGTCCATCCTTCCCCTTCCCCAAATCACCCCTCCACCTGGCCCTGGGTGCATCCAAAATGGCTGCGCCCATGACCAACATGTGAGTCCCTTTTGCCAGAATGCTTCTGCGGGCTTAACAATGTACTAATCCATGGCATCATCACGATGCAATTTACCAGGAAATTCAAAATAATGTCACCAAGAATTTAGGTGAGTTCTTGGATGTGTTGTAAATTGTTTTTGATCGATCCTTTTTACATTCCTGCTTGACTCTGAATAATCAGATTGCTGCCTGCCTTGGCTTTTGCCTGAATTTCGACGTAATTATTAACCTTTTTGCATAACTCCCAACATTTGAGAAAGAGGCACAAAAAAACCTATTGTGTGTAATATGATGGTGGTATTTTTGATCACATCTCCACACCCATTATACACCCAGGCAAGCCAATATAATCACTAAAAAATGGGCAAAGGACATACGAACATATGCAAGAAGCTGAATAGGCAAAGGACATACAAACATATGCAAGAAGCTGAATGACAGAATGGGAAGAACCGAAGAGATGCCAAGCAACATTCCCATTACAATTTAGGTTGTGGGAGAGTTGGATGCACGCTCCAAATCAGGACCAGGCAATCTGTGGGTTCTGGCAAATGCCGATTGCTTTAAAATGTAAATGGGCTGCTCACCTAAAAATGCAAATTAGGTTTGTCTTTAATATGTAAATGAGCCAATCACTTTAGAAATGTAAATGAGCTGTCTGTAATAGCCAGCCACAGCTAAGCCGATACCTGCATTTGTCTTTGGGTGGAACCAGGAATTCTGACTAACTTCAGTTAGTAATATTAGAGTTGCTTGTTATATACCCAATCCCTTATGCTTATGATAAGTATGTTGGCAACTGGAGGATCCATGCTCAGAACAATCACTTCAGCCTGTGTATGGAACACTGTGATATGCAGCATTCATTTCATGAGACAGCCTAGTCTCTTCAAGTATGCCACCCTTTTGCCCTCTGACATTGTAGTTAAAGGGGTGGTTCACCTTCAAGTTGACTTTTAGTATATTGTAGAAGGGCCAATTCTAAGAAACTTTTCAATTGGTCTTCATTATTTATTTTTCATAGTTTTTTAATGATTTGCAATTTTCTTCTGTTTCGTTGCAGCTTTCAAATGGGGGTCACTGACACCTTCTAAAAACAAAAGCTCTGTATGGCTACAAATGTATCTTTATTGCCACTTTGTATCACTTATCATTTTTTTCAGTCCCTCTCCTATTCATATTCCAGTCTCTTATTCAAATCAATGCAGGGTTGCTAGGGTAATTTGTACTCTAGAAACCAAATTGCTGACACTGCAAACTATAGAGCTGATGAATAAAAAGCTAAAGAACTCAAAAACCACAAAAAATAAAAACCAATTGCAAATTGTCTCAGAATATCACTCTCTAGATTATACTAAAAGTTAACTCAAAGGTGAACAAACCCTTTAAAGTCCTCTTATCTGCCAGGGTGCATGGTCTAGCTGGGGGCACACAAAGGAAAATTTAGAATATACTGTAAGTAGGGCTGCCACCTTTTCTTGAAAAAAATACCAGCCTTCCTATATATTTATCTTTTTTTCTCTATTAATAACATTGGGATCAACCATCAAAAATACCGGCCATCGCGGTATAATAGCGGTCAGGTGGCAACCCTAACTGTAAGTATAGGGCCACTAATCCATCTGATAGAATAGTTGTGATAGAAACTAAAGGGAAACTGTCATGGGAAAACATGTTTTATTTAAAACGCATCAGTTAATAGTGCTGCTCCAGTAGACTTCTGCACTGTCAGAGAGAGAGTTTTAGCTCCCCGTTCTGGACTGTCAAATTCTGCACTGAAATCCATTTCTCAAAAGAGCAAACAGATTTTTTAATATTCAGTTTTGAAATCTGACATGGGGCATAGGCGGATTTTCATTAAGGCTTGGGGAGGCTAAGCCTTCCCAAAACTGTTTGCATGAAAATTTTTAAGAAAATTTCAAAGAAAAAAATGAAAAAACCTCTAAATTTGAGTTTGTCTGGGGGAGGGGCAATGGGTGCTGCTGGGGTCAGGGCCAAGAGACAA
>CM044446.1:58770527-58789179 GCA_024363595.1 Xenopus borealis
CTATTAAACGCCAGGCGACTGAATCTCCCCGAATCTCCCTGTCTGTCCCTAGCTTAAAAGCAAATAGACAGGTTCGTGTGTGAGTAAGGTTAGTGCAGGGGTCTCCAACCTTTTTTGCTTGTGAGCCACATTTAAATTTAAAAAAACAGTTGGAGAGCAACACAAGCACGAAAAAGTCCTTGGGGATGTCAAATAAGAGCTCTGATTGGCTTTTTGGTAACCCCTATATGGACTGGCAGCCTACAGGAGAGAATGTTTTTTATGCAACCAAAACTTGCCTCTAAGCCAGTAATTCAAAAATAAGCACCTGCTTTGAGGCCACTGGGAGCAACATCCAAGGGGTTGCAAGCTACTGGTTGGGGATCACCGGGTTAGTGTATGCTTGTGTAGAGAACTTTGATTGTAATTGGTAAGGGCCAATTTGAATACGTAACTGTTTTTGTATAGTGCCATGGAGTTTGTTAACACATAGTGCATTTTTATTCTATTGTTAAACAAAAAAGATGGGGTATATGGTAACCCAAACCTTACATTTTGTTTCTTCCAACCAACATTTGTAAGGCTTTTCTAGAAGGCGCTAAGAAGATATGGAGAAGAATCAGAAATGTGCAACTGAACAAGAAAGATTTAAAGCTAGATCAGGTCATGAGGATAGTCAGAGAGAACAGCCCAGAAAGACACAGACCACTACTGAATCTGATAAGGACTCTGGCTATTCAGGTATGGAATTTTGTACTTTACTCAAAACATTCCTCATTCTAGATTGTGTTCTGTAAAACTGAAGTGGAAAAATCTAATGGAAACACCATTTCAGGCACAAAATTGTTAAAACGTTCAAATAAGGGTGCCTGTTTGCGCTGAAGAATGTAATATTTAAAAATGGCATGCCTTTAGTTGGAAGATTTACCAACTGTCTCTGGAAGCAATCTTATAGTATGGGTCTATATGAGTAAGCAGCCAGACATCACCATGAGCCATGCTAACAGTGGCCTAAATGGTGTAAAAGTCACCACCATTGCATGGTGGGTCTAGTTTTTTCTTAAAAGTTTAAGGCTACCATAGGGTTAATTTGTAACTAGGTAGCTGGTTTACTCCATCATGTTGGTTGTTGTGTTATGGTGACAAGATTTAGTTTGGCAGTGATTTCATCATGAGTCCATTTTGATTACAGTTCTTCTTTCCAAACAAATAAAGAAAACACTGCTAGTTTGTACCATACATAATCCTGTAATGATTTATTTCTTTAAAGAAACCATCATTTTTTTTATTCTCAGTTATCCTCTATGATTGCTTCAGTCTCCTTAATTGTACTTTAATAAGCTGCACTCTTCCTGTACCGCTGTCCTGCAAATTAATGTTTTTATACCCCAACCAATTTATTTAAGCAGCTGTCTGTTCAGAACTGTTAGGAATGCCATGTTTTAAGTTGCTGCCTCTCCACTTCACTTTAAGGCTATGGTCACACAGGCTGATCGGATTAAAATTAACGGAGCAGGGGCACATAGCAGATCTGCTTCTCTCAGCGTGCAAAAATATGCAGTCTGGCAACAGCTAGAGCCAACAGCCTGTGTGTCCATAGCCTTACCACAAGAAGCAGACGGTAGTGGATTTACCTTTTCCTTGCCTGAGAAATAGCCTGGTGTAATTTAATTCTATTCTTCAGTCTTACCTGTTATTTGCTATGTCAATGTGTGCCCTATTTCTTCAGTTGGAATTGCTGTCCCAGTTGTACACCAATGATTATCTGTAGAAATGTATGCAGAGGAACACTGCATTATTGTTACCTTGTATGTTACAGCAACAAAGCTGAGTAGGAAGGAGAGTTCCCCTCTCTTACAGTCTGCACATACCCAAATCACTTGCTATGCATCCACTGATTGAGAAAGAAAAGGTGTAGGAGACCAAATGTGCCTAGGGTACTATTTCACCTATAACAAAAGCCAGCGCCAAAGGCACAGGGTAGAACAGACAGACATAGAACAGGATTATTTCATTAGAGTAACCCCTTGTGATTAGGAGCTTTTTACTTAGATACGCCACACTATGTGCAGCCCCCTTGGTTCGCCACCACCTTCAGTAGCTATATTTCAATTATTAATAGACTCTCCTCGGAGTATACTCTCAGATGGGTACTCACAAACTGAATATATTCAAATGCATAAAATAAAACCAACTTCCTCTTCTGTGCCAAGACCCACCTCCCGGTATACACTGTAGGTTCGATGCCGCAGCAAATAGTGTAAATCTGCTTTTATTCTCTAAAACAAAATATATTAAAATTGCACTCGCATGCCAGTCATGTTTAGAATGCGTATCATTTAAACATCCTGTGAGAACCGTCCCCACCAGTACACAAGTCCACACAAAGTCCTTTATGCCAGAGTGCTCAATTGCCTTACAGACTTCAGCGTTCTTTCGTGGCGTTCTTTCTCCCCTCATGTTTGCTGACAGGCGCTATCTAATGACGTCACCAGCCTTACGCATTTCGTTTGCGACTTCCTCAGAGGCTTGGTCATGCTGCATGCATCTTCCTACTTTATGCCTCCCATTTGTTTATCATGCGTCATTATGGCAACAACTCCACTCAATACTCCTATGTACATATTGCTTTTAATCAATAAACTTCAACACTCTTCCCCAAAAAACTTTCACTTTCTTCAATTAAGCATCAAATCTTATATAATATAATTTATAAAATATACTGTCAGATTCTTATACAGCCCTCATCCTTTCCTTTCAAAAAACAGGTTACCTAAGGCTAGGGCCAGATGTGGCCTAAATTAACCAGCTGAAATCCGCAGCCTGACTTTAGCCTTTGATTGCTAACAGAATCGTCTTCTCTGTTCACGTCCAGAAGCCTTGTGTTGGCTCCGGCACAAACGCACTTGGCGGATTTTGGTTTAAAATGCAAAGTCTCAAATTTCTTCACTTTTGCTGAGTGTGTTCATGCCAGAGCCAACACAAGTCTTATGGACACGAATAGAGACTAAAGCTCCCCATAGACGCAACGATATTTCCCTGCCGAAAGACCGATTTTAGGGAAGTCCGACCAATCTTTCAAATTATCGTGCGGTTAGTGGGATACAAACAATCGTTCATCTCACGATTTTTTGTCCGACATTGGTCTGATGATTGATCGGCCAGGTTAGAAAATCTTTATCGGTCCCCATGCAATCTACCTATGTTTGCAGCGCAAGCAGGCTGCGATCCTTCAGTTTTTGCAAGCAATATCGCCTGAAATGGTCTTTTTAGTTGATGGACACATTGGACATTTAAACGATCGTTTTGAGACAATCGTGGTCTCACGATAATTATTGGATCTTTAAGATCTGCTAGCAGTAAGGGGCTGAAATCGGCCTGTGGATTTCAGCAGACTGCTTTTGAACTCTTATCCTAGCCTAAAGGCTGGAATAGGTGTTGGTTTTTCTGCAAGCTCAGGCATTCATTCAGAATTCATAATGAATTGAAATGGCTGCCAAAATATTATTATTTAGTAACATGTATTTCTATAGTGCCAGCATATTTCATATCGCTGTAAAGTGAATGTTATTATACAACTAAATCACATGAATTACATATTTAGAACATATGGAATTAAATACATCACAATAAATATGGAGTTACATACATCACAATAAATACCGGTACAGAAGGCTCTGTGCATGAAGAGCTTACAATCTAAAGGGAAGGGAATGATACACAAGGTGTGGGAGTGGGCAAGATCAGATTTAAGTGGGTGAGAGATGTGATACTGTTCACCTTCCAAACACTTTTTTTTCTGTTCAGTGGTTTTCAGATTGTTCTCCATAAATAAAGACTTTTTTCAATTACTTTCCATTATTTATTTTTTACTGTTTTTCCAAAATCTAAGTTTAAAGTTGAATGTTGGTGTCTTTGGTGTTTGAGTCCGCAGCTCAGTAATTTAGGTGCAGATTCTGAATTGTTACAATTTTGCAACATTCAATTGATACATTTCACAGCAACATCTCTGTAGTATTAGCAACTATTGTATCAATTCTAACAGCTGCCTGTAATGAACCCCAGAGATTCTGCTCAGCAAGGACAAAGATAAGAAATGTGTTAGTTAAATGTATCAGTTTAGAACAGTGGGGGGGCTCTTTCTAAAGAGCTGCTTTAGAAATTGAAAAATTACACTTTACACTTCACTATTAGAAAAACTGTTACAAATAGAAAATAGACAGTTATTGGAAAAAGTCATTATTTATGGTGATCTATCTGAAAACAACTAGTTGTTTGGTGGACAACCCCTTTGAGAGTGAGGGTAGGCTTCTATAAATACGTTTGTTTTAAGAGATTTCTTGAAAGTGGAAAGGTTGGGAGAAAGTCGGACAGACAGTGGGAGAGAATTCCAGAGGAGGGGTGCAGCTCTGGTTCATTATGCCATTATGAAACACAAAATAAACCCTTAATTTGGTATAAAAAAATAGTTAATCACTTCTGGGTCGGTAAATAGCGGTCTTGAATTTCCTTCATTTGTACTCAGTCTGTCTGAATTGTTGGAGTTCAAACTCTTTAGAGATATTCTTATAATATTTTCAAGCTCTTATACATTTTTCTAGCTTTATGAGCATCACAAACTCTTATTTTGAGGTCTTCTCTTGTTCAAATCATGACACATCCACAAATGTGTTGTATGTGTAATCAGGCTTTGCTGGATTTTTAGTTTTTAAATAAAACAGGGTCACTCACTCCCACTTGATGCACTACCACTGAAACTAACGGAAAACACACTATTTTCACAGGGGGGCTTGCAAGCCAAAATCCGCCACGGGACGCCACTATCGTCGTTTTTCTGCAGAAACGCCAATACGTCAAGAAACTACCAAATCGATAGACTCTATGGGATCTGCACGTATTTTAAATATATAGTGTATAAATTCTCGCGAGATAAATTATGCATATATGTTGTACGGCGTATTAGGCCTCTGATGTAATTACGTTGCATATTGACAATCATTCCTGTTCCATTTTGCTGTACATAGCTTATCTATTTCTAATCAGCGGAATTATGGGGAACGAGAACATTGAGAAGTGCATGTTGTGAAAAGACACTTATGTGCTGAAAAATGCATGAAAAACGCATGTTGACCATCCCGTGTTGGTTTCAGTTGGAGCTTTTTTAAAAACGCCACGTCTGGCCTTGCCAAAAGTATTCACTTACTTTTGCCACACTCAGATGTTATTGGATCATTTATTTTCAATAACTAAATGAAAAATGTTTTTTATTTTATTCATCTACCTTTAAGACTTGTTTGAAAATCAGATGATGTTTTAAAAGGATCCTGTCATGGGAAAAAATTTTTTTTTCAAAATGCATCCGTTAATAGTGCTGTTCCAGAAGAATTCTGCATTGAAATCCATTTCTCAAAAGAGCAAACAGATTTTTTTATATTTCATTTTGAAATCTGACATGGGGCTAGACATATTGTCAATTTCCCAGCTGCCCCTGGTCATGTGACTTGTGCTCTGATAAACTTCAATCACTTTTTACTGCTGTACTGCAAGTTGGAGTGATATCACCCCCTCCCTTTCCCCCACCCAGCAGCCTAATAAAAGAACAATGGGAAGGTAACCAGATAACAGCTCCCTAACATAAGATAACAGCTCCCTGGTAGATCTAAGAACAGTACTCAATAGTAAAAACCATGTCCCACTGCGTACTATTCAGTTACATTGAGAAGGAAAAACAACAGCCTGCCAGAAAGCAGTTCCCTCCTAAAGTGCTGGCACAAGTCACATGACTGGGGCAGCTGGGAAATTGACAAAATGGCTATCTCCATGTCAGATTTCAAAACTGAATATAAAAAAATCTGTTTGCTCTTTTGAAAAATGGATTTCAATGCAGAAGTTTACTGGAGCAGCACTATTATCTGATGCATTTAAAAAAAACATGTTTTCCCATGAAGGTTTCCCTTTAAGTACCATTCATGTAAACATTCATACAAAGAACATTTTAAAGGGTTCACACACTTTCAACTGTATGCACCAAAATATTTTCTGTGTTAAAGCTGTGTTGACTTGTATCAACACTTGCATTACTATGAGTGGAACGTATGAAAATCCACATCTAAGTCATCTTAAAATGGCTGTTGATACTAACATAAAATGCAGAGTTTGCTTGCTTACTTTATGTTGCATATTATATGTGCATAAATTCTTACATATTTTGTGGGCATTGTTTTACGGGATAAAAAAAATCTGATCTGTGAATATGTGAATGTGCTAGCATTGTGGCTTCCTCAGAGATTGTTTATAGCAAGACTCATAGTTGCTGTTGTGAGATAATTTATTCTGTATCCCCTTTATGTGTTCTAAAGTGTACTTTCACTGTTCTCCAGATGTCGCATCAGAGTGCCTAAGCTCTGTTGAGCAGACTGATTCAGAAGAGGGTCCAGCTACATCACGCTGGAATGTAGCATGGAAGCCCTCAAGCAAAACTCCATCGCAACCGCATTCGTTGGTCGTCTTGAAGAACCTGCTTGTTGATCAGGTAGAGCATGTTAGAGACCATTTGCTTTGTGCTAGCCAGTATAATCTGCTTCTTTTTTTGTTACATGGAAGCAGCAAAACTTGGTCTTATTCTGGAAAAATATACATACACTTCCCTATATAAGTCTGTTAGAAACTGATATATGGACACTAATTGCCTAAGTGAGTATTGAACTTGGCTGCAGAGAACAAGACAGGGTTGGTCAGTCTGTCCGTGAACCAGGCTGTTAAATGGGTGGATCATTTTCAAGTTAACGTTTACCATGTTATAGAATTTTCTAATTGTTTTCAGTTGGCCTTTTTCTAGTTTATTTGCTTTTCTTCTGACTCATTCAAGCTCTCAAATTGGGGTCCCCATATAAAAAACAAAGCTCTGTAAGGCTAAACATTTATTGTTATTGCTATATATTATTGCTCCTCTGTCTATTCGGGCCTCTCCTATATATATTTTTAGCCTATCATTCAAATCAATACAACCAAATTGCTGAAATTACAAACTGGAAAGCTGCTGAATAAGAAACTAAATGCAAAACTACAAATAAAATAAATAAAAACCAATAGCAAATTGTTTCAGAATATCACTCTCTACATCATACTAAAAGTTTTCTTAAAGGTAAACAACCCCTTTAAAGGGGATGTTCACCATAGACCATATTCTACATTTGGATAGCGCCTGTGAGCAATTATTTTTAGCAAATCATCTTTATTATTTTATTTTTTGCAAATTCTTTTTTTTATAATTTTAACAAGAAAGGGGGAACGGGTACAGAAAAGAAAGGAGGGGGTTGGGAAAGAAGGAATATTTGCAATAGACATTTACAAGATCGTAATATTTAGATCAGCAAGTCCGACAACGAGTCATTGCTCAATAAAAAAGTGATATTGTTTTAAACAAAAACGAGAAAAAAAAGGAAATCAATAGAATACAGCAACAAGTCTATAAGGTGAGTGGGGCTACACATGAATACTTATTACATAAACTATTCTTCTTGACAATGAATAATAAAGTAAGTACTCTAACAATTATTCCTGAGGAAATCTAACCAGGGCGACCAAATTTTCCAGTAGTTGGCACTGTCATTACTCATCAAATATGATATTTCCTCTAGTTTTCTAATTTCTTCCATAGTAGTTAACCAGTCTTTGTATGTGGGGGGATTGACTGATTTCCAATTCTTAGGAATTAGAGCTTTCGCTGCTTGCATCTTTATTATTTTAAATGTTCCTTTTTGAAGCTACAGCCCTGCTAAAGTTCTCTTTTATGTGCTCTCAGCTCTCTTTTGGGGATTTCCCAGCCCAGGAATTGGCAGGCAGTCAAACAAAAAAATCACACTGAACTGGCTCTGCCCATGCTTCCTTCTCCTGTTTTTATTTGCATATCTTTGATAGTATTCGCTGGCAAGATTTAGTCAATAGGATTAGTGAAATGCAAATGAAGCAGGAGTGGAGAGGCATGTGCTGTAACTGTATGGGCAGACTAGAAAGCTGTGTCGCTGATCCCTAGTAGAGAGCAGAGGAGAGAGACTTTTAGCGCCAATCCACAGCTTAAATGTTCTGTAGCTTCAAAACTATCCATTTAAAATAATAAAGATTAATTTCAAAATTGTTTCTCCTGACTGGGGCTATTCAAGTTTAGACTGTGTTCTGAAGCTGAACCACCCCATTCATGAACAATAACTGTGAGTTGCTATTAATTTATTATGTAATGTTACAAGTTTCTTCTCTCTTGAAAACCTCTTTAATTCACTGGGGGGACTAATCTCCCCGAATCTGCCTGTGTCTCCTGACCCTAAAGGGTGTGCGGTGTAACTATTACAATATTACTGACCCTAAAGGTGGCCATACATGGTGAGATCCGCTCGTTTGGCGATGTTGCCAAATGAACGCATCTCTCCCCGATATGGGCGATATCAGGCTGATCGGATCTTAGGGCCATCAGATCAGAAAGGCGCAGATACGGACAGTCGGACCGCATCAACTAACTGATGCGGCTGCGATCCGATGGGATTTTCAATCCTGCCCGATCAACATCTGGCCGACTTTCGGCCAGATATCGATCGGGGAAGCCCGTCGGAGGGCCCCATACACGGCCCGGTAAGCTGCCGACTCAATCTGTCGGCAGCTTTAATCGGCCCATGTATGGCCCCCTTAATACTCCAGAGATGCTGCTGAGAAATGTATCATCTAAATGTTGCAATACTGTAACCGTTTAGAGTCTGCACCTGAATTACTGAACTTCCAGACTCCAACACCAGAGACATGAACATTCAACTTTAAAGTTAAATTTTGGAAAAACAGTAAAAAATAAGTAATGGAAAGCTATTTAAAAAGGTCTTCATTTCTGGGGAACAATCTGAAAACAACTAAACTGAAAAAAGTGTTTGGAAGGTGATCAACCCCTTTAAGTTTATTTTGCACAACTAACATAATAGAAAATAATTTGGAATTATTTCTTTAGGTGACAGGTCCCCTTTAATAAACAAAGCCACAAACCATTGGGTCAGCACAAATATAATTCTGCTGTGGCTAATCACACATGCAAATGTTTTGGCAGTTTACCAGGGGTAAGACCCACCAATTTATATGGTTGTATGATTAGCCACTGCAGAGTAACTTCACCAATGACAGTTGAGGAATTATTAAAAACTGTAACAAGCAACTGGCTTTTGACATAAAACAAAAACATAGTAATCATTGTAGTTAAACAATTAGGAGAAGCAGACTGCTGCTAAACGAAGTACCCATATTGCCACCTTATGTCATTGGGGGGTCACTGACCCAGCAGACCAAAAGAGCTGCTGAAGAAAAAGTAAAATAATTGCAAAACCATAAAAAATAAAGACAGATTGCATATTGTCTCAGAATATCATACTTAGTTAATTCAAAGATAAACAACTTGCTATTTGATTTTGTTGTTCGTATTTCTTTATGTCATAGATGTTTGGTGTTGTGGCTGACTTTATTAAAGTGGACCTGTCACCCCATATATTCAAAAATATTGAAAATCCTATTTTATCACATTAGTCAAGCAAAATTAACATTAATTACACTAAATAAATTATTTGAATCTTGTTTCCTTCAGTCTGGGAATTCATAATCATAGCAAGCAGGCAGGAGCCATTTTGTGGACTCTGTTATTAAGGCAAGCCTTGCATCATCATCTCAGAAACCAGAATGGGGGACCAGTCGTCTAACCCCATGTCCTGGCTACACAATTAAATGGTTAAGAGAACTGGGGGAATGTGTGGGGGAGCATTGTCATCTAGGAAGTGCTGAATGGAAGTGAAAGTAATTATCTGCCCAGCCTCTATGCCTAAGGCCTAGGACCAATCACATGCTATCATTAGGACTGCCCCAAATCCACTATTTTGGTATTTGGCTGAAGATGAACCCCTAATTTGATAAGGTAACCTAGCAGCATAGTACCTGCTGTTTTGATACTGTTTTTTCCACAACCTCTACAAATTTGTCTAGCCATTCCCTGGGTTAAATCTCCTGTCCGTAGGAGTGCAGCATCCTGAGTATTTGACCATTTTCTTATGGTGCAGTAAACAATTTCAATCCAGCTGTTTCCACACAGTTGACTGAGAGATCACATGTATATGGTCACCAGAGACACAATTGTTTCCCAGGCGACCGTACACGGTATTTTAGAGACTGTCAAAAAAAGGGGGAAAAACATTAAAAGAAAAACCAAGTAACCAAAAGGCCTTGTTTTAAAGCTGTTTTTTTTTTCTCCCTCAGGCATCTGGCCCTGAAGCTAATGCCAGCTCCTGGGCTGTCCGCCCTTCCTTTCAGCTGCTTCAGACTTCCCCACAGATCCTCTTCTTTCCCCCTACTGTGTCATCTTCAAAGCCTTCCACCTGTAGAAAAGATGCCAAGTACCTGCCCATTTTAAAATCCTACACAAAGATTGCACCACATCCATCACACCATGTCTCCAATATATCCCTTCCTTGTGCCAGAAAGAGAGGCCTAAATGAGAGGCCTTATAACCAGACAAAAAGGCAGTGTTCCAAGGGCCACAGTGGGAGTCGAAAAGGGATGGATGCCACAACTTTGTTAGATGCAGGAGTACAACAAGGTCCAGTTGACCAAAATGTGAAAGAAAGTTCTGTCTCTTTCAAAGACAAAAAGCTGGACATGCAAATGACAACCGAGAACATTAATTCATATGAGAAGAGTTCCCAAGTTGATTCCTTGGATAAACAGCAGACCCATCTCAGTGCAGATCAACAAAACAAATCACAACGATTTCAGAATACCCTGGATATTTTGCACCGCTCTGGGTTGCTGAGCATTGCCATGAAAACTAAGGAATTGGCACGACACAATCAAGCTACACAAAACCAGTTGGAGAAGCTGCAAGAGCAGGTGCAGCTTTATGCCACAGCAGTAAGTAGTAACCAACCTCAAGACTGGCAAAGACTTCAAGATTCATTGGCAGAGCCTGTTAAAGGAGATACGGTGGACCTGTCAGTCGGAGAAATTGATTTGTAATGTTTCATTTTCAGGTTATCTAATTAGTAGTGGTATTCATTCCGTCTGCCCAAGACCACTCTCTACTGAAAAAAATAGACCAAGAAAAGATACAGTGGTTCCCAGTTTTATAAAAAGCCTGTCTATCCCCCACACCAGCATATGTTCACGTTATCTCAAATAGTGAGAGTTCATTTGAAAAATAGTGAGAGTCTATTTTATCAAAGACAATTTGGGTAGGGCTATCTCAAAACTGGAGGCAGCTAGCCCCGAAAAAAGAGACAATTCAGTGGTGTCTCTTAAATGTGAAGTTAAGTGGCACTATGAATAGCAGAGACCAATAGCCAGAGGGGCTGCTGTAAGATACCATAGACTGTTACTATTTATTGTGCTAGATAGGTGCTGTTTGGGCTTCTGTGTATTTGGAATGCCAGGGCATATTTTATAACCATGGCTGGATCTGGTACAGATGACACAATAGTGGAATGACTTTGAGAGAGAGAGAGAGAGAAGGGGCATGTGCTGTTAACAAGTTTTGTGCATTCTAAGAAGCAGGGATTGGTGGCAGAGTTTAACAGTTTATCACAGCTAAGATATTTGGCTAATCTTTGCTAACATCCTGGTTTTGACAAGTAGTGCAAGGCTGGCCTTTACTACATTTTATCTAAACATAAGAGTTCGTTTTATTTCATTTTGTAGGTGTGGAGTAATTAAAATGTGAATATTTCAAACTAGCTCTAAATCAATCTATGCATGGCTGCTTTGTACACTTTCATTTCATACAGAATAAATAAAAACCTATTTAATGCTGATCCGAATATTTTTTTTCCCAAAAATTTTTCAAAAGCATCAGCAGCCTGGCACTCCTGTCATGTTTCTGCTCTACAACTACCTGCACCTGGCAGTGGTTGCTGTGTTATAAAATTTTGCAGCAGGCATTGTCAAAGATGCCATGATCTATAGGACTTCATGTTTTATTATTTTTTTTTAATTAAGCTGGTGTGTGTTCAGCCTGTCAGATGGACCTGAATAATGATGTAGTATAACTGTATATCGCATCTGACCATGTGCTACTGTATGTGAGACTAATACAAACTGGTTGGTGCAAGGCACACTGGATACCTATGTTCAGATCAGACAAAAACTAAAAATAAGTAAAAATGTAGACTTTATTTTATATAATCATCTCTCGCCTGACGCGTTTCATGTCCAAAAGACACTTAGGGGCAGATTTACTAAGGGTTGAATTTTGAATGCCAAAAAAATTCGAAATTTGACCAGGGAATAGTGGGGAATTAAAAAAATTCGAATTAGAATTTTTTTAGCACAATTCGATTGATCAAATAGGGAAATTCGAATCGAATTTTCGAACGATTTTTAAACGATCGATCGAATTTTTCTAATTTTCTAATTTTTCTAATTCGATCTAAGGGAATGATCCCCATTTCAGTAGGTTCAATCTGGTGATCGAATTTAAATGGGAAGTATTCGACCATCGAATTTTCGAATATTCGAATAAAATTAAATTCGAATCATTCGACTTTTAATATTTGATGGTTGAATTTGCCTAATTTGCATATTCGAAATTCGAATCTGCCCCTTAATCATAGGCTTGAATATACATATCGTGAGACAATATTTAAAAACAAAGCAACCAATCACAAAACAGGGAGGGGTCAAAGAAAAAACACATCACAAAAATTTTAAAGCAAAATAAGCCTCATCTCTCTACAAGATGGGCTAAAAAGATGAAAATATATAAATATTGCAAATAACTCCAATTGATTTCATAATATGATAGAAACAATATTGACTTGTTGAAACGAAGTGTATTTTGGATAAATATACATGATTAAAAATAAATCACCATAATTAACCCTTTAAGTGCCACCCAACATAGAATCTATGTTCTGTGGTGAAATGCCACAGAACGTAGATTCTACGTTCTGCAGCATTTCAGGGTTAAGGGACGGAGAAGCGGCTTTTTTAAGTCGCTTGCTCCGTTCCTTTTCGTTCCCCAGCCCCCAGTCAAGGTGCAGGGGCCGGGAACGAGTGGCCCATGGCTTGTGATCGCCCAGGGGCCATGAGGTAGAGTCCTGCGCGGGTCCATTTTTTGGGACCCGTACCCGCAATCCGGACCCGCGTTCTTACCCGCAATCCGGACCCGCGACCCGCCTTCTTACCCGCTTGGAACCCCGACCCGTATCCGCGACCCACTGACCATCAAGAATCAGGAAGTGCTGTCATTGTAAACCGGAAGTTACATCATCAGAAGTAGCCGCGATCAGAAAAAAAGGAGTAAAGCATGAAGTACTGTCATTGTAAACCAGAAGTGATATCATCTGTAGTAGACCTGCTCAGAAAAAGGAGTAAAAATCGCTATGGCGAGGATCTACGACCCGACCCTCAACCTGCAGAACCACCAGCCCGATTCTATACCCGCACCCAGAAATTCTACAAAAAACCCACAGGGTACCGCGGGATTTTGCGGTTACGCGACCCGCTGCAGGACTCTACCACGAGGCAGCAGCAGGCACGTGTAGCATATGTGCCCTGCTGCTGCCTGCAATTGTAAAGTCGCTCACTCGGTTCTGAGCGCTTTCCTTCTGTTCTCCAGGCCCTAGGCAATAAGCCTAGGTGGGGAACAAAAGGCCCCTGGGTTGCGATAGCCCCGAGGCCCCTAGGCAGCAGCAGGCACATAAAATCTATGTGCTCTGCTGCTGCCTGCGCTCTGTGAACAGAGGAGCGGCTTTGCAATACTCTCTCAATACTCTCCCTAGAAACCCTACTGAGGGAGACCTTCCAGATGGCAAAGTGGTTAGAGCATGCACCTACGGTGTACATGGTCGTGGGTTGAATCCCGCTCCCTCCAGAAATTCAACATTGTCACTGGAATAGACAGTCGGTTCAAGGAAGCGGATCAGAGGGTGTGTTGATCAGTGAAAGTTGGTGCCTGAAGATAAACTGCAGATGCATCTGCAGAAGTTGCTATCTAGAGAAACAGTGGAAATACATCGGTAGAAGTTGCTACCTAGATTACCAGTGGAAATGCATCAATAGAAGTTGCTGCCTGGAGAAACAGTGGAGATGCATCAGTAGAAGTTCCTGCCTGGGGAAAGGGCACTGTGTGGAAGGAAGGAACGAGGCTAGAGCTGCCGTGGTGGCCAAGGTGGAGCCGGAGGTTGGTTCCCTGTGATGGAAGGTGGGGGTCTTGCTGAAAATACTGGTGGTTGGCAGCTGGTCTTGCTGATTGAAACTGTATTGAGCTGTTTTTTTTTTCTTTTGGGGGGTTATATCATCCTTCTAACCAACCCAGGTATCTTCTTTGGGTGGTTTTCCTATCTGGTCTCCCACCATGCAAGGTATCTGCATTTGTGCTGTGGTTTCCCATCTAGCACCTGGTCCATGCTTTTCCCATACCTTCCCCTTACCTTGAACCTTCCTTGCCCTTACCTTTGCATACACTTGGAGGGGTTCCCTATATAGCAAAAACGCACCAACACAACCCCTACCACCCAACCCCTGCTTTTGGGAGGGTTTACTTAGCATCAGCCCACGCCAACCCTTTGGAATTACTCATTGATTGCAGTTTTCTGTGCAGAACCTGGAAAAACATTTGGGAAAGCATTTAACATAGGCAGCTTTTTTTGCTTTACTGAACCCAAAGTATTGGTACTCATTAAAGTAGCTATAAAAAACAATTAAACCCATAGATGCACTGGCATCTACCAGAAACATGCAATGTGGTAGTCAAGGTTAGGGTGCTTTGATCAGAAGACACACATGTAGACACATCCGCCAATAAATAAACAGGATGGTGCTCAATTTCCCGTACCAGTTTGTGACTGAATTCAAAGTAGTGGTGATTGGTTAATGCTGCTTGCAGAAAAGGGCAGAGATGGGCAGCTTCAGTATTTGGAACTCGGGACTCTGTGGCAGTGGAGCATGAGCCTTAGATAATGTGCCTCAATCTGTAAGCTTGCTGTGACGGGCTCCAGATGATCATTACAACCGAATGTAACTTACCTTGACCATACCTTGCCCTTGTCTTACCTTTGCAAACACTTATAAGGGTTCCCAATAGAGCAAACACCCACCAACATTACCCCTATCACACACCCCCTGTGCTTTTCTGTGGTATCCTTTGCTTCCCTTAGCATCCTTGGTTGAATTCAAAGTAGCAGTGACTGGTTAATGCTGCTTGAAGAAAAGTGCAATGTTCCCTCCATAGCTTTGGAAAAGTTATACCCGGTATTTGAACTCGGAACTCTGCAGTCGCAATGCAGGCACCGTAAATGAGTCTGAGCCTACTGGAGTTGGCCCCAGATGACCACTAGAGTCGAATGTCCCTGTGGGACTTCAAATTGATAGGTCAGCACCTTGCCTCAGCACCTTGCCCTTACCTTGACCATACCTTGCCCTTGTCTTACCTTTGCCTACACCTGTAGGGGTTCCCTATAGCGCAAACACCCACCAGCATTACCCCTACCACAGCACCCCCTGTCCTTTTCTGTGGTGTCCCTAGCATCAGTCCATGTTAAACCTTGATTCCTGAATAAGGACTGTGTTCCCAACACAACCAAAAAAAAAATATTTTAGAATCCAATTAAAAAAGGCAGCTATTGCTGATTACCAAACCAAAGTATCAATTCCTCATTAATGTTGCATTAAAATACTATAATCAAACGAATGTGCTGTCTAATACCAAACGAATACCGGGCAGGATTTGAACTACTCTTTGTAGAAGACCTGGAATTAGACACATATGCCACAGAGCAGATAGGTGAAAGCTGTGCTTCCCTTAGCATCCTTGGTTAAATTCAAAGTAGCAGTGACTGGTTAAAAAGGCTTGCAGAAAAGGGAAAAGATCCCTAAATAGCTTTGGAAAATTCTTACCTGGGATTAGAACTCGTAACTCTGCGGTCACAGTGTAGACACCTTGAATGACGCGCCACAGAGTCTGAACCTTTGGGAACTCGCCCCAGATGTCCACTAGAGCTGAATGTCCCCTTGTGACTTAAAAATTATAGGTCAGCACCTTGCCCTTACCTTTCCCATACCTTGCCCTTGTCTTACCTTAGCCTACACCTGTAGGGGTTCCCTATAGCGCAAACACCCACCAGCATTACCCCTATCACAGCACCCCGTCCTTTTCTGTGGTGTCCCTAGCATCAGTCCATGTTTAACCTTGATTCCTGAATGAAAACCGTGTTCCCAACAAAACAAAAAAAAAATATTTTAGAATCCAATTAAAAAAGGCAGCTTTTGCTGTTTACCAAATCAAAGTATCGATTCCTCATTAATGTTGCATTAAAATACAATTAATCAAACGAATGCGCTGTCTTATACCAAACAAATTCAGGGCTGGATTTGAACTCAGGATGCTCTGTGCAGAAGACGTGCAATTAGACACATGTGCCACAGAGCAGACAGGTGAAACCTGTGCTTCCCTTAGCATCCTTGGTTGAATTCAAAGTAGCAGTGACTGGTTAAAACTGCTTAAAGAAAAGAGCAAAGATCCCTAAATGTCTTACCTGGGATTTGAACTCTGAACTCTATGGTCGCAATTTAGGCACCTTAAACAATGCGCCACATGGTCTGAACCTTTTGGTGCTGGCACCAGATGACCACTAGAGCTGAATGTCCCTGGCATCCACCAGAAAATCCAGCCCGGTATTCGTCTGGTATAAGACAGCGGATTCGTTTGATTTATTGTATTTTAATGCAACATTAATGAGGAATCGATATTTTGGTTTGGTAAACAGCAAAAGCTGCCTTTTTTAATTGGATTCTAAATTTTTTTTTTTTGGTTCTGTTCTGGAATCAAGGTTAAACATGGACTGATGCTAGGGACACCACAGAAAAGGACAGGGGTTGCTGTTATAGGTGTAATGCTGGTGGGTGTTTGCTCTATTGGGAACCCCTATTAGTGTTTGCAAAGGTAAGACAAGGGCAAGGTATGGTCAAGGTAAGGGCAAGGTGAAAACCGGTCTATTTAAATGCACAAAGTTACATTCGGTTGTAATAATCATCTGGAGCCCTTCACAGCAAGCTTACAGTCTGAGGCACATTATCTAAGTCTCCTGCTCCACTGCCACCGAGTCCCGAGTTCCAAATACTTAAGCTGCCCATCTCTGCCCTTTTCTGCAAGCAGCATTAACCAATCACCACTACTTTGAATTCAGTCACAAACTGGTACGGGAAATTGAGTACCATCCTGTGTCTACATGTGTGTCTTCTGATCAAAGCACCCTAACCTTGACTACCACATTGCATGTTTCTGGTGGATGACAGTGCATCTATGGGTTTAATTGTTTTTTATAGCTACTTTAATGAGTACCAATACTTTGGGTTCATTAAAGCAAAAAAAGCTGCCTATGTTAAATGGTTTCCCAAATGTTTTTCCAGGTTCTGCACAGAAAACTGCAATCAATGAGTAATTCCAAAGGGTTGGCGTGGGCTGATGCTAAGTAAACCCTCCCAAAAGCAGGGGTTAGGTGGTAGGGGTTGTGTTGGTGCATTTTTGCCATATAAGGAACCCCTCCAAATGTATGCAAATGTAAGGGCAAGGAAGGTTCAAGGTAAGGGGAAGGTATGGGAAAAGCATGGGCCAGGTGCTAGATGGGAAACCACAGCACAAATATCTTGCATGGTGGGAGACCAGATAGGAAAACCACCCAAAGAAGATACCTGGGTTGGTTAGAAGGATGATATAACCCCACAAAAGAAAAAAAAAACAGCTCAATACAGTTTCAATCAGCAAGAGCAGCTGCCAACCACCATTATTTTCAGCAAGAACCCCACCTTCCATCACAGGGAGCCAACCTCCGGCTCCACCTTGGCCAGCACGGCAGCTCTGGCCTCCTTCCTTCCACACAGTGCCCTTTCCCCAGGTAGGAACTTCTACTGATGCATCTCCACTGTTTCTCCAGGCAGCAACTTCTACTGATGCATCTCCACTGTTTCTCCAGGCAGCAACTTCTACTGATGCATTTCCACTGTTTCTCCAGGCAGCAACTTCTACTGATAAATTTCCACTGTTTCTCTAGGTAGCAACTTCTGCAAACGCATATTCAGTTTTTCTCCAGGCACCAACTTCCACTGATCAACACACCATCTGATCCGCTTCCTTGAACCGACCGTCTATTCCAGTGACACCGTAGGCGCACGCTCTAACCACTTGGCCATCTGGAAGGTCTCCCTCATTATAGTTTTAGGCAGAAGAAATGCCTACCAGCACTGTCTATAACTGCTACTTCTTATTGGCTTCTAGAAAATGATTTTCACATTCTGTACACAACACTGTTATCAAAAGGCAATTCTATAGGTTAAATGTGGGCTAATGCTTAGAAAAACAAAGAAAAGGGAAGGGGATGGGGTGGTAAGGGTTGTGTTGGGGGGTGATTGCACTACAGGGAACCCCTACAAGTGTAGTCAAAGGTAAGGTACGGGCAAGGTATGGTCAAGGTAAGGGCAAGGTGCTGACCTATCAATTTTGAGTCACAAAGGGACATTCAGCTCTAGTGGTCATCTGGCGCAACTCCCAAAGGTTCAGACCCTGTGGCGCGTTGTTTAAGGTTCTTAATCTGCGACCCTAGAGTTTAGAGTTCAAATCCCAGGTAAGACATTTAGGGATCTTTGCCCTTTTCTTCAAGCAGTTTTA
>CM044446.1:58792087-58805625 GCA_024363595.1 Xenopus borealis
AGGGGCAGATATAATGTTGTTGCAAGAGACGCATCTAACTGGACAAAGGGTACGGGCCCTAAAAAAACAATGGCTGGGTCGTACACTACATGCTGAATACTCAACATATTCCTGAGGGGTAGCTATTTTATTTCGGAAAACAATCAATCCCACTATTGAGAAAGTAATGTCTGATAGATATGGGAGATTTCTTATTTTAAAGGTCACAATTCAAACATACACAATGATGTTGGTTAATATATACTCACCTCCCCCACAAGCACAAATAGAGGGACTTAGACTTCAGAGACTAGAGGAAAAAATATCACTCTATGCAGATGACATGTTGGTATATCTTGCGAATGCAAGGCACTCTCTTTCTGAGCTCCTGGCCGAGGTCAGGAAATTTGGGGATTTCTCTGGCCTCCAGGTCAATTGGGCAAAGTCTGTTCTTTTCCCTATAGACCCTGGGAATACCAAAGACCCGCAACATGGACCCCAACTGCAGTGGGTGTCCTCTTTTACCTATTTAGGTATTGAGATTCATAGGGACTCCAGGCAATATTTAGACTTGAATCTAGCCCCAATATTCCGGTCTCTGAAAACGAAAATACAACACTGGTCAAGTCTGCCACTAACCCTCCCGGGGCGAATAAATATTCTGAAAATTATTTTTTTACCCAAATTCCTTTGCGCTTTCCACAATGCGCCATGTACACTACCTAAGGTTTGGTTTAAACAGCTGGACACCTGTGTCAGGGGATTCATTTGGGCTGGGGAATGCCCAAGAATTAAAATGCAGATGCTTCAAGCGCCAATCAAAAAAGGTGGACTGGCACTTCCAAATTTTACCCTTTATTATTATGCTAGTCAATTGGTATACGCCAGGTGGTGGCTTAACCCGATGCCAAAAATCAGGCTACATAGAGGTCTCCCCTCTATCTATGCTCTAACACTCCCCATGAAAACGGTTACCCTAATTTT
The DNA here is from genome assembly GCA_024363595.1 of Xenopus borealis. Classification (NCBI taxonomy): domain Eukaryota; kingdom Metazoa; phylum Chordata; class Amphibia; order Anura; family Pipidae; genus Xenopus; species Xenopus borealis. The sequence continues at coordinate 58,793,051 of CM044446.1, forward strand.
CCAAAAAGTAGTAGCTTCCACGTACAAGGCATCAGGTAACTGGTCCAAATGGTCCCCAAATGGTCCCCACTTTGGGGCAACAAATCTTTATCACAGTTTAAATCTCTTCCAGATGCCAGTTTGTGGGCCATGGCTGGCATAAAATACCTGGGGGACTTGGTGAGTGTAGGGGAACTCAAGCAATTCCCCCAATTAAAAGAGGAATTTGGGCTGCAAAATTATATGTTTTTCAGATTTCATCCTCTGCCCAATTCCCAGAGGGCACTCCGCACATTACCCAGTCAACCCTAGAAGGTTATTTACGAAAAGCAGATCTAACTAAACCCTTAAGCTGGTTGTATGTTATTCTGGTGCAAGAAAGCTTTGACCCCATCAAACATATATGCAATAAATGGGCCCAAGACTTTCCATCCTTTGAGGAAGGAACCTGGAAAGACATTCTTGAACAAATACCGGAAACTAAAATATCAGTTAGAGACCGCTACATACATTCCAAGTTTATAAACAGAGTGTACCTGACCCCACATAGGCTGGCACAGATATACCAAGGATACCCTGATCTATGTTTTAAGTGTAATGCTAATAGTGGTACCTACATGCATGTTTTCTGGGAGTGTCCTAAAATTCAACAATACTTGACTGCAGTTCTAACATTTATTAATGCTTCTTTGGGACTTCCAGCCATAAGGACACCGGAGTTCTGTCTTTTAGGACATATGGAGGGGCTCATTATACCATCCAGTGAAAGACTGTGTTTACAGCAACTCTTGCATTATGCAAAAAAAGCTATATTGCTTACCTGGAAAGCCCTAGAAGCCCCTACCTTAACATTCTGGATGAAAATCATCAATGACATTCTCCCAAGCCACAAATTAACATATCTCATGCGTGGTTGTCCAAGCAAATTCAAAAAGATCTGGGACAAGTGGCTCACAGAAACACAAATAAGTACAGATGATGTAGGAACCAATGGCGACGGAGACTCCTAAATCGGATGTATATGCTATATTATACTATATAATATAAAGGGAATGCCCACCCCTTTAAATATCTTTCTCTTTCTCATACTTCCTTTCTCTTTTCTCTTTTTCTCTCTCCCTCTTTCCTACTTTTTGTTATGGTTGATATGTTCTATAAAATCAATAAAGAAAAGCTTTTTAAAAAAAGGCAGCTTTTGCTGTTTACCGAACCAAAGTATCGATTACTCATTAATGTTGCATTAAAATACAATAATCAAATGAATACGCTGTCTTATACAAAACAAATACCGGGCTGGATTTGAACTCAGGGTGCTCATGCAGAAAATAAGCGATTAGACACATGTGCCATAGAGCAGACAGGTGACACCACTGCTTCCCTTAGCATCCTTGGTTGAATTCAAAGTAGCAGTGACTGGTTAAAACTGCTTGAAGAAAAAGGCAAAGATCCCTAGTTTTGGAAAAGTCTTACCTGAGATTTGAACTAGGAACTCTGCTGTCGCAGCGTAGGGACCTTAAACGACATGCCGCAGATTCTGAACCTTTGGGAACTGGTCCCAGATGACCACTACAGCTGAATGTCCCTTTGTGATTTAAAATTGATAGGTCAGCACCTTGACCTTACCTTACCTTTGACTACACTTGTAGGGGTTCCCTGTAGTGCAATCACCCCCAACACAACCCTTACCACCACATCCCCTTTCCTTTTCTTTGGTTTTCCAAGCATTAGCCCATATTTAACCTTTGGAATTGCCATTTGATAACAGTGTTGTGTACAGAACATGAAAATCATTTTCTAGAAGCCAATAAGAAGAGGCAGTGATAGACAGTGCTGGTAGGCATTTCTTCTGCCTAAAAGAGTCAATACTCTCCCTAGAAACCCTAATGAGGGAGACCTTCCAGATGGCCAAGTGGTTAGAGTGTGCGCCTATGGTGTACATGGTCTGGAATAGACAGTCGGTTCAAGGAAGCAGATAAGATGGTGTGTTGATCAGTGGAAGTTGGTGCCTGGAGAAAAACTGCAGATGCATCTGCAGAAGTTGCTACCTAGAGAAACAGTGGAAATGTATCAGTAGAAGTTGCTACCTAGATTAACAGTGGAAATGCATCAGTAAAAGTTGCTGCCTGGAGAAACAGTGGAGATACATCAGTAGAAGTTCCTGCCTGGGGAAAGGGCACTGTGTGGAAGGAAGGAAGGAAGGAAGGAAGGAGGCCAGAGCTGCCATGATGGCCAAGGTCGGGGTCTTGCTGAAAATAATGGTGGTTGGCAGCTGGTCTTGCTGATTGAAACTGTATTGAGCTGTTTTTTTTTGAGGGGGGGCTTATATCATCCTTCTAACCAACCCAGGTATCTTCTTTGGGTGGTTTTCCTATCTGGTCTCCCGCCATGCAAGTTATCTGCATTTGTGCTGTGGTTTCCCATCTAGCACCTGCCCATGCTTTTCCCATACCTTCCCCTTTCTGTGCAGAACCTGGAAAAACATTTGGGAAACCATTTAAAATAGGCAGCTTTTTTTGCTTCACTGAACCCAAAGTATTGGTACTCATTAAAGTAGCTATAAAAAACAATTAAACCCATAGATGCTCTGGCGTCCACCAGAAACATGGAATGTGGTAGTCAAGGTTAGGGTGCTTTGATCGGAAGACACACATGTAGACACATCTGCCAGTAAATAAACAGGATAGTGCTCAATTTCCCGTACCAGTTTGTGACTGAATTCAAAGTAGTGGTGATTGGTTAATGCTGCTTGCAGAAAAGGGCAGAGATGGGTAGCTTAAGTATTTGGAACTCGGTATTAGTGATGGGCGAATCTACCCCGTTTCGCTTCTGTGAAAAGTTCGCGAATTTCCAGCGGGGATTTAGTCGCGTCAAAAACAAAAAGCAACTCTTTTTTTTTAGCGAATTTTTGCCAGGCGAATTTTCGCTGATGTTTCGCGAATCACGGGAATTCGCCGCGAGTTCTCCCCTGGCGAATAAATTCGCCCATCACTACTCGGGACTCTGTGGCAGTGGAGCAGGAGCCTTAGATAATGTGCCTCAGACTGTAAGCTTGCTGTGACGGGCTCCAGATGATCATTACAACCGAATGTAACTTTATGGCCCCTACCTTGACCATACCTTGCCCTTGTCTTACCTTTGCAAACACTTATAGGGGTTCCCAATAGAGCAAACACCCACCAACATTACCCCTATCACACACTCCCTGTGCTTTTCTGTGGTGTCCCTAGCATCAGTCAATGTTTAATGTTGATTCCTGAATGAGAACCGTGTTCGCAACAGAACCAAAAAAAAATATTTTAGAATCCAATTTAAAAAGGCAGCTTTTGCACTTTACCAAACCCAAAGTATTGTTTCCTCATTAACCTTGTCTATCACCATACGAATACTGAGCTGGATTCGAGGAAAAACATTTGGGAAACCATTTAACATAGGCAGCTTTTTTTGCTTTACTGAACCCAAATTATTGGTACTCATTAAAGTATCTATAAAAACAATTAAACCCACAGATGCACTGGCATCCACCTGACACATGCAATATGGCAGTCAATGCTAGGGTGCTTTAGTTGGAAGACACCCATGTAGAGCACTCCAAGGAAAAATTTCCTTTACCTCCCTGAGGAAAGTTCCAGTTAGGAGCTGAAACCTCCTTTGGAGTTTTATTAATCATTGGCCGAAGCAACTTCCTTTTAATATACAGTATAACATGCCTTATGGAAAAAGTAGTATTTCAGAAGTGACATAAAGCGTCTTGGATTAACAGAAAAATGCATCATAACAAAATTAGACAGGTGCGTAAATGTGGAGACCCCAACAGAAATATTACATCAATACTTAGTTGAGCCTCCTTTTGCAAATGTAACATCGTCTAGATGCCTCCTATAGCCTTTGATGAGTGTCTGGATGGTGGTATTTTTGATCATTCAGCCATACAAAATCTCTCAAGTACAGTTAAATTTGATGGCTGCCGAGTATGGACAGCCTGCTTCAAATCATCTCATAGATTTTCTATGATATTCAAGTCAGGGGGGTGTGATGGCCTCTCCAGAATATTGTACTTCTCCCCCATAAATGCCTTTTTAGATTTCGAAGTGTGTTTAAAGGGGTTGTTCACCTTTGAGTGAACTTTTAGTATAATGTAGAGAGTGATATTCCGAGACAATTTGCAACTGGTTTTAATTTTTTATTGTTTGTGGTTTTATATTTATTTAGCTTTTTATTCAGCAGCTCTCTAATTTGCAGTGCCAGCAATTTGGTTTCTAGGATACAAATTACCCTAGCAACCCTGAATTGATATGAATAAGAGACATGAATATGAATAGGGCAGGGACTGAATAGAAAGGTAAGTAATAAAAAGTAGCAATAACAATACATGTGTAGCCTTACAGAGCAAAGAAACAGAAGAAAATTGCAAATCATTAAAAAAAACTATGAAAAATAAATAATGAAGACCAATTGAAAAGTTTCTTAGAATTGGCCATTCTACAACTTACTAAAAGTTAACTTGAAGGTGAACCACCCCTTTAAGGTCATTGTCTTGTTGGAATATGCAACCCCTGCGTAACTTCAACTTTGTGACTGATGCTTGAACATTATTCTGAAGAATTTGTTGATATTGGGTTTAATTCATCATTTCATTCACCCTCAACTTCAATAAGGGCCCCAGTCCCTGAACTAGCTGCACAGCATAATGGAACCTCCACCAAATTTAACAGAGGTGTTTTTCTTGGAATTCAGTGTTCTTCTTTGTCATGCAAAGTGCTTTTTGTTATGAACAAATAACTAAATTTTTGTCTCATCAGTCCAAAGTACTTTGTTCCAAAATGACTGTGGCTTTTTGCATAGAACATGGGACTCTGTTTGCGTTGTGAGTGCAGAAAGGTCTTTTTTCTCATCAACCATATAGATGTTCTTTGTTGCAAATTGTGTGGAATTGTAGAACCATGTACAGATACATGATCTCTTTAGCAAGATGTTCTTGTAGGTCTTTGGAGACAATCTTTGGCTTGTCTATAACCATTCTCACAATCCTATGCGTATGCTGCTTGTTCTGTCCTTCCTACGTATTACCCTGGGGCAGTGTGTAGTTTGACATGCAGCTAAACCTTCCCACACTCCAATAAAGAGACTGAGAGTTGAAGTCTGTAGATTTTACTGGGTTGGTAATGGGATGAGGTGAAACTAGAATAAACAACAGAAATATAATGAATATGAATATATGACTGATAATATAAACATATAGAAACAACAAGCAAAATGCTGCATAGTCCCTGGCTGTCATAAAGTCTCTGTAGCAATGTCTCTTAGGGTTGCTGGCTACTTTGAAAGGTGTTTGATGTCACTTGGCCCTACCAGCTATACTTCCGTATAGGAGATGCAACTACGTCTGCTTCTTCCACAGCATGGAATGTAAAATGGAGTCCTAGCTTCAAGGCATTGCACTAGGTCACATGGTGCAGGTATGGTGGCCTGATTAGTACAATTTCTGCTATAATCCCTATGGAGGTGTAAAACACACAGGAAATTGTCTTGTGCTGTTACAGCCTGGGACCAGCAGAGGGAGCCCACAGCATGTGAAATGTAGATTAGCATGATGAAGACATGACACTGCAACTGTATTTTTCTTGGCCTGCCAGACCTGGGTTTTACAGCAACTGTATACATAGAAGGATCCAAGGCACACAGGATTCAGCAAGCAAGGAGAGCCTTGCACGTTTATTGCAGAATAGTGCGCACTATTCCGCAATAAACGTGCAAGGCTCTCCTTGCTTGCTGAATCCTGTGTGCCTTGGATCCTTCTATGTCTATGATATATTGAGGTGGCCGTGCCTCTACCAAAGAGCACCAGGTATCGTTACTTATCTTCAGGGTGTGCGAGTCCCTATTCTAATTCAGGTTTTACAGCAACTGTGTCTGTGGCCTTCCATTTTCTGATTACATTCCTTACAGTTGAAACTGAGAGTTTAAACCTCTGAGATAGCTTTTTGTAGCCTTTGCCTAAACCAGGATACTGAACAATCTTTGCTTTCAGATCTTTTGAGTATGGATGCACCGAATCCAGGATTCGGTTCGGTATTCGGCCAGAATTCAGCCATTTTCAGCAGGATTCGGATTCGGCTGAATCCTTGTGCCTGGCCGAGCCAAATCCAAAAAATCATATGAATTTTCTTCACAAAACAAGGAATTTTGCCACACACTACATGGATTCGAGGGTTCAGCCGAATCCAAAATATTGGATTCGGTGCATCCCTACTTTTGAGAGTTGTTTTGAGGATCCCATGCTCTCACTCTTCAGAGGAGAGAGAAAAAGAAGCACCACTTGCAATTGGCCACCTTAAATACCTTTTCTCATGATTGGATACACCTGCCTATGACGTTCAAGGCTTAATGAGCTAATTCAAACAATTTGGTGTTGCCAGTAATCAGTATTGAGCAGTCACAGTGTCTTGCAAAAGTATTTACCCCCCTGTCTTGCTAAATTATTCACCCCATTGGCATTTTTCATGTTCTCACACACTGGAATTAAAATTAATTGTTTTAGAGTTTGCACCATTTCATTTACAGTACATGCCTAGATCTTTGAATATGTTTTATTTTTAAACAAGCAAATAGAAATCTTAAATGTGCATTAGTGTTCACCTCCTTTTGCGGCAATTACAGCTGCAAGTTGTTTTGGATAAGTCTCTATGAGCTTGCCACATTTTGCTGCTGGGATTTTTGCCCATTCCCCAAGGCAAAACTGCTCCAGCTCCTTCATGTTGGATTGTTGAACAGCAATATTCAAGTCTGACTACAAATTCTCAATTGAATTGAGGTCTGGACTTTGACTAGATCATTCCAACGCATTTTAATGTTTTCCCTTAAACCACTCGAGCGTTGCTATAGTAGTATGCTTTGGGTCATTGTCCTGCAGGGTGGTGAACCTCCGTCTCAGTCTGAAATTACAGGCAGACTGACCAAGGCTTTGCTCAAGGAATCCCTGTATTTAGCACCATCCATCTTTCCCTCGACCAGTTACCCCATCCCCGCTGCTGAAAAACATCCCCACAGCATGATGCTGCCACCACCATGTTTCCCTTTGGAGATGGTTTTCTTGGGGTGAAGGGATGAGTTTGGTTTGCGCCAGACATAGCATTTTCCTTGGTGGCCAAAAAGTAAAATTTTAGTCTCATCTTACCTTCCTCCATACATTTGGGGAGTCACCCACATGCGTTTTGGCAAACTCAAAACGTGCCTTCTTATTTTCAACTTTTCAATTCCTTCAGGGTTACCTTTGGTCTCTGCAGCCTCTCAGATTAATGCCCTCCTTGCCCGGTCTGTGAGTTTCGGTGGGCAGCCCTCTCTTGGCAGGTTTTCTGTGGTACCATTTTCTTTCCATTTGAAGATGATGGATTTGATGGTGCTCCTGGGGATTATCAAAGATTTGGATATGTTTTTATAACCCAACCTGTACTTGTACTTCTCAACAATTGTGTCCCTGGTCTTCATGGTGTGATGCCTCTTACTTAGCAGTGTTGCAGCCTCTGGGGCCTTTCAGAAAAGGTGTGCTTATACTGACAGATCATGTTACACTTATATTGCACACAGGTGAACTTCATTTCACTAATGTGACTTTTTAAGGTAATTGGTTGTACCTGGATTTTTTAGGGGCTTCATGGCAAATGGGTGAATACATATTCTTTTTTATATATATTTCTCTCATTTCACTTGACCAATTTAGACTATTTTGTGCAGACTCATCACATAAAAAGATTAAGAAACATTTCAATTACAGTTTGGAATGTAACAAAATAGTAAAAAAGCCAAATGTTTGAATACTTTTGCAAGGCATTGTACATGCATTCAAATTAGCAAAATTATAAGGGTACCCAAATTTTTTCGCCAGTTTTTCGTGTTTGATTTCATCTCATTGAACTGAATACTACTTCAATAAAAATCTTTGTTCAGAAAACACCCCGATACTCATGTTCTTGAGAAATGAATGCCATACAACTGTTCTCTTTTTTTGTTGGAAGTGAAGTAAATTATTATGCAGGCTGAGAGGGGTTCCCAAACTTTTTCATATATATATATATATACACAGTCCCAAAGGTGCACACCATTTACAGGATAGAGTACCTCGGTGCTCAAGCCAGCAGGGTAAATGTATAGGTGAGGAATGGCGGCACTCACAGGCTTTTCAGGTGAAATAAAGAAAAACTTTTTATTTAACTCAACGTTTTGATCCCTCACAGGGATCTTTCTCAAGAGTATACAAACATGCAACCAGAGACCCCAGCCCCCCACTGATTATAAGATTATAATCAGTGGGGGGCTGGGGTCTCTGGTTGCATGTGAGTGCCGCCATTCTTCACATATATAGGAAATACAAGTGCCTAAAATGTGCAAAGATCTGAAGATAAAATGTGCAAAGATCTAAAGATAAAATAATGCGGAAAGAATATATTTAGAAATAATACAAAGATATAGAGAAAAATATAAATAAATAGTGAAAAATGAAAAAAAAAATAAAAAAAAAATAAACAACATATAAGGCAGAAAACCTCCTGCAACTTTATAGACAAGTTGTTAATTGCTATAGTGTCCTATGTACATGATCTTAAATGTCGGGGATTAAAGCGTATGTTCCCAAAGTCCTGTGCACTTAGCACTAGTAAATTGTGTCGGAAATCAAAATAATTACTGAGGACCTATACAAATCGTGGAGTTAAACCTCTATTCGGAGTATAGTCGTTCCTCAGTATGAAGCAAGTATTTGGCCCATTAGACTTTGGCCCTTCTTCACATGGCATACCTTTCTGTACTGGCCGTCCTAACTACAGCTTACTCAGTGGTAGCCATATATGTGAATGGTTTAAGTAGACGCTGGATACTAGGGCCAGTCCGTCTAATCGCCTGTACCCACACATACTGTGTAATTAAGGGTCACTGTTGCGAGTAGACTGTCGACATAATGTCCCGTCCTGGTGTTGCGTCTGGGTACTTAGACCCTCAGGCCTCAAATAGATGTAATGTCACATAGTTCATGGGCTCAATATAAACGAAAGAACCAATAAAAAATTAAGAAATAATACAAAACATAAAAAATAAGTGAATAGAAAATCAAAAGTGCATATAACCCACCGCATCTACTCTAAAAGAGGAGTTAAATAAAGTTACTAGAACATGGAAATTCAAACTTGCTACAGAATAAAGAAACCCTGGAGAGAAAACATATCAGGAGAGACACCCCATACACCGTATGTATAATCGGGAAAGGCAGAGGGTGTTGTCCAAAAAAGTGTTCCTATGGCTATATAATTATTATCCAAGTACGAAATAGTACAAGCAATTGAAAATGGAAAAGAATCCAGTTACAGCTATAGGAAAAATAAATCTATTAATAAATCTGTTAATAAAATGGAGCATAGGAAATGAGTTCGTTTAGTCCATGTGGGCTCAAAGTGTCCAAACGGTGTATCCATTTAAGTTCTGTCAGTAGAAGCAGTTTATCCTGATCACCTCCACGGGGCGGTTTCATCACACAGTCGATAATCATCGCTCTAAGGGAGGCTAGAGTGTGTCTATGTTCTACCCAGTGTTTCGCTACTGGGGTGTCCCCACTACCAGTATTGAGAGCTGCTCTGATAGCTGATCTGTGGTTTGCCATTCTATCACGGAAGTTGGTAATTGTTTTACCCACGTACATTAGGCCCCAAGGGCATTTGATGAAGTAGATGATGTACTTAGATGTACATGTGAGTCTATGTTTAATCTCAATGGCCTTTCCCAAATGGGGATGATGGAATTGTGGACCAGTGAGTAGCTGGCGACAGGTAGTACAGTCGGTGCATTTATAACAACCTGGTTTTTTGTTAGATAGCCAGGTCGTAAGTACTGGATTTTGATAACTGTGCACCGGATCTGTATTCACCAACATATCTCTCAGGCTCCACCCTCTTCTGTAAGCTATTCGTGGTGTCTCTTTAAAAATTGGTGGCAGGGACTTATCTCTCTGTAGGATTGTTCAATGGTTATGGATGGTTTTAGTAAAGGATTTAGTTGTCGGAGAGTAGGTGGTAACAAATGTCAGCTTTTCTTCTCTGTGCTTAGTAACTTGCATCTGTTCAGGATCTAATAACGAAGCCTGTGTAAATTGTAATGCCTTCTCCTTACTGGAGAGTAGTTCATGTGCGGGATAGCCTCAAGCTCGAAATCTTTCAATGAGGTCGTCCAGTTGTTCCATGAGTGTGTCGTGATCAGTGTTATTCCATACTATCCTTATCCTTTGTGAGTATGGGATACTATGCATCAGATGTGGAGGATGGCAAGATGAGCGGTGTAATAAGGTGTTCCTATCAGTCTTTTTCCGATGAGTTGTATTTACAATTGAGGAGTCTCTGATTTTCAGACACAGATCCAAAAATGGTAATTCTGAGGCACTGCTCTGGGCTGTAAATTTTATTGGAGTATTTAATAAGTTCAGGTCATCTACTATCTGTGAGAATTGTTCTTCTGTGCCTCTCCATAGTATTAATAGGTCATCTATATAGCGCCAGAGCTTATATATCAAACAGCCATAAGGTGGTAGGATATGGACCTCCTCGAACGAGGACATATACAGATTCGCAAAGGATGGCGCTACATTAGAGCCCATACTTGTGCCGCATATTTGTAGAAAGTAACTCTGTTCAAACTTAAAATAGTTGCATTTAAGGCATAAATCAAGTAAATTTATTAGGAACTCTGTATTCGGCCCCTTCGGATCCAAATTTGATAAAAGAAAGTTCTGTACAGTCTCAAAGCCATGATCTGTTGGAATGACAGTGTATAATGAGGTGACATCCATAGTGGCAAGTATTGTACCTGGTGGCAGTGGTTGGCAATCTTTTAGCTTCCTCAATAAATCCCCAGTATCCTTTATATAGGTACTCATCTTGCACACCAAAGGTTGCAAGTAGTAATCTACATACCTAGCAAGAGGTTGCAGACATGAATCACATGCACTAACAATCGGACGCCCTGGAGGATTAATGGTCGACTTATGTATTTTGGGTAAAGTGTACAAAATGGGGCAAACCAGATGCTCAACAACTTGAGTGTTGTTTCAGAGATGGTTCCTTGATGCAGGGCCATCTGCAGTAGTGAATCAATGCGTTGTTTACATTTCAGAGTAGGATCTTGTTCCAATTTTCGATAAACTTGTATGGCATTAAGTTGGCCCAGTATTTCCTCTCTATAATCTTTGTAGTTTAGGATCACCACTCCGCCTCCCTTATCAGCAGGTCTAATGACAATTTGTGGATTGTTTGTTAATGAAGTTATGGCTTTATTCTCTTCCCAGGTGAGATTATGTCTCCCATTAGGAAAAAAGGTTGTTATAAATGCACCGACTGTACTACCTGTCGCCAGCTACTCACTGGTCCACAATTCCATCATCCCCATTCGGGAAAGGCCATTGAGATTAAACATAGACTCACATGTACATCTAAGTACATCATCTACTTCATCAAATGCCCTTGTGGCCTAATGTACGTGGGTAAAACAATTACCAACTTCCGTGATAGAATGGCAAACCACAGATCAGCTATCAGAGCAGCTCTCAATACTAGTAGTGGGGACACCCCAGTAGCGAAACACTGGGTAGAACATAGACACACTCTAGCCTCCCTTAGAGCGATGATTATCGACTGTGTGATGAAACCGCCCCGTGGAGGTGATCAGCATAAACTGCTTCTATGGACAGAACTTAAATGGATACACTGTTTGGACACTTTGTGCCCACGTGGACTAAACAAACTCATTTCCTATGCTCCGTTTTATATTATTTATATGTATAGGTCCTCAGTAATTATTTTGATTTCCGACACAATTTACTAGTGCCAAGTGCACAGGACTTTGGGGACATACGCTTTAATCCCCGACATTTAAGATCATGTACATAGGACACTATAGCAACTAACAACTTGCAGGAGAAGTTGCAGGAGGTTTTCTGCCTTATATGTTGTTTATTTTTTATTTATTTTTTAATTTTTCACTATTTATTTATATTTTTCTCTATATCTTTGTATTATTTCTAAATATATTCTTTCCGCATTATTTTATCTTTAGATCTTTGCACATTTTATCTTCAGATCTTTGCACATTTTAGGCACTTGTATTTCCTATATATTATTCTGCAGCATGCACTATCCCATGTGATGTTTAGGGGTGGGGCCTAAACACAGCAACACTACCTTTGATTTATGCACGCCCCAGCACAGCAGACATACTTGGTCTGATTAACATATCTGGAGAGACACGAGGTGTATTGAAGCAGATAATCCTTTTCGCTAGTATCGCAATACATCCTGGCCTGGCAATTCTGTAAGTAATATTGCAATTTTGAAAATATCGCTACACTGCAAACCTGTACTGATACAATTAACATTTCCTGTTTTAAATTCTCTGTTTGATGCACACAAATGTGTGCTGACACTTTGTTAGCGTTCTTGATACTTAGTATTTTACATCGCTAATTCACTTAAGCATAGCGTTCTTGTTTTGTTTATTGAAATTTTTGCTGTACATAGACAACAAGCGTCATATATGTTATTAATCTATCTGTTTGACACGCACTT
>CM044446.1:58816563-58847607 GCA_024363595.1 Xenopus borealis
TAGGCAATGCTTCTTCCATTTTTAGACTATGTACTATTAATGTCACCAGTCTTTTCCTGTAATAAAAATGGGTTTTCTAAGGGCAGTAGACATTTCTTCAGCCAGGTTTCCTGGATTTTTTTAAGGTCATAGCATTTAGCAGACATTATATTTTATTAACATCCCTCTGATAACTGGCTATATGAAGACAGCCTTTGTAAACACCATGTTCCACTATAACCTTTCACATTCCAAGTTCCAACATTAGGCTTTGTCCTTTTACCATGCCTGGTTTACAGGAATCTTCCATCCCATTTTTTTCAATCTAAGATTTTTTATGAATCTATATCATGCTCTTTGCAGGTTGCAAGGACATTGATGATTACAAAAATCCCACAGGAGATCTCAGATGCATCTCTGGTTAATAAATATTTCCAGTAAGTCCCTTACTCCAAATTACAGTAGTGAGGATTAACACAAAAACGCCATTAGATATCGAATGGAGAACTTAAGTATTATTTAAAGGGGTTGTCCACCTTCAAACAACTAGTTGTTTTCAAACAGATCACCAGAAATAATAACTTTTTCCAATTACTGTCTATTTTCTATTTGTGACCATTTTTTTAATATTGAAGTGTAAAGTGTCATTTTTTACCTTCTAAAGCAGCTCTGGGAAGGGGGGGTCGCCGACCCCCCCAACTGTTCTAAACTGATACATTTAATGGATACATTTCTTATGTTTTTCCCTGATGAGCAGAATATCTGGGTTTCATTACAAGCAGCTGTTAGAATTGATACAATAGTTGCTAATACTCCAGAGATGTTGCTGTGAAATGTATCAATTAAATAAATTATAACAGTTTAGAATCTGCACCTGAATTACTGAGCTGCCAGACTCAAACACCAGAGACACGAACATTCAACTTTAAACTTAGATTTTGGAAAAACAGTAAAAAATAAATAATGGAAAGTAATTGAAAAAAGTCTTTAATTTTGGAGAACAATGTGAAAACAACTGAACTGAAAAAAGTGTTTGGAAGGTGAAAACCCCCTTTAATAAATTTAAATTGAATTGTTTTCAGTAAAATATACTGAAGCTGCATTATACACTGTAAGGATAATTGTACCATGTAATTTTACCCCATGTTGTACAGTATTGATGTTTCTTTTCCCTGTTGTAGCTGTGTAGCTTGAAGATTGTGTATAGCATGCTACTTAAGGTGGCCATGCACACAGAGATCCGCTCGTTTGGCAATGTTGCCAAAAGAGAGGATCTCTCCCCGATATGCCCACCTTGAGGCCATTCAGGTGGTCGGATCGCGGGACCGCATCAAAGAACAGATGCGGCCGCGATCCGTGAAGCCCGTCAGAGGGCCCCATACACTTGGTCTGTCGGCAGCTTTTATGGACCTGTGTATGGCCACCTTAACTTGTTATGGAAATTGGAAGATATGTTGTGTAAAAACAGGCTGACCAAGTTGAGTTTGTTTAAGGTAGTGACAGAAAAGTCATTTTGTAATCTTTTTGACAAAATATCTGCAGTATCTCTCCATCGCTGAACATTACAGTTGCATCTGTAGTAATCGAACATCTGTAGTAATAAGTCAAATCAACTGGACTTCCTGTATTTCTCTTGAAGATAAACATCTTGACTTGCTTGACTGGCTTCCTCAATCTTACACTGAAAATGTCAGTCAGATGACCGGTGAAACGTCTTGTAGAAAAACACAGCAAGTCCAGTTGATTTGAGTTATTACTTCAGATATACCATGACCTGGATCAATGAGAATCTTCACAAACATTTAGATAAAACAGTCAGATCACATAATTGAGTAAAATGTTTGCCAGTTGTATTGTGTATATGACTAACTTACCATTGTAGGTATTTCACTGTGCAGGCAACAAACGTCCCCTTGGCATTTGAGTCACTGCCCTTATAATAATGTAAAAGAGATGCTTTAAAAGCAACATGATTACTTTGTATAAGTTTGTAATAGATATCAATATTAACAGTGCTTCCTTACCTTAACAATGTTGTTTTTCCTTGTATTGTGCAAAGACTTAAAACACATAAGGAGGCTATACAATTCTCTCTGTAAGAGTAACAATGGCTAAATGCTTTGTAACCCCCACAATAACTCAATCATACACAAAGAAGATTTACTGAATCTTTGCATTGTTCTGGGATGCAGTGAGGCCTACCCAAGCTGCACTGTAACAGATGTCCAGTTCTGCGTCACCTTATGAAGCTGGATAAAGAAATGTAAGAAGAAAAAGAGATTATATAAAGGTGTATGACATACCTACACTGCTATACCTGACACACCTGTCCTCTTTCATCCTTCCTAGATTTATGGGTATACCCTGCTTAGATCTTTGTTTAGGCACTCTGATCATCAAATCCAAATGGGTATTCTTATAACTTTACATTTATTTTTTTTTCATCCCATTCTCCTCAGGGTTGTTTGCTTGTCTTTTCTATCCATGGTTGTTAATTCTCACCCCTTAATATCCACTTTATTCTTATATTGTCTTTTCATAATAATACCATTATGATTATTTCCCCTCTCCTGGGTTATTTCTTCATAACATCTCCTGTGGGTTATCACAGAGTTTTGTGGGTTTGTGTATTTGGGCTTACATCTGCTGCGTGTGTGCATACACAAGCGAAAGCAGCTTAGATAAATGGAGTAACAGGCCACCCTGGATCTGTTTCTCTCAGCCTGCAAAAATATGCAGGTTGAGAGCAGCAGAGCCTACAGAGCCATGCCCTAAAATTTAGTAATTTCTCCTATTCATGATTAAAGGGCAAGGAAAGTCTAAAATAGAATAAGATGAGAAATGCTGTATTTTGTATACTAAACATAAGCATGAACTTACTGCACCACAAGCCTAATCAAACAAATGATTTATGCTTTCAAAGATGGCCACAGGGGGCTGTCATCTTGTAATTTTGTTATACATATTTGCAAGACTAGACTATATACATATGCTCAGTGTGGTCTGGGCTTCTTAGAGATTGTCATAAATGATCAAAAAACAAAGCTGCTGGAATTCTGCATGGCTGGTAAGTAAGGCAGGAGCAGGCCCGCCATCAGGGGTGGACAGGGGGGACAAGTGTCCCGGGCCTGGGGCTGAAGGGGGGCCCAGCAGCGCTGCAATATTAAAAAGAGCCATGCGCTCATCGTGAAGTCCAGATGCAGAATGCGGAAGTGCCAAAGAAATACGAAGTCTTGAAGAGGAGGAAAGACCCGAAGACCCAAAAGGAATCGACACTGAAGTCCTGAAGCGGTGAAAATACCCGAAGTCATGAAAGGAGCCAAAACTGATGTCCTGAAGCGGCAAAAAGAACCAAAGTCATGAAAACAGCTATAACTGAAGTCCTGAAGCCACGAGTTCAATTCTACTGACACCAATGTGGGTTTTTTTTGTTTTTTTTAATCCCCTGGCCACCAGTGTTTTTTTTAATACTCTATAGGCCCCTGCACCAATATTTTTTTAAAATATTTTTTGGAGCCCCATTTTTTTTAAACTTGTAAGGGGGGTCCTGGTGCCAATGTTTTTTTCAAAAATATTTTTTGGGGCCCCAAATTTTTTTTAATTTGTAAGGAGGGTCCTGGCGCCAATGTTTTTTTAAAAATATTTTTTTTGGCCCCAATTTTTTTAAATTTGTAATGGGAGCCCTGGCGCCAATGTTTTTAAAAAAATATTCTTTGGGGCTCCAATTTTTTTTTAATTTGTGAGGGGGGCCCTGGCGCCAATGGTTATTAAAAAAATATTCTTTGGGGCCCCATTTTTTTTTACTTTTAAGGGGGGCCCTGGTGACAATGTTTTTTTTTTTTTAATTTTAAGGGAGCCGTGACCATCAATATGTGTGGGGGAGGTTAATTTTTTAGTGCTGATATCTGTGTGGTCTTTTAACTTTGATGTGGAGTAGGCGGGATCAGGGGTGGGGCTTGGGTGTCAGTGGGTGGGGCCCAGGGGGCCCTGAAAATGTTGTTGTGCGGGGCCCCGTGATTTATAATGGCAGCCCTGGGCAGGGGCTCCCCCTGCTGTTCATGAGTATGATTGTTTCCCTGCCAAAAGTTAGGGACAGTTTGACAATTCCTATCCGCAGCACTAAAAGAAAGGAGAATTTCACTGCATACAGTCAGGTTTCTTATAAAAACGGTACACATTTTTTAAGTAAGTATATTGGAGATAGATTTCTTTTTCATTAAAGAAAGTAAAAATGGGATTTTATTTATTTGCGTTTCCTTGTCCTTTAAAGCAGAATTTCCTTCTGATAATAGAAAATTTTAATTACTGAAGTTTCTATCATAACATTTCCCGGTACAGACAGTTATTAAAGGGATACTGTCACAAAACTGACTTTTTATAAATATGCCATTCAATTTTCCATCATTCACAAATTCCCTAACACTAAACCTGTGCATTAGTGCTCTTAAGGCCCCATACACGGGCCAATAAAAGACCGAGTCGGCAGCTTACTGGCCCCTGTGTGGGGCCATCCGACAGGCTTCCCCGATCAATATCTGGCCAAACGTCAGATCTCGATCGGGCAGGTTAAAAAAACCTAGTCGGATCGCAGGCGCATCTCTGCGTGTATGCGGTCCCATGATCCGACCGCCCTAGTGCCCACGATCGGATCAGCCCGATATCACCCACCTCAATGTGGGCATATCGGGAAGAGATGCGCTCATTTGCTGATATCACCAAACGAGCGGATCTTCCTGTCTATGGCAACCTTTAGACTGTACTCACTAAATGTCTATATTAACTGTTATGTTTAGATTAATTTAGCACATGTTTTCATCAATCTCTTTGATGCTCCTCTTGTGACCTGCAGGCGCAGGGCAATGAAAGGACGCGTGTACTTTGCCAGTCAATCACAAAAAGAAGTGAACATTCTGATTAAAATTCAACCGTGTGCTAGACTTTGCCCATGTGATTGCTGTGGCTTTCAGCAGGTGAGACAAATTAAAATATGCGAAAAATATTGATGAATAATATAAATCTGTAATGTAATGAGGACATGTCTACAAAGAAGTGCAGAATAGTTCACTGTGTATATATACAAATGAAGTAAAAGCATGTATGACATGGGCTGATTACAAAAGTCTTAATTTAATACTTGTAACAGACTAAATTTATAAAATGTGTGGATTGACAAAATTGGGAGTGAGGAAGGTGAGAGATGTGGTATTGAGCCTTGGACTTAGCTGTTCGCAGTGGCTTATTATTTATGTGGGATTGAAAAGAAAGCTAAGCTGTATGAGGGCTAGGCTTCTATAATGAAAGGTAGAAGAACTTAATGAGCTCTAAATATTTTTAGATACACATTCACAGACCCAGGACGTAGTAGCAAGAACTGCTCTGAACATAAAATTTACTAGTTAAAATGTTTATCATGAATCTTGGCAGACTCTAGTGTGGAGACTGGTACAGTTAAATGGCAAAGGTACTTCATAGGAGGATTTATTTTTGATTTGGGGAGGCTACCAATAAAGCACTTATACACTGGAGAATTTATAAATTATATATGAATATATGACAATTGACCTATGTTTGGGGTGGCTAGGACACTCTAAATGCACACCATTCTCTCTATATTTAAAGGATTGGCCTGACAACAGCATTTTTTTTAACTGGATTCCATGAACCACATCAGTTTAACAGGTTTTAGGAAAAGTAACATTAGCCTCTTTGGATAAAAATCAACAAAAGCTAATTTCCATAACAGTAAGAAAGAAAGACCAGTCAAAGAAAAGGAAGTTTCTCCAAGTATTTATAGATTGTATATGTGTACAAAACAAATGTCACCAATAATCCTTTAATAAAAATTCAGTGCACTTACATATGAGAGCAGTATTCAGAAAATAAAAAAGCCAATCCTTCCACTGGATTTCCTAAATCCAACACATAATTATAGCAATGCCCTCAAGAGTAAATGTCATCTTTCAAAATACTCTCTATATTGGTTAGCAATAAGGGAATTCCGTAACTTATTTTATTTATCACTTGGAAAAGAGATGCTTCTCTCCTGTTAATCGATTACATCACAGGTATTTTGCCATCTGCTGTACTGCTAACTATTGTAGTGAATGATCTCTCTTTGAAAAACTAAATGTATCTGGTCTTGTGGGCTTTACTGTTCTCATAAACTTTGGCATGTAGATAATCCTAATGAATATGGTGTGCTGAATACTGCTGTCAAACATTAGTGCGCTATCTGTGTATTTATTGAAGGATCATTTGTGCACACACACATTCAGTAAACCAAGAATTCTTCTCTGACTCCCCCTGTATTTATGCGCAAAAAAAGGTTGCTTTTCAAATTCAGCAATAACTGACCATATTTATTATTTTATATTAATTATATGGGAATATGAGTTTCCCTTTTGAACCTTAAGGACTCATGTGGTTCTTTAGTATTTTTTAACAAAGTACCCACTCCTTTTTTGTTATTAGAAGTAATATAGATAACTGTAATTCTATGTATAGAGTATCTGTCAATAGAGTGTATGAAGCAGATGTATCTAATCTGTTTTTATGCTCAGTATATGCAAAAGAGTCAGGTTACATGCCCTTCTCTGTAGTAGTACAGGTGGTCAATCTTAAACTCTTTATATTGTACTTTAATGTTTAAGGAAAGCAATATCAGTATACAGTATGTATCCCAACAACACAGATATCAAATACACCATGGAAACCTTCCTCCTGCAAAGAAATGACGTACAAAATAATACACAGAGTTAAAGAACTGTAAGCTTTAAGGTTTAACAGATCACATTCAATAGTATGTTCTGGAGAATGGTATTTTGAGAAGTAATCATAATGTTTTTATGAAGGCCAGATCATATCAGATAGTGATGTGTGGGCCGGCCTGATACCCGTGGGAGCCACAGGTTTACCTGTGGGTCGGGCGGGTTCAGGCCAACCTCGCACTCCTCTTTGTGGGTGGTGGGTGGGTCCACAACACTGCTGGCTTCCGAAGTTTTCTTTTATAGATGCTGAGCCTGTTCACCCCGCCCCTTTTGAGACGTCATCGGACACTTTCCAAGATGGTGACCCCCTATGACAAGATTGAAGTCCTGGATCAATTCTGCTATTGAGAAGCTGAAACTTCAGGCTGGTGCAATAAATTCAGTATATAAAACATGCCATTGTTAGCCCTATTAATTTTTAGGGTTTAGTTCTCCTTTAAAAAAAACTTTACCAGAGTGACTCACAAAGCTCACCAGTTCTTTGTCACCTTGGCAAAGAACACAAATAATCAAGTCCTAAACTCAAAGTGACAAACAACTGGTAAGGACTGGGAGTGACTCTGGGAAAGCTTTTTTAAGGAAGTACAAGCATTTTAATACATTATTCTTTCAGGGAGTGGAGTCTTTTGTGTTTTGCATATTCGTTGATGGGGATTTGAGTATTATTACTGTCTAATGACACTTAAATGTTTGCTTTCTATACTTAGGGGCAGGTTTATTAAAGGTCGAAGTGAAAATACTTGACCAGTTGAAGTTTTTTTTTAACAAAAATGGACCATTTTCGATCAAACAGGTCCATTTTCGTTCAATTCAAATCGAAGGATTCAAAGGATTTTCCACCCCAAAAACTCAGACAAGACTCCATATAGATTATAGGAGGTCCCCCATAGGCTAAAACTACAATTTGGCAGGTTAAGATGGCAGTAATTTGATATTCGAATAGTCTAATTTTTAAATTCAAATCGAATTTTTGCCTATTCGATAGTCGAAGTACCTGTAAATTTCTTTGAAATTCTAATTTCTTTATTCAAATTTTTACTTCGCCCCTTGATAAATCTGCCCCTAAGATCTGTTGGTTTTGGTGATGCTGTTTGTAAATGGAGAGAAAACTGGCTTAAGCTGAGATATTGTATTTAACCTATCCCTGGCATAAACACAACAATCCACAAGTTTCTGGCATAAGATAATACAGCCACTGAATTTAGGACCTGTCCTTCAGTGCAGTTAGATGACAGTTTTGGAAGCAGAAGCATAACTGAAATACAGCAGAAACTTCCAATGTCCATTTCTAACCTTGCCCTTAGGATGCACTGCATATTCCAGGATTTCCTGAAGATTTTCTCAGGAGGCCCTATTCTTTCTAGTTATGCCAATGTCTGGACACAGGGAAAGAGGGGAAACAGAACAATAGAAAGCAGAGGCATTCTTCATAGAGGGATGGGTGCAATAAATAGGGCTTGTGCTGCACTTACTATTTGCCAATTGTTTTAAGCATGGAAAATCTATATTTTGGCTTACTTTTTTATTTCTTCAACTAAACAGAGGAGCAGTACCACAACGATCACAAACATGTGTGTCATGGGCCTAATACAATTTACAAAAATAAGCTCAACTGTAGCAGTAAAGGATACCATACACTTCCCTGAAGTGCTTCATGACCTATTTTGCATAATAAATAAAAAACATAAGGTATTAGGAAACTATTACATTAATTCTTTAGGCCTATGGTACACGTGGTGTTTTGATTGAGATGGTGGATGTATTCAAAAGTAAGGCAGGGTCAAACACAGAAATCAGGATCAAACAGAAGTTTAACAGCACAGTTACAGGTCACCAGGAATAAACCTATCATGGGCAATGTAAAAAACTAAAATGCCCCTTTAAATATTTCAAATTTGGCGCCATTGCGCACTGACGTATGACGTCAGCGCGCCTTTAAAACTAGGAAGTGCGTGCGGCGTGCACACTAAGAAGGAGCCGGACCACCACTGGACCACCAGGGTAAGCTTTTCTTACACAGGTACTTACAGATGCTAAAGCAAATATTAATTACCATTGCCTGCCCGTTTGAACACTATGGCATTTAATATTCCAGGTGTGCCCTAAACTTTAGTGGTGATAAACAAGGGTCAAGTGGCATTCATAGCTGTTTAAGTGCCTATAAGGTGAAAACCTGTGATATTCAAAATTCTACAGTTGTTGCCAATATATATTTTATCTGCAGATGCTAGAGTGACATATACAGTAATCAGTGAATGCTTTTTGGTGATACAAGGTCAATAACACTGTCGAATATTATGGCTCAAGTGTATCTTTTAGCTCTTGTATTCCTTACCTTTCTTGTCATTTCTGCATTAGGCGGAAGCTGAGCAGTATTATGGGGAGTTGGAAGAAAGACTGACAGATGAATTTACAGCAGAAAGGAATTGAATTACTCTAAAGAGGCTGGGTGCTCTGTTTGTCACATTCCTGGACGAGAGAATGACAGCAGTGTAAGTACTGGGAGATGTGGCATTTGTTAGTCAAGAGTGATGTTCCCTGTAATTTATTTTGTCCCTGAATGCAAAATAAGAACTTTTTGTATGCATTTATTTAACGAAAAAGTCTGTGGAGAGAGATGAGTGGGCCTATATAAATATTAAATGTGTTGTTTTTGCACAAAATTCTCTGTACAAATTGCAGTATATTGTAGTAATGTGCAGACCGACTCAGTACCTGCAGGTTGGTTTGAGACAACCTCGCTGCACTGTTTGCAGGTTGCAGATAGGTGCAACCTTACAAGCTTGTGGTTTTATCGGGGCGCCTGCCACGCTCCTTTTATGACATCAAAATGTCCAGGTGACTAAATCGCCCCGAATCTGCCACAAGCCTTAGGGTAATGACACACAGGCAGATGCTCACCTGTTCTTCTGGGCGACAATCTCCCAGAACTGCCTTTGCGTGTCTTCCCTTCCCCTATAATGAAAAGTCGCCTGCACTAATCACATGCGATGCTTCGTTTTCCGAAGCTGCCCGAAGTTTCCTCGTGAGGCAAAAAAGCCTATCACAGAAAACTCTAGATAAATCGCAACTGCTACGTACCAAAACCAAATCGCAAAACAGTTAGATTCATAGCCACATATAACACAAACAGTGATTCCATCCACCAAATCATTAATAAACATTGGACAATCCTTAAGGAGGATGAAACTTTAATTTCCATTTCACAAAACAAAGTGTCAATATGCTACAGGCGCAGTCCCAATTTTAAAGATATGCTTTCTAGGAGTCACTTTCAAAATCCATGTAAAAATCCAAACATTAAAGGGCACCAATCACAGCCAAAATCAAACACAAATTAACAATCTTATCAGTGCAACCTAAACATGTTTAATCGAACTACATATACAGTTTTTTGAGAAAAAAAAAGGGAATTTGCAGCTAATTTGCACCTGGCGAATAAATTTGCTCATCACTAACCATAGGGTTAATAAACAAGGTGCTTTAAGTTTGACAGCTCAAGTCATTTTAAAATGATGCATCTCCAATACGTATTAACGTTAAGACGTCTTGACTTCGCCTGATGACCAAGGCATTAAGGGAAGATTTGATAGCAAAGATTTATTTTTGCTGGCTAGAACCTAAATCGCCGGCAGGATGGCACTTGGGTCGCTTCATCGCTTCATCTACAGAAAATGAAGAGCTATGATGGGGAGATTAGTCACCCAAAGAAAAAGCGGTTTGGTGCTGGCCAACTAATCTCTCCCAGTAGCTTTGTGTGCCCCTGCCCTATCTGTGTGTCACCATATTTATTCTGAGGAGAGTAATTATATTTTACGATAAATTTGCAATCAAAAAAAATATGTATCCATGCTTGAGTTTGTTTTAGTAAATGATTACTCCATGTCAATAACTTCCATTGTGCTTAGTGTCTAAGCAACTTTTTTTAACGGACCAGTAACTTAAAAATGGACTATTTCTTTTACATTAAAATTTGTAGCTTTTGATCCACAAATAAAACATAAGTTTGTATTCTGTAGTCCTGCAAGAGCTGAGTATTTGAACTAGTCATGTGTGGGTTGACCCAAAACCAGTGGTGACCAGCGGGTTGACTTACAGTTAGTCAGATTTGAGGTGAAACTTAGCCAGGAGAAAAGGAAGTTTTGGACGCACACCCTGGCCTTCCTGGTTGATCCCTGGTGCTCAGTCCTCGTAGGGAGACGACACTCCCTTGTATCAGCGATCAGCAAACAATTGAAGGAACCGGCACACAGGATGTAATGCAAGTGGGGGTAGACCCCTACGTGTTTATTATGCACAGAAAGTGAAAGTTATTGGATTTGGTTACTACAAACTCAAATCCCAAAGGGATTAAATGAAACTTTCAATTTATCTTCTTACTTATAAATCTGCAATTACTTTCTCTACTAATACATAATAGTAGCAACATTTTGATACTTTTATCTATGCTATACCTGGTTATTTACATTGTATCCTTTTACCTTCCAGATATCTGCTGAAATGAATTTATCTCAAGGGAAAGGTAATTCTTCCTTTAGGGAAAGTATACTTATATTGTACCGTATTTGTTTACCCAATTTTTGGACAAATATTCGCTAATTTTGCAAATCTTTTTCTTTGGACTATTTGGACTATTTGGTTATGGACATTTTTTTCACTGTGGTAGGAGGGTCTTGTGGTTATTTAAGGGCTGTTTTGTTATTTTGCTGCATCACCTGACGAAGGGGCCTGCCTCCGAAACGTTGTGCATCATTTGACGTAATAAACACGTAGGGGTCTACCCCCACTTGCATTACATCCTGTGTGCTGGTTCCTTCAATTTTTTGCCGATCGGTGAAATTTAGCCAACCATTGTGGATTAGGATTGTGTGGTGGTCAGACTGGGGAAGTACACTCCTTTTCTGCTTCCCGAATATTCCCTGTCTTGGAAACAGGTATAAAAGTAGCATATAGCAGACATGGGTACAGGTTGGGTGCGAGTACTAAAATGGAAACATTTTGCTGGCTAGGGTAAGGTGCTGGTTAAAGTTATGTGGTTAAGTGTCAGAAGTGGGTTTTTTTTCTGACCCGATCATCACTAATTTGAATCCAGTTTATCTTCAGGTGTAAAACCTAATCCTGTTGATTTCTGCACAGCTAATCTATTATTTGCTGTGTATTATTTGCTGTGTGAACAGAATAATTTTTGCTCTATTCAGCTTAAATGACTGCTCCCATTCTTAGCAGCTCTATTAGTGTTTCTGATAGAAACATTCAGTTTAGTGATGTACTGCATGATAATGATGAATAATAAGCAAACGGGCCAGCAGCTTACAGAACTGGACATGTGAACAGATATATAATATCACTGACTCACTGGTAGTTAAAGGTACAGACATGGGACCTGTTGTCCAGAACGCTGGGGACCTGGAGTTTTCTGGATAACAGATCTTTCTATAATTTGGATCTTCATGCCTTACGTCTACTAGAAAATCATTTAAACATTAAATAAACCCAATAGGCTGGTTTGCTTTCAATAAGGTGTGATATGCCACTGGCCTGCATATGCACTTTTTGGGGGAACTTAGAGACAGGGACACGAAGGTTTAGGACAAAACACAGGTTTATTAAGCACTGGGCATTACCAACAAAAAGGCAGCAGAAAAAGTTTAGGTTACATTTCAACAACTTCACTGTAGAACATGCAAGGTACAGTTCAGCAGCTACACTGTCCATCTCACCATCAAGGGAAGCTCTCACCCTTTAGGGTATTTGGGCTTCACACTCAGCCCTGCTGGCTTCCCCTCTTGGGACTCAACTAGCCTCTGCCAGTCCACATGGGATTTAGGCTCCAACCTCTGGAACTCTCTTGCTGGCAGCAAAGATCATTCTGACCAGCTCTGTCTCTCACAGCACCTCACTTCCCTGGAGAGTCCTCTGCTATGGGAACACAGCCCTTTTACATTGCCAGGTAGGTACTCTGTCAGCTGCCACTTAATTACATTGCTGAGAGGGAATTACATTGCTTCCCAAAAACCCTGTAACAAAGGATTAATAATATCTTAGTTCGGATCATGTACACAGTTCTATTTTATTATTACAGAGAAAAAGGAAATCATGATTTAAAATAGTCTATGGGAGAGAGCTTGTCTGTAATTTGGAGCTCTCTGGATAATGGGTTTTCTGATAACAGATCCCATGCCTGTAGTTAATTATACATTAAAGGCCGCTGGGGACTCTTCAGTTTTGAAGTGACAGACTGTGAAACTAATAGTTAATAGGCAATGACTGATTTTAAAAGTAAAACGAACCTGCCCAGAATATAAAATTGTTCAAATATCTAGGTTTTATCAGCAGGCTTTGCTTATACTGTTTGCTGTGCACTTACTTATTGTATAACATTCAAACATACTCTCTTGACTGGGGATTTGTGTCTGGAAATTGAACATTGCGCTTCAGTCATAAATGAGGATTCTGCTATTGAGACAGTCAGACTAGTTGTTTTACATTACAAAGTGCACTTCCTTTAACATTTGAATCACAGTATGTCTCATGTGAGACTGTATGTAATTGCATAGTGTGATTGCAAGTAAACTTTCTTGTATTTGTGTATGTACAAAAAAACAATGTCACTGTCCCTATTGGGACATTTATCAAGATAGTACCATAGTTTTTTTGTACATGCACAAATACAAGAAAGTTTCTCACAGAAAATTCCCAGTGTGCTGGTCTTTTTTATGTTTTGTGCTCATTTTAAGCATGATCCAGGGCAATTACTTTTGAGGCCCCAGTCAAATGCACACAGTTACATGTCTTACTGCCTTTCCTCATATTCTGTCTTTAGGACTGTCTCAGCTCTGCAGAACACTATTCTGGCTAATAAATTAATCAAATCTTGTGCCACCCCTCTCTTTTTTGTGCAAGATTTTGTTATGAAATTATGATTTTCTTTTTTTTTTTTCCTCTGTGTATCCTCAGTTATTTTGCTTATAAACACTTAACAATGTGGTTTTCCAAAATAATAATTCAAAATAATTTAACATTGCTATTCTTTTCAGGATTATCAAAGATTATACCGGACTGCGCTGCCACAGAGCACCCCAGCAATCATCAATCACCCCATTGCTAAAATCACATAAATGGAAGGTGCGTTATGCACTAGTTTGTAGTTAGAAAAACGGTCCGCACACACCAATATTGCAGTCGGGGATTGTGCCCCTTTTATTAATGCCACCAACAATCAACGCTTCGGGGGGAACACAGCCTCCCTTCTTCAGGAAGAAGGGAGGCTGTGTTCCCCCCCGAAGCGTTGATTGGTGTGTGCGGACCGTTTTTCTAACTACAAAGCAGTAAGGAGACCTGGCCAGGTCAACGGAGGACCAGCACCACTACGCAGAAAAGTGGAAGGAGGTGTGCGGTAATAGAAAATCTCAGCGTTATGCACTAGTACCAAGAGAAATTATTTGGTAAGTTGTGTATTGCACTCAAGCCAGCTTTATCATTTTGCCTAGATATTGGGCACATAGGCTTCTAATGTTATAAATCACTGATTCTACTACAGGGAGAACCTTGCTGTATCTGGAGCATTGTGGTGGTCTCGTTTCTTGGCTTTGAACCTGTTGCTGTTCTTTTTTCTCTTCTTCTTGACCACACCGGCTGTCATAGTCAGCACTATGGACAGATTCAACATTACTTATCCAGTGGAAAAACTGCAAGTGAGTGAGGCTTTTCCAAGATGTTCCCAAAGGTGGATTCTAAAACATCTACCGAAAATGATGCCACCCTTACTTGTGCTTCATGCATATATTAGCATATGGCAGCAAAACATTCCCACTATACAACTTTCAGGTGCAACATTACACTTTACACCTATAATGTGGAGAACATTTCTAGGATATTCAGCCCCAGTCAAATACACACAAAGCTACATTTTTTATCCATGTTGTCTTGCCAGTGGACTCCCAGCCTGCAAAGGGATTCGCTCCACCCTGGAACCAGTTCTGACGTGAGATATCAGGCTGGGGAGTGCTGTGAAAGATTTGTTTTGTTCGGTAAGCAAACTTTTGGGGTTCTTGGGTGAAATACAAAACGTTTATTTGTGTGTAGTAAAAGACTGCTGTTGCTAACATAGAGACCAGAGCAATGCAAAGTTGTTTCTGGCCTGATAGTCAGAGAAGCCTGAATGTATAGTTAGCTGCCAAGCTGGCAAGAGTTTATTTTGCTGTTTTGTTGTTTTTTCTCTTTTTATGTTTAATCCACCTCTTAATGGTGTAAACAGTGCCGTTTAAATAAAAACCCACACATGTATTTCACTCAGACCCATCCTTCTACTGTGCCTGATTTATTCGGTGTACTCATCCAGGGAGTCACCGGTATCCCGTTACTGGGCTAATCCCTACAACAGTCACAGCAAAGTCTTCTGTTTCTATTGCCTTTCCTCATATTCTTGGTTTAACTCTGTCTCATTTCAACAGAACAGCATGTAGAGTGTGTATGCCACATGATATTTGTGTGTATAAAGATTTCATTCTCTTCTTCACAGAATATCTCAAGGTTTATGAAGCCCATAGATAAGTGTTTTGGGGTTAAATCCCCACTTTACAATTTAAATTTGCTTTCCAACCTAAACTCAATGTAACTAATATTATTTTATATATTGGCAGTTTTTATTATTTAAGATACTGTTAGGAAACAAAAAAATCATATGCCTGTATCTTCTTAATTTAACAACTGTCCTCTGTCTCCAATCTCTGTGTGCAACCTCCTTGCCATCCTCTTTTCTGCTCATCATCTTCCTCCCACAGAATTACACCACTTATTTCAGATCTCGCTAAATTGTTTGCACTATGTATCACCTTTCTTATCCCAGAGATATAGGCCACATGTTCCTCCTTGGCATCTCACACTCTTCTCTTTGTGCTTATGGATCACAGCTCTGTCTCTCTCTTTCTTTCATTCCCACAGAACCCTGTCATCACTCAGTTCCTCCCCACGTTTCTTCTCAGGATGTTCTCTGTGTGCCTCCCTTTATTAGTTTATTATTCAACTTTCTTCAAATGTCACTGTACAAGGTAACTATAAGATCACAATTGTAGCCCTTTCTGTTTTTCTGCTTCTCTCATTGCTGCAGTATTCACATTTCCCCCTGTCTTTATCCCATTATTATATTCTAACCTTAGTGTTTCTGTTCTGTTTGCTGTATATCTTGTTCCTTTCTTTCCCTCAATTGTTTATTTTGTCTTGTGTATTCTCATTTTCTGGCTCCTTTTTCCCCATATATTCACTTTTCCAGATCCAGTGAGAACCAGCACACGATGCACAGATGCTATTTCTTTCTTGTATTCATGGTCATTGTCTTGCCTTCTCTTGGTCTAACAAGGTACATTAGCTACACCTAAATCCTTGTCTTATATTTTCTCACAATTCATTTTAATCTTACCCTTTACCTTCGACCAATCACTTTTTACTCACTCTTTGCTTTTCACTTAATCACCTATGTCCTTTTGTCATTTACCTTGAGATTGAAACCACTACTGCCAAAACTGTTCTGAACTGTAGTATCTTGAAAGGTTATGTAGCTAAACTCAGAGCTGGATACCATTCACATAATTTGGAGATATTTTAAATTACTGATTAAACAGATCATTTATTTTTTAATAGACATTACTGTGCTTAGTCAATTATGATTTTACTAATTACATATAGATCCACAAAAAGCCATATACAATCTTCACTTTGTGCTTGTGTGATTGTATATAATACCAAAAGGTTACAAAATAGTTGCCCTGCATTAATTTTATGCCAACACTTTCTTTGTGAGGAGAATATTTGGGAATTTACCGACAGTACAAGAATAAATTTGGCCAAGAGAAATTTTTACACTCCAGGGATATCTGCCTTCCACCACCCCCAGCACATTATTAAATATCTTAGGGGCCCCTTACAACAATTTCTAAATTCTAACAAACCCTACCAGGCTCACATCCCACAGGAAGAGTAGGACAGACACATGGGAGCATAGGGCAGGCTAAGTATGGCACACACAGGAAGCGTAGGGCAGGCATATGGCGCAGGGAGCATAGATCAGGCAGATTATGGCACACAGGGAGCATAGGGCAGGCAGAATATGGCACCCACACGGATCATAGGGCAGGTAGAGTATGGCACATATAGAGGGCATACAGCAGTAGACAATGAGACCCATCAGGACCACTCAAAGATGAACAGTTCATAACTGTGCTACATTAAGTGACACAATGCTGGTGACCCTCCAGGTGTGAACAGAATTTTATGTGGGGGCCACAGTATAGTTGGACAGCACAGATCTACATCACCAATATGGTGAAGTTAGAGGAAGAGAACATTCACACAGCAGTAACTATACACCATTGAGAGAACAATGATAAATCTGGTAGGAAATAATGTATATAAATAGGTGGTGAGTAAAAGAGAGACACAGTGGGAGACTGTTTCAGCTCGTATAGTTCAAATTATTTAAGGAGAGTAAAGGGTTTAAGTGACCTTCTGATAATTTGCTAATGTTTCTCCCACTCCTCTTTCATTCACACAGTTTTCTATACTGACCCTCTCTTTCTGGTATTGTCTTCTTTTCCCAACCACTGTATCTTTTTTCTCTTTTACAGTTTGAATCTCTTTTTTCGCTGGTTTTTTAACATTCACTTTTTGAATGAAGCAAACATAAAATTCCAGTAAGTTTCCTCAAGAAAGTTTATAATTTACTTGTCTTCATTCAAATATAAGCTTCGACTTCTCCCAATTCATCTTAAAGGGTCAGTATATTCACCTTTTCAAAATGCTTTCATAGAATTGTGCTTGTCCTTGAACAAATGTTTGCCTGTTAAATTAGAAAGTATTAACATTTTTGCTCTAAACATGACAGGCTTTGAAATGTTACACTAAAGACACATTTCACAAATATGAAATCTGCTTTGAAGCCCTAGTGAATAAGTCACTACTTAGAATCAGATAACTCAGGATATTATTGGAAATACTGATTTAAATATTTCTGAGTTTTTCCTGATAATTGTCTTTTATTTGTGATAATTGTGTTTTAATTGCACATATATCAGATGAGCAAGCTGAATTAGTTATTTCTGCTCCAATATTGTCCTGTTACTTGAAGAATACACACCACTATGCTCTGTTTACTTCCCCTCCTGTTTGGAACAATAACTTAACTTAACTTGGCCTACTGTATCCAAACTGGATGCTCATAGTAGATGGTTTTTCCTCTGCTCCGCTGTATATTAACTGTGTCCGCTAGTAATTCTAACTAAATCTAATTCTCAGTAAGCAGTCTCTGTGTTCCAATTATCACCTTTCACCCCTCAGGTGTGTTTTCCTTCCTAATAATGGGGCATTCCTTTTGAACTATGTGATCACAGCCAGTCTGATTGGCACTGCCATGGAGTTACTTCGAATCCCAGGGCTAACAGTATATGCAGCACATCTTTGACTTGATAGGACAAAGCCAGACCACCTTCATGTTAAACGGGTACCTAAACTGAGGCAATGATAAACATTGTTTATGTCTGTATGTTCTATATACAATTTCTTTGCCTTTTGTGTCCTCTTTCCATCTCAGCCAGAATATACTCTTAATAGCAAAACTTAGCATATTTATTTATTCATTTATTCAAAGTTTTTACAAATGTTGAAATAGTACATAGAGCAGTAAAGAAGAATTGTTAGTATACATGCAGATAACTGAGAACAACCCAAATATTAGGATCTTGTATGAACATTAGCAAAATGTTAAAAAAGAAAAGCAAGGTTCTTTGAGGAATAAGAGAAAAGAAAAAAGTGAAGTATATGGGCCCAGGTCTATCATAGATTGTAAGGTAATAGGAAGACAGCTAATACTGAAAGGCTCAGAATCATCATCATTTATTTAGGAATAGAGCAGAAAAGCCTAATAACATAATACAGAGAACAGTGCTAAAAAATATAGATTTTTTTAAATAGAAAAAAAAAAATCAGAGAAATTGCTACAATATTAGGAGTGGCAAAATCTACACTTTGTACAAAGAAGTTCCTGTGACTGGTTGGGTAAGGTTATTATATTGGTAGAGACTGCACACCTTCCATCCCCAAGGTCCTATTGGGGATAAAAACCGATTACAAGATTACAGATAATTCGATAAAACAAACAGGCTGGCCTGTAGATGGCTGAGTTTAGAGAGCAGATTATATAAAGGGGTATATTGGGGCATCCCCCACTCCCTCCTCCTTACCAGCTGCACAGGCCCCCCAAAAAAACAAGTTGGAATAATCTCACCAGATACACATTTCCGGAATTTCTCAAGGGCACAGCCGGCTTTAAAGGAAAACTAATCCCCCGAAAATGAATTTTTGAGCAACAGATATCAAATCAAGTGACATATTAATGAATCTTACCTACCTGGTGTATATATATATTTAAGTAAATATTGCCCTTTTACATCTCTTGCCTTGAACCACCATTTCAAGATGGTCTGTGTGTTGCCTCAGAGATCACCTGACCAGAAATATTTCAACTCTAACTGTAAAGGGAAGAAGTGTTGAAGCAAAAGACACAACTGTCTGTTAATTGGCTCGTGTGATCTAACTTTAGTTTGCTATATTTGTGTGCACCGTTGGATCCTAGGATCCCAGGAGGCTGTCCTTATTTTTTAAAATGGCCATTTTCTATTTATGATTACCCAATGGCACATGCTACTAAAAAAGTGTATTATTATGAAAATGGTTTATTTACATGAAGCAGGGTTTTACATATGAGTTGTTTTATGCAATATCTGTTTATAGAGACCTACATTGTTCGGGGGGTATAGTTTTCCATTAAACTCTCAGCAGCCTTAAGCCTGATTCATGAATTTCTCTGTAGTGCGTGGGCTCCACAGCAGAACGCAACCTCTGATATCTTTTCACGATGTCCCGCTGCTTCACTAATTTCACAGTTTCACGAACTGGCAGATCACAAGGAACAAACAACTTATAACTTTTCACAATTTTTCCATGATTTTGATTAAAAGCATAAAAAATAAAAAAGTCCACACCAAGGAATGATCCACACCAAAGAATTATCCCACCTTGGTACTGCAACGCGTTTCACCAAACTAAGGCTTTCTCAATCAGTTAAAGACCCGAAGTGATGTCATTTCTCAATTTAAATAACCTAAGCTTAAAGAAAACACAGGCAGATTCAGCATTAAAGGCATATTATACCAAATCAGGAATATTAACAGCTTATAGCCACTAAAATCTAGAGTTTGGTACGTCCTGAGAAAGAAAGAAAGCACTGGTGAACTCGGCAACACATGAGTGGAAGACAACAGTGGTGGATGATCACATAATCATTTCCATGGTGAAGAGAAACCCCCTCACAACTGCCAAACAAGTGAACAACACTCTCCAGGAGGTAGGCATGTCGATATCCAAGTCTACCATAAAGAGAAGACTGCATGAAAGTAAATACAGAGGCATTGCAAGGTGCAAGCCATTCATAAGCCTCAAGAATAGAAAGACTAGGTTGGACTTTGCTAAAAAAAAAACATCCAAAAAAGCCAGCAAAATTCTGGAAAAACATTCTTTGAACAGATGAAACCAAGATCAACCTCTACAGAATGATGGCAATAAAAAAGTATGGAGAAGGCGTGGAACAGCTCATAGTCCAAAGCATATCAAATCATGTGTGAAACATTTGGCATACAGCTAAAGCAACCCAGGAGTTAATTAAATCAAAGAAATAGAATATTATTGAATGGCCAAGTCAGTCACCTGATCTCAACCCAATTGAGCATGCATTTCACTTATTAAAGAATACAGAAAGGCCCACAAACAAACATCAATTGAATGCCGCTGCAGTAAAGGCCTGGCAGAGCATTAAAAAGGAGGAAACCCAGAATCTGATGATGTCCATGAGTTCAAGACTTCAGGCTGTCATTGCCAGCAAAGGGTTTTCAACTAAGTATTAGAAATGAACATTTGTATTTTCATTTTTTTTTTTGTCCAACTACTTTTGAGCCCCTGAAATTAAATGATTGTGTTAAAAAAACGTCTTTAGTTCCTCATGTTTTTATGCAATCTTTTTGTTCAACCCGCTGAATTAAAGCTGAAAGTGTGCAGTTCAACTGCTTCGAAGTTGTTTCATTTCAAATTCATTGTGGTAATGTACAGAACCAAAATTAGAAAAAAAGTTGTCTCTGTTCTGTCCAAATATTTATGAACCTAACTGTAAATCTGCCTCCCCTGCTAAAAAGCTACTAAAAGCTACCATAAAATGATTATTTTTCCTATTTTAGTAGCATCTTCACTGCATAGAAGTAGACTTTTCTTACTATATTTGTGTTTTCTAAAAGAGAGCTACATTTCCAGCCAGTACTCGAATTATTATTTACTTTCTTTACTTTAGGGCAGAGACACACAAAGCATTTCAGGGAGATTTAGTATCTCAGTGACTAATCGCCTCTTCGGGTGACTAATCGCCTCTTTGGGTGACTAATCTCCCCAGAAAGCCTTCCTGGTCGCTTCGTTTTTTGAAGTTGCCTAACAAGGAAACTTTGGGCGACTTCGGAAAACAAAGCGCTCCGAGTGCCATCCCGCTGGCGATTTAAATTCTAGCTGGTAGGAAGGCTTTTTGGGAGGTTTAGTTCCATGAAGAAGAGGCAATTAGTCGCTGGGGACTAAATCTCCCAGCAAAGCTTTGTGTTTTTGCTCTTAAACCTTCCCTGTCCTACCCTTACTTTAATTTGTAATTCTATTCAACCTCTAGAATAAACTTCTGTAGTCTTTGTTATCATGTCTGGTTGAGGACTGTTTGTTATTGTTGTTCTAAAACACCTTCAACATTCTTTGCTATCTGTCTGACAATAACTTGTATTTGTGTATATCCCAGATGTCTGAACCCAGTGAGGGGATCATCCAAGATACGGAGCAAAGCAGTATATCCACCACAATCCAATCCAATGTAAGAAACAGAGGCTTGTATTTTGATCACAAGTCTTGATCCTTGAACCTAAGTGTATAGGTTAAATGGTAATTGTTATTGTTTATTAGGAATCATCCATTAATCCATTAGCAAAAAGGAATTTCATTAAGGGGCAGATTTATCAAGGGTCGAATTGATTTGAAGTGAAAATTTGAATTAAAAAAATTAGAAATTCGAATTAATTTTGGGCTTATTCGACTATCGAATAGCCCAAAATTTGATTCAAATTTATCAAATTCGAAAATTCTAATTCGATTTACAAAGTACTGTCCCTTTAAGAAAAATTCGATCTACAAATTCAGCAGATTAAACCTACCAAATTGCTATAGAATCCTATAGGAAGCTCCCATAGTTTTTTTGATCGAATAAAAAAAAATTCGATCGATCAAATTGCTTTAAAAACCCTCGCAATTCGACCCTTGATAAATCTGCCCCTAAATGTACCTGTGTTATAGTCCATAGTATAGAGCATCATCAGCAATGCAAGCTTTGATTAAGTGATGGCAGACAGAACAGCATAAATGAAAAACATCACATATTGGGTATGCATATTTATGCAGAACTACTGAAAACTGTCCACTAATGTTCAAGCTACAGTTGGTATATTACTGGATATAAAAAAGCAACTTGTCTACATTTTTAAAGTGTGAGGGTAAAAATAGTCTTTTAAGCAATGGTGATAATAAATACTGCAGTTGAAAGAAAATCTTTGTGATACTGTGGCAAAAGCCACAGTCCTACCACTTTTGTTAAGATGTGTTTTTTTGGGGCTACTTTACTGTTAGAGGCATATAGGCCATATAAAATATACTTTGTGTGGTTTGTTTGGAGGCCCGAAATTTGGCATTATGCTCCCCAAAATTTCAACTACTTAGAAACACTTCCTGACTATTTTTCAAATATTACCATGACTTTTTACTCTAGTTTACAAAGTCTCCTCTTAATTCATGTAGCATCCTAGGATCAGCGCTTATCATCTCTTGTCCTTTTCTAGGTGTTTGTAGCCTCTGTCTTGCAAGAGCTTTCTCCAGCAGCCTCCCCTGCGCAAACTTCATATGGAGCAGTGTCGACACGCACGGACACTCCTGGTGATGAGCAGGAGACAGCCCCCGAGTCCTTGGTGGGGGATACCTGCCACTGAGCAAAGTTGAGTGCCAAACATGAGATCAGTTGTTGCACACTGGAAGGATGATGGCTGCTTTATGAGCACTGCTTTTCTTTGTTTTTGTTTCTTTATTTTCTGAAGACTTTGTGAGTCAGTAGCAAGCTTCTCCTTGTTTGTGTGTGGGCAATTGAGTCTTACTGTGGGCCAGTTTCTTTGTTTTTTAATGACAAAGTTAAGTCAGCAATTGGAGAGCAGTGTTGATCTCTTCTAAAGAAAGTGTGGGAAAGAATTTGAGCAGTTATCCTTGCCAGTGCGTGTGATATAAATGAGCTTTGAGCCTGACAAACTGCAGGCCAATGTTTGGTTTGCCCTGGGCAGAATATAGGCCATTCTCAGGCTAGTGAATGAGAATTTTTTAAATGTTACATGGGTCAGTTCCCCAGTAGTGGTGCATGTCCATTCAGTATTACGAATGAGCAAACACAAGACAAAAGTTGTTTTGTGATTAAAAGCCACTGTTATTTCATGCTGCCATTGTTTGAAAAGGGAATCTATCAATGAAATGTTTCAGTACTGGTCTCAAAATCTCAAATATTTTCATACAGTATATTCATTTTAATCATGTTGCTGTGTAACAGGGCAGAATGATAATATTGCCAATGTGTTGTCAGTCTCATGCTAATGTCAATATTCAGAAGTTCCAGACATTCTACTCTGTCACTGGAACTCCACTATTGTATTAGGACTCACTTACAGCCTCATTAGCTGATGCTGCTTATTTAATAATCATTGGTGATCTTAGAAACAGTTTAAGTAGCAAAGCTACAGACCCATAAGTACATTACTATCCATGTAAATGGTCATTAAGAAGAATATCTGAAGTCAAAAACAGTTGCCATTATTGAAATGTAAATTGTTATTTCAAACAGAATCACTTTAAGATGCCTTAATATCTGCTAGCAAGCTGTGCCCAATGAACTACAACAGAGACATTATTATACACAAAGCCAAGATGTGAAATCTGTAATTCCCTAAGGAGCAGAATCTGGCTATATTGAATCACTGGGATGTATATACTGTTCCACCACTAATTTCTTCATTCCACCCAATCTGTCATACATTGGGGGTCATTTATAAACTTCACGCAGGGCAGATTGGTTTGCAGAGTGAATATATTTGCCTTGCGCCTGGTTATATTTATAAAGCTGAATAAGAGTGTGCAAATTCGCAAAACAGATTTGCAAATTTGTTTTTCACATTGCGAATGTCTATAGGAGCTTTTTAAATATGGCAAAAATCCCAAATTGCGAACACTCATTCACAATTTTGCGAACAATTGTGCGCTGCACAAACTTTATAAATGATCCCCATTGTCTTTCATGGCATTACTATCAATGACATAACTGAAAGTTACTTGTTCTGCAGAAGAAAACAATAAAAGACATTATATACAAAATAAAGAGACAATTACAATAAATAGAAGCATCAGCCAGGATCCCCATCTGGCTCTCCATGCTCCTGATGGCACCTTTTTTTTTCCTCTTAAAGTATCCCCTTAAAATGTGTTGCTTTATTGATTAGAGTATACATGGAGGGTTAGTAAATGATCGAAAATAATGCATGAGTTTCAGCTCTCCCTACAAACACTTCATCGGACATTGCAAATCTAATTTTTTTTTTTCAGCAGTGCTCATGTGCTCCAAATATGCATTGACATTTCTGGGCATGGCAGATGGCCTTAATGTAATTAAAAACGTTAGAAATAACAGGTTTCTGATAAGGGATCCCGTAACTTACATTGTGTAGCATAAAGTATCATGGGAGAGGAGGCCAGTATAATGAAAAACCCTTGATAATGCGTTCCACACATTTTCTTCAGTTTTACCTGCCAACTTGTGCATCCTCTTAGGTTTCACTGACATGTTTGACCCAAGAATAGACCTCAAGGTAGAGAAGGGTTGGAACTATGGTACAGTCCATGTATAGATTAGTCTGCTGTAAAAACAGAGGAGAGAGTGCAGAGCAGTATGTAGAGGGGGTTGTATTTACCCCCTTCTTCTTTATAAGATCCTTGAAGTCTCTTATATATTATAGTATGTACATATTCCTCAACCTAACTATTTGGCTGTAAACAATACTCTGAATGCTGTGAAACACTGATAGGTTTCACCTGCTTTCACTGGTTGATTCCAGCAGGAGTTAATAGTGCTGTTCCAGAAGAATTCTGCACTGAAATCCATTTCTCAAAAGAGGAAACAGATTTTTTTATATTTCATTTTGAAATCTGACATGGGGCTAGACATTTTGTCAATTTCCCAGCTGCTCCAAGTCATGTGACTTGTGCTCTGATAAACTTCAATCTCTCTTTACTGCTGTACTGCAAGTTGGAGTGATATCACCCCCTCCCTTTCCCCCACCCATCAGCCTAACAACAGAACAAAAGGGAAGGTAACCAGATAACAGCCCCCTAACACAAGATAACAGCTGCCTGGTAGATCTAAGAACAGCATTCAATAGTAAAACCCATGTCCCACTGCGTACTATTCAGTTACATTGAGAAGGAAAAACAACAGCCTGCCAGAAAGCAGTTCCCTCCTAAAGTGCTGGCACAAGTCACAAGACTGGGGCAGCCGGGAAATTGACAAAATGGCTAGCCCCAAAATGGATTTCAGTGCAGAAGTCCACTGGAGCAGCACTATTAACTGATGTGTTTAAAAAAAAAAAACGTTTTCCCATGACAGTTTCCCTTTAATTTCAGTTGTCAGTCTCTCTTTAAAATCCTTTGGAGGTAAATAATAGTCAAAACAGTTAATATTTATGTTGGGGATATGATTCTTCTTTATGATAAGCTTTTTAGAGCCTCCCACTTTATTAACAATAAGTATATAAGAGCTTGAACGTGAGAAATGTATTTGTTGATATTTGATTGGTCTAAACAAAATAAATTGAGTTTTTTATTTGCTTTTATATTGGTATCTGTAAGATGCATTATTATTTATGCAGTTTACATACAAGTGTAATAGTACCCCAGAATTGTATGGTCTTAAGAATTCTGTACAACCTCAATTTTACATCCCCTGATTTTAAGTTTTTCCTCATTTTACATTGTTGTTGTGTGGCACCACCTATATATTATGCATATATGATTTCACATTTTCCTGGATTTTACACCATTTTTTTTCTGGTTCCCTGAAAAACGTTAAATGGGGTTTCTACTGTAGGTACTTAAGAGGCAGTTGCCAGTTGCTTCAGGAGAAAATGAATTTGCTTTTATGTTTTTGGAATGTAGGAGGAAACCAGAGAATGCAGAGGAAGCTCATACAAACACAAGTATACATTTGCCAGCCTAATTCCACTACCACACCTTTAATATTCAGGTGTAATATGCACACTGTTACACTTTTCCTATTTGCTCTACCACAAAGGGCATTTATTAATGTCAGTGGTTCTTAAAACTGCCGGTGCAGGCCTTGCAGACTATTCGTTATTCTAGAGTTAGCTGGGTTGCTGGCATATGTAGATTTCAGATGTCACTTATTTCTAAGTGTGATGGCACACAGTACATTTGTTACCCTCACTACAGTTGTGTTCAGAATAATAGCAGTCCGACATCCCTGTGTTCAGTAGAAATTATATTTCTACATGACAAATAATTCAGTAGTAGATGTAGAAGAGTAAAAACCAACAGAGCCAACATGCATGCTGCTGATTCTGTGTAATTGAATCATTAATTGAGCCTTGTTAAAAATAATAGCATGTTTGAAATAATAGCTTGTGTGGAGTTAAATTAGTGAGGTTATAAATTCTGTGAAAAAACAGGTGTCAATTACGGCCCTTATTTAAGTAAGGAAGGCAGCAAATGTTGTGCATGCTGGTTATAGTTTCTCTCGAAAATCTGAGAAAAAATGGGTTGTTTCAGACATTGTTCAGAAGAACTTACTGTGATAAAGAGTTGATTGGAGAGGTGAAAACATAAAAAGACGTGCAGAAAATGATAGGCTGCTCAGCTAAAATGATCTCAAATGCTTTAAAATGGTAACCAAACCCTGAAAGACGTGGAAGAAAATGGAAAACTACCCCACTCAACTGGATAGAAAATGGCAAAGAAGAAGACCGAAGAAGGTCTAAAGTCACCTGTAAACACAGTTACAATTAGAAGACACTTATGTGAAGCCAAGCTATCAGCAAGAAGCTCCCGCAAAGTCCCAAAAGATGTGCTGAAGTGGTTATAATTTGTCAAAGAACACATTTACTGGCCTAAAAAGAAATGGCGCAACATTTTGTGAACTGATGAAAGTAAGATTGTTCTTTTTCGGTCTCGGGGTTGCAGACATTTTGGCAGATGACCCCCTAATACTGAATTCAAGACACAGTACACTGTGAAGACAGTGAAGATGTTTCTTAAAATACTTGGTAGTCATGTTGCCTTGTGCTGGAGAGGAAATAACCTTAAAATGGGTGTTTCAACAAGACAATGACCCCAAACACACCAATAAATAAGCAACATCTCAATTCCAGACAACAAGATGCCGTGATGCAATGGCCAGACCAATCCCTGGACTTGTGGGGTGAACTTCTGAGGCAGATTTTGATTGACAGTTCTACTACAACCCTTTGCCTAGTAGATGTGTTAGAGCTCACTCTTTTACAATAACCAGTTCTGATGGAACTGCTTTTGCTTGTCCTGGAGTTAGATATTTAAGTTAGCTCTAAAATGTCTACTAGGAAAGGGAGCTCACCTAAAAGTCATATTAGATCTACCTGTCAATCTAAATCTGGCCCAGATCTCTGCATGAAGAGAGTGACAGGTTGTGAAGTGTGATACACTGAAGAGTAAAGTTATTAATTCATAAACAGTTTAGAATGTTTCATTGATTAAATTTAGAAAGTGCCTTATTTTAATGGAAATGAGGCATACTGTATATATTACATTTTAATTTTCACAATAGATCCCCTTTAATATTCCAGCATCTAATATTAGCTGGAGGGTACAGGCAGGGCTGGATAGGGGGAGAGATGTTTAAACAAAGCAACACTGGTAGCACATGAGGCTACTGGGGGAGATAAGTCCCCAAGTAACAAATTGCCTCTTCTTTTAGTGACCAGGCCCAGATTTGTGGTGTAATAATGCATTAGAAAACATTGCCTTGAAGTAATATCACAGTAAAGCAGATGTTCAAGTGGCAAATGAACATTCTGAGCAATTTCACAATTTCTATGTTTTAGCGGAGACAATTTTATTGCCCTTGACGTTCCATTTAGCTACATTTTCACCAGAAACAATAATTCTATTTATGTCCTCCATTTTATGAGATCACTTAAACCAAAAATGTTAGAGGATCTGGTTTGCAGTCCAAGAGTGGGTAAGGAGTATTTAGAGGGGATAAGCATGATGATTTCCCACGGAAACCATATTAACATATAAAAAAAACACAAGGTTGTGGATCAGTATGGTTGGTGACCTCATAGTAATAAGGCCTTGTACCTTTTATGCTCATCCAGTAGTAGAACACATACATTGTTGAATGCATCATGTACGAGCAATGAACCCCATAGTGCTTGAATAACCCACCAAGCACCAAAGAAACTCACCATTACATTTCTTATGCACTGGTTCCTAAATGAATCACTGAAGGCTGACTCTCTTGGACTGTGGAATTTTATTAATATAGACAAAAATAACAAATAAGAATCCCACAGATCTAGCTTTACATACAGATAAAGAGGGCCAGGCATAGGTACTTTGGAAATCATTCCACTCTTACCCTCTCTAGTGATAGCACGTTCATC
The DNA here is from genome assembly GCA_024363595.1 of Xenopus borealis. Lineage (NCBI taxonomy): Eukaryota > Metazoa > Chordata > Amphibia > Anura > Pipidae > Xenopus > Xenopus borealis. The sequence continues at coordinate 58,845,170 of CM044446.1, forward strand.
ATTAGAATACTAAGATTAGAGTCAAAGTTAATGCATATTCAGTTATCATTTATTGCACATATTCTACACAAACAGAAGTATAGGGCACAAAGTTAAATGCACAGTTTTATTTAGCATATTTTGGCTACTTTTATAAATATATATATATATATTTACATAGAGAATGTGGGGGAAACACAGTAAAACACAGTGCTCAGAATATTTACAGAGCATAAAATGGGTAATGACTTGACCTGATCCAGTATATGTCAAGATGCATACTTATGTAGATGTATGGTTGAGGATAGAATAAAATTCCAAACTCCATCCAGCCTTCAGATATTTGTCATGTTTTCTGCAAAATTCCAGCATCATGTCCCTGATTTGTTTCTATGCAATTACATGACCACAAAAATGAACATCTGTACAAAGCACTGTGGGTTGTATTTGAAGTGCTGCACAGTGGCTGTCTTGCCATTAAAGGTTGGAGGAATGACTTCTACACTGTCAGTATATATGTTACTTGTCTGTTAGATGCCTGCTTGCTACTCCTGGGAATCTCTGTGCCAACCACGGCTCATGGATTGTACCACAGTCGCAAATAGCAGGCTCCAGGCTTCTCGTGTGTCAGAAGTAAAAGCATCTCCTAAACCAGACTCCAGAGCGAAAAGAAGGGATTCTCCCACCGTCTGAAAGAGAAAGCTTATCAATAACACTATATAATACTTATTGAATAAAAATCTGTCAAAGGCTAATTAGGTGTATTTCAATTTTAGGGTATTAGATTTGTCCAAATGTTTAAATAGTAGAAAATTAAAGGTGGCTCTATTCCCTAAATTACCTAAAAAGTAGTGTATAAATATTTGCTGCAGTTCTAATTCACTACAAGAGAACACTGACATAAGGGACAAAAGACTGACATATCGAATGCTAATATATAAAGATAGGTTAGCACAAACCAGACCACACTCCATTAATAGATGCTAAGTATTTAAGCCAAAATAAATCTCAAAAAAGCCTTACACATTTTGTGCCTTGTGGGCACTTAGTCATAGTCTATGAGCCCATTGAGCCTATGACTAAATGCCCACAAGGTACGAAATAAATACTTTTTAACTGCATCTATTAACGGAGTGTGGTCTGGTATACATATTTGCCTGGTGTTTGCCTCCCTGAGCTGAAGCTCTTGAGCTTGAGCTTGAGCAACTGGACTCACCATCACATTTGGTAAGTTAGCCCTTCTTCTTACCATGCTTAATATTGAATGTTTACCTGGTAAATGATCTGACATATTGAATGACTTACAATCTCTTTAAATAGTGTGGTCTACTTCATAGAATTAAACATAATATATTTGGGGGTCAGTTAGGAAGCCTTTACTGCAACCCAGTAATGTTGGAAACCACAAAAATCTATCAAAGTCTTGACAGATTCATCTTTGTTATTCGTACTGTGATGCCAACAGTGTGTTTAAACACACGGGGTCATGTTGCTTTTTGTTTGTTATATATTGGAGTTTGTAGTCCTGAATACAGTATAGAATGATTTTAGTTTGTGGATGTGTTTGTGTACTTTGGTATATATGTAATATTAGGCTGTGGAAAAAGTTTTGTGGTAAGGAGAGACAAATGAGCATGTGTGTCATACATAGTAACATAGTAAGTTAGGCTGTAAAAAGACACACGTTTATAAACTGCCTAACTGCTAGTTGAGCCAGAGTAAGGCAAAAAACCCCATCTGAATTTGCCTCAGAGGGGGAAAAATTCCTTCCTGACAATCGGGTTAGTACCTGGATCAACTTGTACAATGAGCTATCTTCCATAATCCTGTATTCCCTCACTTGCTAAAAAGCCATCCAACCCCTTAAAGCTATCTAATGTATCAGTCCGTACAACTGAATCAGGGAAAGAATTCCACATCTTCACAGCTCTCACTGTGTCTGAGGTCCAATGCTGTGAGGATGGGCAGGTTTATCAAGAAACAGTGAGAATGGAAGGACTTGTATGGCGGGTGTAAGATTAAAAACTCCTTACCTTAAAGGATTCCAGTTTCACTCCTACAGCTTTGTGCTTTCTCCCAAGGCTGGTCAGGTATTCATCTAGGGAAGACATACAGTCCAGACTGCTCACGGCAGCATCAATCACTGTCATAACCTGTCAGATCAAACAAAGCATGTTCCAGTAAGGCCTCCTCAGAATAAAACATTTTTCAAAAGCCCCGGCCACCTGATGATTTGCTTAATGCTCCACATTACCTTTTGTGATTGCCTTGCTACAGCTGTCTAAAGATTTTCCTTACAAACCAATTAATGCCATCCAAAAAAACCCAAAATGCTATTATTTGCTTAACAGCAAACATCCTTTCATCATTCCAGTTATACCTTGTTTGCAGAAAGTATTATTCAATCATTTTAATTGTGCCTGACAATTTGCTTAAAATGGACTCTATGGGGCAAATTC
>CM044446.1:58851187-58863974 GCA_024363595.1 Xenopus borealis
TATTCTTATTTGCTAAATCATATAGCAGACTTGACAGACATGATTGCTCTTCTATATCTGTGTGCATTTGTGCTGTATTGATTCAGAACACCCAGTGACTCCGTATATTTTGAAATGCAATCATTTATTCAGTTACCCCCCACCAAAAAAAAAGCTGCCAAACCCTTGCTCAGTATGTTCCTCACTTTACGTATATGCTCTGTGAATTCAGCTGAGCTCAAGCAATCCCGCACTTCAGAAAAATGAGAGGAGTTGTACTGAAAAAGGAAGATCAGCTCTGGCTCCAGTTCAAATAGCCTGTGAAGAAGGGAGATCATTAAATCATGTCAATAACCGCATTTTGAGAATGCATATACAGTATAATGAATTCAAGACACTACATGGGACAGCTTTCCTGCAAATCTTTGTATCCAAGTTCCTAATGTCAGGACTGCTGTTTAGAGGCATTAGAAGTAAACTGCACCTAATACTTAGCAGTGTGGCCTACAGTGGTGTAACTAGATATTACTGGGCCCCACACCAAATTTATTTTAGGGCCCCAAAAATATCAAGAGGTTGTCCTGTTTTACCTATTATATTGAAATTGCTCATTAAGTAGGGCCTAATGGGCCCCCTATTCCTCCTGGGCCCCCCTGCAGCCACAGGGTCTGTTTCCTCTGTAGTTACACCCCTGGTGGCCTATATAGTGAGCATTCTGATGATGTCCCAAGTGATGTAATGGCCACACACTGACCTCTCTATGCACAGACTAGGTAGATTCTTACTGCATCTAGATACGTTAGAGTCACACACCTTGTCATGTCAGCAGTCTCTCTGTGACGCATAGCTGTGAGTGGCAGATAGCTTTCCTATTCCTTTCCTATTCAGCAACACAGACAAAGGCATAAATGACAAATTATTGCTCAAATCTAGTGTAGGGACTCGTAGAGTTAATCCTATGGTCTAAGGGAATTTCCCTGCCTCATGGCTGAGAATGGGGTTTCTACCCAGAGTTTCCAGGGACTGTGCCTTTTCATTGGATACAGGGTTGATCCCAAGAGCAGCCACAAGGTGTCACTGTGCTCTAATATAAAAGGGGATGGACATGTGCTCATAGCAGGAGAGCAGAGACAAAAAGAAAGTGAAGAAAGGCTGTGTTACACTGCTGACTGTATTTTCACTGAGGAGAAAGTGAAACTAATATAGGCTGAAGTGGATAGCGAGAAGCCTGCCCAGGCTGGGCAGGATTTCTCCAGTGCCTGTAAGCTCAACCAGGAGGGTTTGGAGCTAGGTTGCCGGGTCTGTGTGCTTGCACTATGCAGAGTGCTGGGAGCTGTAGTTCAGCAGCGAAAGTCTTAAGTGCTCATGCTATAAACAGCGTTGGGAGCTGGATGTAAGGAGGAAAAGAGTTATTGTGCTCACACTATGGAGGGTGTTGGGAGCAATACTTTGGAGGATAATACAAGCTGCATGTGTGTGTAGAATGGATTCATGGCTGTGGATGCCTGCTGCAGCTCCGGATGAGCCTACCCATCTGTGTGAATCCCCAGGGTAAGGTGTGCCTTTGGGGAGGGTAGAAAAAGAGAGGATCCAGGATGGTTTCCGTTGGTGACACTGGCTTTTTTTTATGCCTGCCACGTGGAAGCAAATACCAAGTACAGGAGGGAAAGGTGTTTGGCCATAACAAGCGCTACCTGGGTTTAAGTGTGCTCATTGGGGATAAGGGACTGAGACTCTGTATTTCCAATGGAGTAGTGTGGAACTTTGCCAGGTCAGGAGGGCCTGGATTGGACTGCACAGGACTCACAGGGTAGTGAGTTAACTATGAATGTGATTTCATATGTTGTACTTTGTGTGTTTTACTTACCCTTTACATTTCATCTTTTTATATAAAGTTGTGGTTTTTATATAATAAAGTGTGTGGGTCATGTTATTCCTAATGGGACTATCTTTAGGTGTATTCCGGAATCCCATTGGGTGGAGGCACTGCCAGAGAAGAAGAATTCCCAGTACCCTTTCACCTAGCAATTTGACTCAGGACCTGTAAGTTGGTGAATAGGGATGGGCGAATTTATTCGCCAGCCGCTAATTCGCAAAACACCCACAAAAATTCGCCTGGTGAAAATGCGCCTGACAAAAAAAAAAAACGATGGGTTACAATAGGTTAGAATTATGTGAAAAATTCCAGGGTTTCAATACCTATATTTTGAAGATTCTTATCCCAGAATCACTGAAAAGGCACACAGTGATAAGATCCTTGTGTCAATGGTTCCTTTTAAACCCATGTGTGCACTTGTAAAACACATTGTGTGCAGGTCAAAAATTGTCAAAATGTTTATGTGCACACAAATGTACAGTGTATTGGAAACATTGTTCTGCATTTATTGCCCTTATGATTGGTTGTTTAGTTGATGGACAGGTTAAGAGATTTCTGTCTGCTAATGATCTCTGCATGTATCTGATTATATAAATGGATGACTGTCACCACTATTTGTCAGACATAGTTCTTACAACTTTTACAAGTATGATTGCTGTCTGTAAATTAATAACCAGGACATCATCTGATTTTTTTTTCCTACTTTAATCTGAACTGTTAATGGTAGATCGCTAGACTGAAACAAATGAACATTCGTTGTATAAAGAATCAGTTGAGCACATCTATGGCCAACCTTATATTGCCAAAATACTTACCCGGTATTGTGTCTTCATCTTTCCCAGAATGCCCTGGTTAAAGAGAGTTTTTGCTGGAGATTTAGGCTTTAGAAAGAGACCAAACTTAAAATGTACCCACAAACAATGTAGGTCTCTATAAAAAGATATTGCATAAAACAGCTCATGTGTAAAACCCTGCTTCATGTAAATAAACAATTTTCATAATAAGAAACTTTTTTAGTAGTATCTTCTATTGGTAATCCTAAATAAAAAAAATGTCATTTTAAGAATGAAGGCTATCACCTGGTTTCCTATAGTTCACAGTACCCACAAACAAACCATACATATTATGTCACATGAGCCAATTACCAGATAATGTTCCCTTTTACAGTTAGAGCTGCAGTATTTCTTGTCAACAGAAGTTCAACTTTTCTCTTTACCCTATTCTTTCAAAACAAGGACCCCCTCCCCCCCAGCATTACTACTTAATCAAGCAAATACTTTAACCATATTTCAGCCAATCATCAACAGGATATTATTAAATAATAAACAGTAAAATATAGGATACATCTGAGTACTAATCTATACAGTTCTGAATTCAGTGCAATTCTGCCAATATATTTAGTAATTTATGTGAGACAGAGGAGAACTAGAAGCAGTGCCAGTGCAATGTTTTCAGTATGAGAAAACTCTAGAGTTGTGAGAGAAGGTTATCAGAGAGGAGGAGAGCTGCAGCTCCCATCAGTAAAGCTGTGTGCTTACAGATCATGATTTTACTTGCATTAGGGTGACAAACAGGCGGTTTAAGGAATGTATTAATTAAACATAAAGGAAGCTGAAATTGGGTAGAAGTCAAAGCATCCAGTGTCATCAAAGAGAAGCATCTAGCTGCATGGCAAATGCTGGAATTAAGATGCATAAACACATTTTTTGGTCTAATATTAAGCAATCCCACCAGACTTCCCCATCAATGCAGTTTAACAAAATATCTGATAACCCTGATGCAAGAGATTAAGCCTAACAATCCTCTATAATTCATGGTTTAAATGGTGTCCTGTTTGTTTGGATCTCATGCCAGATTGTAGTACAATATATCACTATATGACTGATAATCATTCATTTTAGTTTGTTGCACTTTCTTACTTATTAACATACCTGCCATAAGGTTTGAGAACAAATGAAACTTCATGGAAACCTTTAATAAAGGCATATTAGCAGGGCTACATTGATTGCATTTAAATGGAATTGCTACCCTTCTAGCTGGATTTTCTAGACATGTCCATGAGTTTTCATGTGATCTGGTAACTTGCAATTAATAACAAGTCTAACAACCCCCCATAACCCATGTCACCAATTATCTGTATTTCATTATAACATGCCACTACAATACAGCAACACAGTAATGAGTTGAGTAATGTGCTTGTTTCTCGCATAATAAAACACGTGCCGTCAATGTAAATCCTATACCAACAAAGTGCTCACCTGACAGATGCCCTAGTGCCAGTATTTCACTTGATAAACTGCGCAGTGTCATGCATTCACATGGCATTTCTCATCCCCAGCACAGTCCAGTTTATGGTTACCAGTTTAACCCTGTGCCTTACCTTTGAAATGGCACACGGTTGGCAGTTGACTGCTAAAATGTTTACCTGATAACACTGTGCTTGTTGCTTACCTGGAAAATAGTACTGTTCCATGATGCAGTTGGTTCTGGCTTACTGTTTGCCAGCTCTGACGAATCAGTTCTTTTTGGGGTCTTGACAACTGATCTTTCTCCATGGTACTAAGGCCTGAGCTCCTTCTAACTTTTTCCCTTTTGCTATATTTTAAGTATATTAGACTATAGCCTGTTTAAGGTGATTCTCACCCAGCAGCTAGAGCCCAGAGTTCCCCAGGAACACTAAAATAGAACATCTCCAAGGATCATGGCAGTCTCAAAACAGCAGACTAGGAAAACTGGGTTCCTTTATCTCTCTGTCCTTGTCTTTTGCTTTCCACTGCTTCCTCATTTATACCATCCCTCACTTTATCTGCTGTCACTACAGCCTTCTCTCTGTGCATCCTCTGTCTGTCTTTCTAGCCTGCCCCCTCCTCTCTCCTCCCTGTCACAGCACCCTTCTCTGCATTTAAAGTCACAGTGTTCCTAACAAGACTATTCAAGTTTTTTAACATACCACAGATCGTTTCCTGGGCTGCGCTATTGCATTATTATTGCATTGCAATATTGCTATTGCAAATGCATTCAAATCCAATGCAATCAGTGTTACATATTACAGTACTGGTATGTGCACTAACTAATGCAGGGATCGGCTTAGCTGTGGCTGGCTGTTATGGACAGTGATTAGCTCATTTACATATTAAAGACAGACCTAATTTGCATTTTTAGGTGAGCATACCATTTACATCTTAAAGCAAGCGGCCCATCGGGCATTTGCCTGAGACAACACATTGCCTGTACGAGCCTGCTGGGTTACCAGATTTCAAAACCAGGCATGCTGCTAGAAAATGCAACTACAGGGTAGTTGGCACACATGGTAATTAAAGTCCTCTTATCTGCCAGGGTACGTGGTCTAGCTGGGGGAACACAAAGGAAAATTTAGAATATACTGTAAGTAGAGGGCCACTAATTCATACATATATTCATACCATATTGTGGGGATTATATGGTAATGAACTCTTATTAATAAACACTAGTTCTAGTTAACCTTGGGGTTGGAAATATATATCATGCTTTGCATGCGCATGAATACATGATCTGCTTTGATACTTTTGTCAGGGCTGCTTTTTCCTCCCAGTCTGGCCCTGTAACCCAGTAACTATTAAAATAATGTGGTCCAAGAAAAACATTACTACAATGATTTTCAGCAAATTTTTCATATTTTCTGTGCAACAGGCCTGTGAAATGAATGATTTAGATCTTGAACATGTAGAATTTGAATTGATGGTGGATAGATGGTCCATTTCACCCAAGGCACTCTGGACTTATAAGTTATAAAGTTTGCGTTGCCATTGTGATTTCCTCCAATAAAGACTCATTGAATAATCAGGTGGTAGAAGCGTCAGACTGCAGTCCAGTTTAGATCTCAGTTGCAGACGGTTGCATATAATGAGATGATTGGTAAATTTTGATGAACTAAGCAAATGCCATAGTGAGCATCAAATTAAAAAAAACAGACGTCTATGAGCAGGAGCAAGTGCATTAAAGGCTTCTGTGCAGTCTAATGTTTTCATCTTCTGTGATCCCAATTCTATTATATAATGTAAATTACATTATAATAAATAATATTTCCTTTATAGATAAGCTTAGCCAACAGTCATCATCTTAATACTTACACAGCCTAAATTCTCTGGTTTAAATTAAAAACCTAAATTAGAGGCTTTGCAAACTGCTGTGATCTTTCTTGTATAAAGTTAATGATGATAGACATATTTGAATACCAGGCAGTCACTGAATAGAGGCAGGTGTGTAACTATACAGCAAGCCGAGCCCACAACTGCTGGTAGTCTATACATATACCATAGACTACAGGTGTTACACATTTCATAGGAGTTTATCATAATGTATGAAATTATTTATATCAAAAAACAGTGTAGGAAGTGGTGCGAAATATAAGCCAAATTCATAAAAATGGTGTATTACACCACCTGACTGCTGCCCTTTACAACTTAACCCATTTAAGTCAATGTGAAAAATTGTAGGTAAAAAGTAAAATTTTGCTGTAAAAAGCATTTAAAAAGTAACTATTTCACAGTATCTAAATGCAGCTGCTTCTTAATATGCTGGAGATTTACACTGAAAACTGTTATGCTGAAAATATATACACAACTTAATAAATACGCCCTTTTTTTCACAGCAAAACCCGGTCATCAGATGATGTACAGTCTGTGTATTTGGTTACCTTGTTTTTTTTTTTTTTTTCATAACATGATAAATAGGCTCCTAAATCAGAGGTAACCAATCAAAACATATGTTTTACTGAAAAGGTATACATTTAAACAAATATTAGCACATGTTCAAACTCACTGAGTATTTATGAGAGATGCCGTATCCAACTCATTAACATTATTATGTAAAACACAAGTAGCTTGAAGGGTAATAAAAAGAAGCAAAGCAAAGTAGAAAAACAAAGTAGAATTTATGGGAAAAAAGATGGCAGAGTAGAAAGAAGAGGAGAGACAGGGACAAAAATGTTATGCTGAGGACACAGAGTGCTAGTTCCACTGCTCTCAGCCTGTGCAGTTTATGGAGGTGTGTAAGGGAGTGGATCCATTTCTCTCTAATTTTTTTCTAATATTTAAGTCACCAACTCAATAAACTGTTTCAGTTTGATACACTTCTTATCATTGGCCTTCAAGGCAGTTGCTATGATTCTACAGATGATATAGAGAAATGTATCAACTAAAGTAGCAAATTATAACAGCTCAAACTGTGCACTTGGATTATGAGTGGCCCAACTGAAACACCTGATAGCGCAACATTAAAGTTTAAACTTAGAAAATGGTCAAAATCTGCTTATAGATAATGTAGCCCTAGACCTTGCAGCAAAATATGTTTTGCTTCCTTACTATCCGTCATTTTCTGCATCAAATAATTTTTTTCTTCTTTCTTTACATGTATGCATGGCACAAAAATCAAGTTGATGCCCATTTACTCCTCTGCCTTCTCTTACTTGCCCCCTCTGCAGCTACAGGGTCTGCTCCCTCAATTGTTCCACTGAAAGTATGGATTCCTCATCTGGAACTCTGCAGCAAGGCCATTTTTCAAGGGTTTTAGAAGAGAATTTGAATATGCAGAATCAGTATATTAATATTTACTGAGTTATGGGTTGGTTTAAAATATATAGATGAATAGCATTATGAAAATACCCAGTGAACAACTGATATGACAACATGTTGCAAAAAGTAAAACAGATACATTTCATCCAATTAAAAAAAATATCCTGAGAACTTACTGCACAATGGTAATGTTTTTAAACAGATGACCAGTAAATACTCACTTCATATGGGTTGATATGGACTTTTTAAGACCTGTTTTTAGTATTATTTATAATGCTTTGGCTCTCTCATGGACAACAAAGTGGTTATAGGAGCAAAGCATCATGGTCAAAATGCAATGTAAGTCCTAAACCTAAGGTTGATGGTATGTGGCATGATTTAGCCATATAAAGATGAAGCCACTTTGGATTGTGCATTTGACACAGAATAACTTTACTCAGATATCCCATTTAACTCACTTGACACAGAATTGCGTCACAGCACCCCATCCAATTAAGCAGTTCACCATTGAAAACAATGGTGCTTTGGTATGCTAATGAAAAAGTTCAATGCATTAAATGAGCTAAGATGACTTTAGATAACACAGTTTCTTCAATTAACCCTGAGTCACAACGCATTTAACACACAAATCCAAGTGGCATCTGTACCATCAACCTTCAGATGGTAGTAAAGCACTCAAAGCTCTCACTGTTCCCTTCCACACAATTGAATGGGAAATGCCTGGAAGCACAGTACTGGCACTTTTCAGCATGTAGATATTGGCTAGTAAGCACCAGTAGAGAAACTCTGAGGTGATTGGAACAGTTTTATGAGCTTATCCTACTATGGAATTAAGCCAGCAAGGAAACCACTTGTGTGCCAAACCCTAAGAGTAACTGCTATTTTATTACAACAAGATTTGTATACACAAGAACTGTGGGGGAGGGCATGACAGAATCCAATTTATCTTCCAGGGTTTAAAGCTATAATTAGGGCTTTAGATAAGGGCCAGCGACCACAGCTAATTGGCTGCTACACAAATAATTAGAATTCTGTAACTGGGAGGTGGGAGAATGGAAACTAGAAAGAAATCACTATCATTTTAAAAAGAAAGTATATTTTGGCTCTAATCTAATTAACATTGTTTTCTGGGAGCAGCACAGGGGCTTTATTATCAGATATCAAACTGGAAATTCTGAGAGACTCCCAGCACTTTGATAGTTTACATATTTATCAAAACTTTTCTGATGGTGCACAAATAATTTTGTGTAAAACACATTCATTTTAAGGGTTGCCACCTTACCCCTAAACACATGAAATACACAGAATGCATGGATAATTAGCAATTCATTTAAGCAACACAGGCTGTGGATTCCATATGTGTTTGGTTTTAAAGGAGGAGGGGAGGAGGTGGCAACCCAATACACTTTATTCTTATTCTGACCAATGACAACACAGTTTTTAAGTGAACACAAAAGATAATTCACAAAAAAAAGAAGAATCCCCAATATACATAAGGAGCTAGACCAAGACAAAGTACCAAAATATCAAATGCTTTATTACATAGATCATTTCCAAATCTTAAAATCATATTTTAATGTGTGGGTGTTCTTAAAATATAGAAATGTTCTATTCAATAAAGGAATTTGATATTCTGGTAAAGTAGTAATTCATTGCCCTCTGGATGATCCCACTTTTTTGGGTCATATAGAGGGACAAGCAACTTACCCTTTGCTTTTTTTTAGTGCATCTTTTGGAATTTGAGACAGCCTTCTTTAATTTTTAGTAATTAACAGGTGACTTAAAGGGTTTGTTCACCTTCCAAACACTTTTTTCAGTTGAGTTGTTTTCATATTGTTTACCATAATGTTTTACTGTTTCCCCGAAATTTAATGTTCCTGTCTCCATTTAACGGATAGATTTATCTGAAACATTTCTCTGTGGAATATTAGCAACTATTTTATAACTGAAAAAGTCTTTATTTCTGTTGAACTATCTAAAACCAACAACCGTGAAAAAAGTATTTGAAAAGGTGAAAAACCCCTTTAACAAAACAAGGATTCTAACATTATGGTCTAATAATGTGATAACTGATTAGATACCGTCAACACTGATATAAAGCCTGTAGGGTGACCTTACAGAAAGGACATTGTAGGCTACAATCAATCAAAAGTCTGTACAGCAAAAGACTGAAGGGTTAATAAAAGTCCCTGCTAGAAGAGAGAATGGCATGAGAGAAATCAAGAAAATCAGTCTTTACTGAAACAAAGTCTAGCCATGCTTCAGACAGTCTGCCATGGACCGGTGACTTTCCATTTTCATTTACAGAACATTTCTGTCACCAAAATGCCAGTCTATGAGATTTCCTTGCCATTCAACTAAATTGGGTCAGGTGAATGAGACATTTGACAAAGGGCAATATTCGTGGGTCTTCAATACATTTTAATCAGAATGCTGTCAACATAATATTTCACTGAGTTTTCCACCAAGGCAACTGAGCAGTTTTGGAAGGGCCCCATTTATATTAATTCAAGAACACCTGTGCTCATTAATTGGCACCGACAATGACAAACAAATATTTTAATCCTGAATCCATTATACTTACAGGCTATATACCATACATCTGGGAGCTGTAAATTATGTACTCTCTCAAAATGTAGGGGACAGAGGATTGGCCCAAATGAGTTAACCCAGGAAGCACCAAACATTGTCAATCCCACTTACTTTGTACACCTGTAGAACCATGATAAATAATTCACATCACCTCAACACTTGCTTGCTGATACTATAACAACAACAACAACAAACAACATTTGTAAAGCGCTTTTCTCCCGTAGGACCCAAAGCGCATTATAAGCTTGACCTCCTTGGAGAAGTCAGGAAAAAGCACAATTGGCTTACTAGCAACCTTCATGCAAGACCTGATCATTTGATTTGCTCCACCTCAACATAAGGTTAAAGCGATGATAGTAGAACCATGTTGAATAAAATTACAAACAAGGTAAATGGTGTAGCCACATTATCAGGTGCTTTACTGGTGGAAATTCTAGTTGTCCACAGTGGTAAGTGTCTCAAGACCATTCCATAGAAAGTATCCACTGGAGCTACAAGAGACAACTGTTGTGTTTTTTTTTCTAAAACTAAAGAAGAGTCACAGGACAATCTGGAAATTCCACACAAGCACAAAAAAACTATAATTGTGGATGATACACTATCTTTCCGTTTAATTTTTTATTTTGCAGCTTATTGAGGCCTCATTATTTTATATGTTGGCCATGCCTACAATGCATCCTCAGTTTATGCTGTTCACATGGCAACCTACATCGTCCCCTATTTTACAATCATGTAGAGTAATGATTTGTTGCAGCCTATGATTACAGCATATGCGGACATACAGCACAAAAGGATGATAATTGCAATTTTTCACCAGGTAAAATCTGGATACATGTTGTGCAGTTGGTTGGCAAGGAAATACATATATAGGTAAGATATACCTGCATATGTAGGATATTCTATGTTTTCTATTCAGTGGATCAAGGGTTAAGACTGTTAGGGCCATCGAATTTGTATAGAATTAAAACCCCTCAAATTAGAATTTCAAATTCGAGGGGTTTTAACGCAATTCAATTTATCAAACGATTGAATATGAAAAATTTGATCATTAGATAAAATCGATTCGAACTATTTTAACCATTCGATTGAATTTTTTATATTCGATCAAAAAAAGTTGGGAAAATCCTAAAGGAGCTTCCCATAGGGTTATATAGCAATTTGGTAGGTTTAATCTGCCGAATTGTTATATCAAATTTGTGTTTAAAGGGCCAGTACTTCCACAATCGAATTCGAATTTGGCCAATTCGAATTTTGGACTATTCGATTGAATTTTGCAAATTCGATTGTTGAAGTAGCCCAAAAACAAATTCCAATTTTTTCCATTCGAATCCTTCACACTAATTTTGGAAATCTGCCCCTTAGATACAATTACCACCACAGCATCCTCCAGCTGTAATTGTCCCCCTTGCCCAGCGGAAGGCAGAGTGCTCTGATCCTTCTTAATCTGCTTCTTTTTTAACAGTCTTGGGCTCATTCGCATGGCAACCCCATCAAGTGACCATAAGGTACATAAGATGGGGGTTGGGGCATACAAACCCATTCACTGCCAGGTCAGAAAAAATGGAAACACAACAGTAGAGCAAAACTGAAAACTGAAGAAACGGACACAAGCATATGTGCAAACTACAAAGGTTGTGAGTGATTTGGCTCGACAGAGATAAAGACAGAAGAAGACAGCAGAATATGTGAGATCATTAGGCAGAAGTGAGAATTAGGCTCAGAGGCAAGCTATTAAGCCAAGAGTCAAAGCGAAGCAGAGTTATATTTATTTTTTGAGCTGGAACAATTCTCAGTCATGTACATTGGTTTCTGGTAGGGATGCACCAAATCCAGGATTCGGTTCGGGATTCTGCCTTTTTCAGCAGGATTCGGATTCGGCCAAAATCCTTTTTCCCGGCCGAACTAAATCCGAATCCTAATTTGCATATGCAAATTAGGGGCGGGGAGGGAAAGCACATGACTTTTTGTTACAAAACAAGTACAAAGTAAAAAATGTTTTCCCCTTCCCACGCTTCGGTTAGGTATTCGGCCAATTCTTTTGCAAAGGATTTGGGGGTTTGGCCGAATCCAAAATAGTGGATTTGATGCATCCCTAGTTTCTGGAATATTCCAACTACATAATAAGCATTGCTAATGACCTTCCCATCATATCATTAATGTACATTTCTGATAACTGTACAAGGATTCTACTTCAGATCATACAAGTGTGCCAAGAGCTAAGTAGAGCATTAGGCTAATCGACAAAACTAAGCAGAAAGACTGAGAATTAGGCCAAGGCATAAATGTAAGGTAGGAACCAGAGCTAGGGAGAAAGGCCAGTGAAAAGGTCAGTGATAGACAAAAAGACAGAGCAATTCACCATAAAGCAGAGGGAGGAACATGCACACACAGCGTATGAGACAGCTGAGAGACAGGCCATTACATCAAATGTCAGAGGTAGGCCCAGAGGGAAATAGAGGGCAGAACAGGAAAGGCTCTTGCAAACAGCACAGGATCTGATTTAAACACAGTGCAAAATAAAAATGGTGGGAGAATTGTGCATAAGAGAATAACAGAGATGCAGAGAAACAGGCAGCCTTTGCTATACTGCAAACAAGCAGAAAGTTTTGAACATGATGAAATGGATATGTTAGAATATAGGAAGTACATATAAACAAGTAACAAGAAGAATGAGAAGACAGCCGCTGAACAGTGGCTGACAACAGCATGTGTCCATAGGAACAGAACATCAAAACTATGGGGTGCCGTTTGTCCCAAATACATTCTGTATACAAAACTATCCCTGATA
>CM044446.1:58928950-58964384 GCA_024363595.1 Xenopus borealis
CGCCAGGCGAAGTTGCGCACTGATGAAGGATCGTAATTACGCAAATTCACTAAAATGATCATTTTACTGAACATTGCCTCTTACGCTAGACGTTACTTCGCCTGGCGAAGTAACGTCTAGCGTAAGAGGCAATACAATAGATAGGAGTTTGACATTTTTTCTAAATCCCAAAAAAACGCTGGCGTGTTTTACCTTTCTATGGTAAGAGCAACATTTTTTTGGGGGTTACCCTCCTTCCCCCCTACATTTCCTAACATATGGCAACTCAACTATACAGAGGGCACATGTGTAGGGCAATAGGACAACTTTATATAATTTATTAAAGGTTTCCTGGGCTTGTGTAGTGCAATGTAGTGGCTGTAACATATATCCTTATAAACGGTGAGTTCTGATGTCATTTCTGTCATGTGACTCACTGAAACTTGTGTATTATAATAAATAAAGTACCCCCAGTTGCAAAATATGAGGATATTAGAAGTTACCTCAGAGTTCCATGACCTGCATAAAAACACGAGGCCGAATATGGTCATGAAACTCCTCTGTAACTTATAATATCCTTATATTTTACAACAGGGGGTACTTTATTCACTATATAAACTGTGCTTAGTGAGGTTATTTGTATGATCTAAGCACACTAACTTGTAAATTATAATAAAGTCGCCTAGGGGTTCCATGACGTTTATAAAAGCACTCAGCCTCTGACCTTGTGCTTTTATATGCCCATTTAATTCCTTGGTGACTTATAATATCCTTATATTTTACAACAGGGGGTACTTAATTCATGTGGTATGGAAAAAGATGCAGAACTATATCCACCCTCCCTTCTCTAGTTTGCAGCCCACAGGGATGGGGGACAGCAGGAATAAACTTAGTCCATGCCACCTGTTATACTCATTAAGTGCATGAGGCAAGTGCTGAATGCAGATGGAATGAGAGAAAAATCATGACAACGCAAAGCTTATTCAGTATCTATCTATAATAGATGCTGCAGGAAGAGCAACATTACTCTACATGTTGTCTTATATGTACATAGACAAGACCACATACTGGACAGCAGTAAGCAAGCAGTCACTTTGCATTCAGGATGAATTGTATTGGTGAACCTGTTTAAACACCACAGTTTTCCCTCACAATGTCAAAAACATAAAATTCCTTGTTAAAATGTATTATTTTGTATACACACCTTTATATAAATCCACAAAAACAACATTTTGATAACAATGATTTAATTGGTTTGACAAGAATGTACACAGCTCTGGGCCCCAGTCTGACAATGTACACAAGTTTCTTTTAGGAAAAATACTGTACAAAGCCACCATCAGACATAGAAAAACCATTTCCCAGAAATCAAATGCTCAGAGTTTCTTGCCGCATGGAGATAAAACCCCCACAAATTAAATATTTTTCAGTCCACAAGACAATATTAATAGACCAGTAAAAAAAAAAAAAAGAAAAAGAAAACCCCTCCACAGCAGAATTTATAAGAGCAAAGCTCCAAATCCAAATGTCTGTTTGATGCCATCAAAATAGTATCTTTTCCAGCCTTCTTTGGTACGCTCCTCTTCACCCTGTGGGACACCGCGAGCTTCCATTCGTAGCTCTGTCTCCCCACCTTTGTCTGTGAAAGTCAGAGTGATGGAAGCATGATGACCTGAAAATGGGGCAAGTAAAATAAAAAATCAAGAACAAGGAATTTTATACAAAATTGTGGTATTTTTTTTATTTAAAGGAAAAAATTGCCTTACTTTCATACTTTGTTTTCCAATAAAAAGGTTTAACTACATTGTACAGCTGGTGCCAAGGTTGAAGCTGCCTAAACCCTATAGCATATACATATTGAGGCTGATCAGATTTAAAGGAAAACTATACCCCAAAAATTAATACTTGAGCAACAGATAGTTTAGATCAAATTAACTCGCATATTAAAGAATCTTACCAAACTGGAATATATATATTTAGGTAAATATTGCCCTTTTACATCTCTTGCCTTGAATCACCATTTCAGAACAATTGATCTGCAGCTAGCAGTCTAGAATGCCTTTCAATGTAGTTATAAAGAGTATTCATGTCCCCTTGCCCGCATCTTTTCTCCAGAGGGGGATTTTGAAACCATGACTAAACTCACAAACTCTAAAATCACGATTTTCATTGAATTTATTAAACGTTTTGATTTTAAAAAGTCAGAATGAAGTGTTGAACCATTTGGGAAAAAAAAAAAAAATTCAGAATACCCAGAAAAGCCCGAAAAATGTGAGTTTTTCAGATAATTCTTATTGAAAACACGCAACATTCAGATATTAAAAATTGTCCAATAGGATCAATGCTCCTCCTACTGACTTCTATAGCACCTAGACTTTTACTTGGCAAAGTTTGGCATGAAAGCCTGTCTTGTTTTACTTGTTACATCTCAAATGTTTAAAGCTTTTAAGAAATATAGGAAACTCAGAAATTTTTCGTCATTTGTGGAGAAAAAAAAAAAATTGCAATTGGATTGTTAGTAAATGGGCCCCTATGAGAAGACACCACAATGTGATGGGAATTAGTCCTCATACAATGAATTCTAAGCAGTGGCCATTTTGCTTACAAGGAAGTGGAGCTCATGCACTTAGTGGCTACAGATGACGTTTTAATTTGTACCAACAAACTGAAGCCCATGCAATTAGTCATTGCATAGAGTTGATGTGTTATTATGTGTACACTACATGCCATACACCAAGGACAACATAGCAGATAAATGGCCTAATCAACAATTTGCTCATGCTTATTGGGAAATGAGAATAGCCAGTGGTAGTGTAAATCAAGAAGGGTGGATGATGGTCCCATTATTTTTCAAGAAATTTAGGAATTGTATCAGAACAGGTGATGGCTACAAATATTTTTTTTTTTCTTACCTTGTGGCCACGATTTAAACCTCCAAGACATTACAATATGTTTCTCGGGTTCCTGCAAACAGAGCAGTCATTATGATAAGAGTCTGTGAACTTAAGCCTAACAAATAGACTAGTCATTTACTTTTCACTTAGAACACGACACTTATATATACACACCTATTTATCATGCTGTGTAAAAAGAAAATGGAGGAAAACATCACTGGTGATGTTGCCCATAACAATCAAGCAGATATTTGCTTTTATTATGCATGTGCAATAACCCTGTTGCATTATACAGGTCAAATCCCCCCTCAGTTGTAATTTGTATTTGTACACTTACCAATTCTACAAATTCTCCACTGACATTTCCTCCTAGAAGCTGGAACTTCCCACCTTTCTCTGCTGTTAAAGATGCAGGGGCATGGGTAAATCCTTGTACAAGCTAAAAAAGAGAGAGAGAAGTCAGGGAAAGTTGAGGACATTGTTGAGGCATAAGCATTCACCTTTAAAATTAACTTTTAGTATGTTAGAGTGGACAATTCTAAGCAACCTTTAAATTGCTTATTTATTTTTTAGTTTTTCCATTATTTGCCCTCTTATTCTGACTCTTTCCAGCTTTCAAATAGGGGGGTTGCTCTGTAAGCTGCAAATTTATTATTGCCAGTTTTTATTACTTTATTTTCTATTTGGGCCCTCTCCTATTCAAATTCCAAACTGAAGAGCAGCTGATTAAAAACTCAAAAAACCATAAAATTGTTAATTGTTTCAGAATACCACGCTCTACATCATACTAAAAAAAGTTCACTAAAAGTGAACAACCCCTTTAAGCACTATATGAAGAATGTAATGCTTGCATATTATTTCTGCTTTGGAAATGCTGTAGAGCAACAGCCCATCAAAAATTCTGCAAGACTTCTGCCCTCATCCATGATCTACATTGGATTTATCTGCATATTGTTGTTAAGACTATCAATCAGCAGAAAACACATAATTGCAGTGAACTGCTTTCTCATGTGAACACCTAGGGGTATATTTATCAAAGAGTGAAGTTAAGAGTGAAGTTCCGCCACTAGAGGGAAATTCTCCATTAATTTCTGTGATTTTTAAAGGTGTATTTATCAAAGGGTGAAATTTCATTTCACCCACTGATAAATACACCTTTCAAAATCCCATAGAAATGAATTGAGAGTGACGGAACTTCACTCTTTGATACATTTACCCCCTAGAATCTCGCCAAGAACTGCACATAGCTGGGTGGTGGTTCATCTTTAAAGGGATACGGTCATGGGGAAAAATTTTTTTTCAAAACTCATCAGTTAATAGTGCCACTCCAGCAGAATTCTGCACTGAAATCCATTTCTCAAAACAGCAGATTTTGAAATCTGACATGGGCCTGGCCATTTTGTCAATTTCCCAACTGCCCCTGGTCATGTGACTTGTTTTCCCATGACTGTATCCCTTTAAATTAATGTTTAATATGATCGATTTTAATTTTTTATTTGTGGTTTTTATTTCTGCAATCTGGTTGTTAGGGTACAAATTACCATAGCAACCATGCATTCATTTTGACAAGATTGGAATGTGAATAGGAGAGGAGTAATAAAAATTATATATATATGCATTACTAAGCATCTATTCTTGAGATGGTGTCAGTGACGACCCCGCCAACAAACTGGAAAGTCATAAGAAGGCAAATAAACAAATATAACAGGGAAAATGAAGACTATTTAAAAATTTAGAACATACTGAAAGGTATGTTAAGGTGAACCACTCCTTTAAGTAAACCTTTAGTAGTAGAATGCCCTATTACTTAGCAACTTCACAATTAGTTTTTTTTATTATCTTGCTCTTCTACCTATTTCCATTTAAAATGGGGTGGGGCGGGGAGCGGGTGGGTGTTACTGTCTCGGTAGCCAAACACTATTGCTCTGTGAGGCTGGTTATTACTTTTTATTCCTGATCTTTCTATGTAGGCCCTCTCTTATTCATATTGCCACCTTTCATTCAATACATTGCCTGTTGCTAGGGTAAAGACCCCAGCAACTGGATAGCTGCTAAATTCCCAAACTGGGGAGCTATTGAACAAAAAGCTTAATAACTGAAAATCATAAACAATGAAGACCAATTGCAAACTGTCAGAATATCACTATATACATCAAACTAAAAGTTAATATAAAGCTGAATGACCCCATGAACCGACAACATGAAGGGTGGACGTTTCTCAATTATGCAGACCATACAATCTATTATGACCAAATTCAGGAAAAATACTAATCACAAGCATTTGTTTACATTACCTCTTGCCGGGTGAGCACTCTGTACAATTCTTCAGGTGAAGTCAGGAAAGTGCCCTTTATGGTCACTTTGCAAGTTGGTATTTTAACCCCAGCATTCTGACAGGTTTGGGTTTTACTTGACTGTGGCTAGATGAATAAACGGGAAAGGATTACACTTGATGATTGAAATATACACAGATAAACAGAACCATAAAGTTAGTTACCACTGCAAAACACCATATGTACAAGAAATATAATGAATTCCGTGATGTCGACAGGTGAGCAGCCTTGTACTGCATTGCTTTACTCTACCCCTATGAATGAAACAGACAAGCCTGGAAAGATTTAGAATCTGTATAAGAGACATCTTTCTTACCATGTTTGTCTCAGATTTCTGTTTTATCTCTGGAATGGTATGTGAAACACCATTTGCTGTGGGAAGGACCATTCCTTGAGTAAACTCTAAAAAAACATATATGAGTTATTAACAAGAGAATGGAATAAAATATATTCCACATCATGCACATACATGACTTTAACTTCCTAGTTAGTACATCTTTTTACTGAAGGCTTGCGACAATCCCCAAAAGTGTTACCCAAATTTCAACTAAATTACCAGGATTATTTTCCTTTAAATTCAGCAACTGTGTTTTCTAAAGGTGGCCACAGACGTAGAGATCTGCTCGTTTGACGATGCGGCTTCGATCCAACGGGATTTTTTAACCTGCCCGATCGAGATCTGGCCGACTTTCAGGCAGATATCGATCGGGGAAGCCCGTGGGATGGCCCCACACAAGGGCCAATAAGCTGCCGACTCAGTCTGTCTGCAGCTTTTATCAGCCCATGTATGGGGGCCTTAAAAGTAAATATACGTGGAAATAAAACTACATAATGCAGCATATGACTGCTTTTCAAGGAAAAACCGTTTATTACAGGTTCTTGCATACCTCTTTCACAATACAGATACTTAGGTGGTGTTAGCCTATATGTAAATACAAGAAGTCATGGGTACCAGAACAAATAGGTTAGCAGACAGCACTTTTAGATGGCGAGTGTCTCAACAGCCTTTTCTCCACAAGACCCACCATTGACATTCTCTTTCATCCACTGCATGTACAAGGTTTACCTTGACGAGACTAAGATATCCTCACAAACTATTACTTCACCTGATTTTCAACCAAGCACACAACCCTTTTTGAGGATATTCAGAAAGTCTGTATTGACAGACCAAATGTAAAGAAATTCTGAGCCTCTGCATCTGGGAACTTAAGACTGTAGAGGCCAACTTGCATATTCTGTGCAGTTAGGTCTACACTTACTTTTTAATCTGTCCTTGTGCTACAAAATTCCTGTGGAATTTTTTTTTATTAAATTACACAGTGTTTGTGGGGGTGGGCAGTAATGGTGCCACAAAACATTACTTTTAAAATACAATTTGTTCATTTCTGTATGGCATTTTATACAGCGCTACAAAATAAGTTGGCGCTATATAAATACATGTTAATAAATACATTTGTTCAAAGATTTTAAGTTAAAGGGATACTGTCATGGGAAAAATATTTTTTTCAAAATGCATCAGTTAATAGTGCTGCTACAGCAGAATTCTGCATCAAAAGAGCAAACAGATTTTTTTATATTTCATTTTGAAATCTGACATGGGGCTAGACATATTGTCAGTTTCCTAGCTGCCCCAAGACTTGTGCTCTGATAAACTTCAATCACTCTTTACTGCTGTACTGCAAGCTGGAGTGATGTCACCCCCCCCCCCCACAGCAGCCTAACAACAGAACAATGGGAAGATAACCAGATAACTGCTTCCTAACAAGATAACAGCTGCCTGGTAGATCTAATAACAACAGTAAAAAAGCCATGTCCCACTGTGACTCCTTCAGTTATATTGAGAAGGAAAAACAACATCCTGCTAGAAAGCAGTTCCATCCTAAACAAGTCACATGACCAGGGACAGCTGGTAAATTGACAATATGTCTAGCCCAATGTCAGATTTCAAGATTGAATATAAAAAAACGCATGTTTTCCCTTGACAGTATCCCTTTAACAGTACATAGGCTGCAATAAACAGCGTGCATAGGAAGCTTGGTTTCCATTCAGCAGAAGTAGTTGACAGTAGCTAATGGCAATGAAATCCCAGACACACCCATAATAAATAATCTGTGTGCCATTACAAAATGGATTGCCAAGTCATGGAAATGTCTGACATTTTAAGGAAAATAGGAGTTTATGAGTTCAGTCAACGCCCAGATATCTTTCCACATGTATGGAAATTTCAGAGGCATACTTATCAAAAGGGAAAGGGGGAAGAAAAAAAGTCTGTGCACTAATATGTATAAGAATTTTAAGGGCACATTTTCACCCTTTGATCCACAAACTCAAACATTCCTATTCAAGTCGAACAGAAAGCTATAAAATCTCCCTCAAAAAACTGTTGCTCTATTTGCACCTTTTACCTTGGGAAAAGTCACAGAAAACAGTCCATCAGTCCATGCTTTATGATGAAAACATTTTATGAAACAAGCAACCTATTAAAAGTGTGTGCTTTAATTAGGTTTGGAGCCCAAACATTTTCTGCATAATACTTCAAAAGAACAGAGCTTGAGAAGATTAAAAGTTTTTGTAAGTGCTTTTTAAAAAAAAAAAAATAAAAATGTAATTTCAATAACAACATTAGGCTTTAGGATGTTCATTAGCTGCATGGCCTTAGGTTGAACACCATTGCAGAGCAGTGAAATTTTAATTATATTTATAGCAACCAAATTCTTGATTTGCCCTACAGCAGTTGACATCACAGTCAACAATAATTTGCTCAATGTGTGCTCTACTCTGGATTATAGTTAAGTTAGTTAAGTATTTTAAATTCTCACACTCCATCTATGATTAGTATAGCAGCTAAGTTTGTATTGTTAGAATGTATTATGTCACTGAATGTCATCTCTGCCATTACCCGATTTTAGTGAGGATATGTACTGAGCCACTGCTTCCCGTATTTGCTTGCTTCCCTGCTTTCTCATTACACCAATAAGGTTAGTTTCAGGCTCATCCTTAGCCATGGACACTCTGATCTGCAAAGCAAAGGATACAATATTAATGTGTTTTCATCTTCTTGTTGAATACAAGCAATAACAGATATTTTCAATCAAGACCATATGTAAAACATTTGAATAGATCAATGCCTATTTATTGAGCTCTTGCTGGAAAAGATGGTATAATCTTTGAGCAAAAACAGCTAGATCCTGCATGGCTTAGCAACATCTTGCCACTTAAAAAAAAATAAATGAAAGCAGCTTAAAAAAATAAATGAAAGCAGTTTATAGAAAAAGAAGGGAAAAAAGTAGGGATGCACGGAATCCAGGATTCGGCAAATCCAAGTTCCTTGGCCATGCCAAATCTGAATTCTTAAAGTTCAGTGTACAAATAAAAACTGGGTAGATAGCCTGTGCAAAATACAATTCTTTTTCCAATATAGTTAGTAAGCCAAAGATTTAATGTATAAAGGCTGGAGTGACTGGATGTCTAACAGAACAGAACACTACTTGAAGGGGGGCCACATGGGACATAACTGTGCAGTGAGTTTGCAACTGACCCTTAGCATACAGCTCAGATTCAAAAGCAAACAGTTATGACCCATGTGTTACTACCGCAAGTCACTGATTAGTTACTACCTGGTAACTAATAAGTGGAAACCAAGAGAACTGCAAAGCAGGAAGTAGTGTTCTGTTCGACATCCAGTCACTCCAGCCTTTATACATTACATTTTTGGCTAACTAACTAGAATATAGTCATGTGATTTTTAATCATAGAATTCATTTTTTAATATTTTCTTTGCCTTAATTTGAATAATCAAAGCCCATCATGAAAGGATTCACACTGGCACTATGGAGTCTAAGTGATATTTTTAACTAACATAAGGTGCAGAAGTTACTTACTAGAATGAAGTTAACATTTTTGTTTTAAGATTGAATCCAGTCATGCCATTACACATACTGCTCAGACAGATTTTAGCACTAGATAAAGTGCTGCAGATACACTTACCTCTACTTCACTGGAATCATTTTCATCTGAAAGGTTTGGAATCTCCACATATCCTTTGTATTTTACACCAGACTTTGAGACCCCTGCAAAATAAGACTGAATATATATATGGCCCACAAAAGTTTTACACAAATGATAGCTTGCCCTTACACAAGATGAATAGCATAACTAATAAACCCTCTTAAAGGGGCTGTTCACATTCAAAACACTTTCAGTTCAGTGATTTTCAGAGTATTCACTATAAACAAAGACTGTTTTCAATTACTATCCATCTTTTCTTTTTTTTTTTACAGTTTTCCCAAAATTTAGGTTTTAAGTTTAATGTTCCTGTCTCTAGTGTTTCAGTCTGGCAGCTGTGATACAGGAGCATCTGAACAACTACAATTTGCTACATTTAGTTGATATATTTCTCAACAGTATCTGTGGGATATTAGCAACTATTGTATCAATTTTAATACCTGCCTTTAATGAAACTCAGGGATTCTGCTCAGCAGGGACAAAGACAAGAAAGGTATCAAGTAAATGTAACAATGTAGAACATTTCCTGTGGGGAAATGTTACTGAAAAGGGTTTTAAGATCTCATTTTTTTTTTTTTTTTTTTGCAGGGCACAGCATCATTCATAAACATGTTAATTTTTTTATTGTGTATATTTTCTTGGAGAAAATCTAAATATATATATACATATATATATATATAAACATGTGTGTGTTTCAATGTTTACATGGCAACATTTAGAGAGTAACAACAAAAATAACAATATTTCTAATAGAAATATAAAATTAAAAAGTACATGGGGTGAATAATGAAAGGCATTTAATGGTTTCCAGAACGTTCATGGTGCATTATAAACTGCTCACCTGTCCAGTTCAGCTTGAGATCCCACTCATAGAAGAAAATTAGTTTTCCTTTTCGGTTGTTGATAGATGCTTCTCCTTCCAGCTTGCTTACTTCTGTTATATCACATGTCCCTTCCTCACTTTCCACTCTTATGCCCATCATTAGTTCTTTAATTTTGGCCAAGGACCAACTAGTTGCATCTCTTTCAGTCCTGTGAAAAAAAAACAGAAATGTAGGAGTATTTTTCTTAATTTGTGCAGCTAAACAAAACAATATCAAGTAATTGTCATTCAAGCTTCAATTTTTTTTTTTTTTTTTTTTTTTTAAACATGTTCACTAAATGTATGTTTTCATCTGGATGTGCCGATATTGATACGGTCAATGACAGAACGAGTAAGACATGATGTGCGCTCGTACTCTAAATAATCAGCTGCAATATTCCCAGTTTGGGCACCAGCTGCACTATCAACACATAGGTCACTTGTCTTTTCATGATCTATTTTTTGCACCACTTAACATGGCCTACAGCAAGAGCATGCCAGATATAGTTACTGACAGAATGAATTTACTGAAGACCTTGCACAGGATCATATTTTAGCTAGCTACCAGCAAAGGAGGCACAGGTATGGGACCGGTTATCCAGAATGCTCAGGACCTGGTGTTTTCCGGATAATGTATCTTTCCATAATTTGGATCTTTATACCTTAAGTCTACTAGAAAATCATGTAAACAGTAAATAAATCCAATAGGCTGGTTTTGCTTCCAATAAGCATTAATTATATCTTAGTTGGGATCAAGTACAAGGTCCTTTTTTATTATTACAAATAACGGAATCTATGGCCGATGTTCATTCCGTAATTTGGAACTTTCTGGATACCAGGTTTCAAGATAACAGATCCGATACCTGTATATTGTTTCTTGAGCTTTAAAAACCATACAAACAAAAACCTAAAAAAAAAAAAAAATTATCTGAATCTCCTAGAAATTCTGAAAATTTGTATATTACAACTTCTAAGCAATCGTTCATCAGATCCTATCTATGCTGGCAGAACTGCACAGACCATAACCATATAACTGATCCCTTCAAATTCAGCCAAGCATGTGTGGATGGCTACTGCCAAAGTGGTTGATGGAGGGTGACAAGTTGCATGAAACAGAGAAACTTCCTCAGAAGTCCTGCCCAGTGCTGGCCTGTTGTATAGAAAGGAGTGGTTCACCTTTAAGTGAACTTTTAGCATGTTATCGAATTTCTAGTTCTAAGCATCTTTTCTCATGGTCGTCATTATTTATTATAACTATTAAATGATTTGCTTTCTCATTCCGACTCTTCCCAGTTTTTAGATGGGGGATCACTGACCCCAGGTAAACATCAAATGCTCTGTAACCCTACAAATGTATAGTTATTGCTAATTTTTTTCATCCATCTTTCTTTTCAGGCCCTCGCCTATTCACATTCCAGTCTCCTATTCAAATCCATTCCTGGTTGCTGGGGAAATTTGGACACAAACAACCAGATGGCCAATATTTGCAAACTAAAAAGATGTTGAATAAAAAAAGTCAACAAAAAGTCACAAATAATATGAAAACTAAATACAAAATGTCTTAGAATGTCACTCTCTACATCATACTAAAAGTTAACTCAGAGGAAAACAATCCCTTTAAAGGAACAGTAACATAAAAATGTTATTAAAGTGTGCTAAAGGAAAGTCAATATAATGCCTTTTATCCTATTGCAGCTTTGAACGGCTGTCCTCATGGCCACAGAGCAACTTGTTTGTATTAACTATAGTTATATTTCTGAAGTAAACACACCAGATTCACCAGTGCATTATATTCTCATTACTTTAGGACACTCATTTATTTTGGTGTTATAGTTAAGAACACATGTAACCAAGGCAACTGGTGGAGGCAAATTATACTCACATAGCTACAGCCTAAAGCTATCAAACCAACCCTTGGCAATACGTTGTTCCCTCCGTAAAAAAAAAAAATTTGAATTAAAAAAAGCTAGTTAAATGAAGACAAAGAGCACATATTTCAACATCAACATCTCCCCCCTCATTCCCAACATTGTGCTACTAAGCAAGTGTAACCAGGGCAAATGTTCTTCTCTTGCTACTGATTTGGATGACTGTTCATTAAAATGTAAAATAAATATTGTACATACATAATCCTTTAGGGTTAGGGTTGTTGTGGACTTTGCAGCAAATGACGGTAGCAGTAAGATATCTTACCAGTGCCAGTTGTTCACGTTGGTGGCATCGGCTCTCAACTCAACGATCCACCGAGGATCCCCCTCTCCCCACTTCGCCATGGCTAAACCAGTGAAGCTCTAACTACAAGACAATATGCTGGTATTTGCGGCCCCGCAGTGGGAAAGGACTTCGCGTGTGCAGCGCCGCCAGTCACAGCTCTTCTATATTGTTCCCAATCCCAACTCTATTTTTCCTGACACAAGTCTCGGTGTCTTTCTATTGATCTAAAAATCCAGCGCTCCTCAGAACCCGATGTAGAAGATCTCCCACTCCCCGGGGCGCTCGCACGTTTCTCCTTCCCAAGTTCCTGTGACATATATATATAGCAGCCTCCGTAGAAATTACTAGAAACGCCTGGAAAGCCGGCTCAACGTTTTTCCGGTGTCTGTACATGAAGTCCCCGCCTTTTCCGCTCTTGGCCGCAGTCACCAAGTTTAGTTCGCCATCTTTATTTAGGGTAGGGGACCCTAATAGACAGGATAGCTGAACTGAATCTCTGTATTGTCCGCCATAAAAATGGCTGCCGTATCGTTGTATCTGCGCCATTTTGAGTGAGGCGTGATTTAGTGACATCCCGCACTGGCTTGACTAACATGAATGTGTCTGTACGTTCACATTACGTTTCATTAAATGGTCCTCAACGTCCTCAAGATGCAGATGTACTAAAAGAACGCAGTCAGCCAGTGATGTTGAAATATGGAGAAAGTGTAATGGCCGTCAACTGTCCTAGTTCTCCATCAACCTCTGGCCACAGTCACCAAGTTTAGTTCGCCATCTTTATTCTTTATTCTTCAATAAACCTCTAGTAAAGAAGACAACAGACCGGCTTCCAATGCAGGAACTTGGCGTCCCATTGGTCCTAGACGACCAGCCTATAATGACATATAGAACTAAATGAACTTAACTGTTTGGCCAGGGTATATTTTTCTTTTAGTATGGCCGCCGCACTTATGATGTCACTCCCTAGTGAAAAGGAATAGGGTATTTTTTTCCCAGAAAAGGTGGCAACCCTATGTAATCACAGCCCACCCATTTAATCTATGCACCCGCTGGCTAGAAAAAATTAAGTTGCTGCTTTTTACATTTCTATCACAGTACTGGAGACCAACCAATTTGTTTTGGTTAACTCCTTGTACAGTTTTGGATCAACCATTTACTGTGAGAAAATTTACTTATTATTACCTGTATGAGGCTATCACACAGAAACTAATTTCCAGCCCATTATTTAGCTTCACACTGGTCCCTCTATATCTCATACAGAAGTCATACCTAGCTTTGCAATTTTTACAATCAAAAATATCTTTTTACATAGCATATTTTCAACCTACTACACTTTGTGTTTTTTTTACATTGTTCTACAGTCTGAGCCATCAGGGCAGAGAAGAGAAAGGAACAAACACTCCTTTCAATAGCAATACATATACAAAAAACTTAAAAACCTTAGAACATTTGTAATGAACTTATATTGCAAAGTTGCTTAGAATTGTGTTTACTTTAATTAGGCAAAAAAAATAAAATTTTGTTTTGAGTTAACTACTGGTTCACTATTTATCCATTCCTTGAGGGAGGTCTTTTTTATCCTTTAGGGCAGTGATCCCCAACCAGTGAGCAATATGTTGCTCTCCACCCACTTGGATGTTGCTCTCGGTGTCCTCAAAGCAGGTGTTTATTTTTGAATTTCAGGTTTGGAAGTAAGTTTTAGTTGCATAAAAACTAAATATAGTGCCAAGCAGAGCCTCCTGTAGGCTGCTAGTCCATATAGGGGCTACCGAATAGTCAATCACAGCACTTATTTAGCACCCTAAGAGACTTTTTAATGCTTGTGTTGCTCCCCAAACCTTTTTACAATTGAATGTGGCTCACAAGTAAAAAAAAAGGTTGGGGATCCCTGCTTTATGGGATAGGTAATTTATGGTGGTTTTGGGGGTGGTCCCACAATTTGTGTAATTTGTTCCAATAATCACTGTTGCTTCTTTTTGTTAATCTTTTATCGTTGCTCCACAGCTGAAGGAGTCCAAGCACACAGTGAACAGTCTAAGAGCCACAGTTGCCAAAGATGATGATGGTGAGACTGTTAACTGAAGTGGGGAACCTGTTGAAAGTAAGTAATTCTCAGACCTGTTATTGATTCTGTTGATTGTGGAGATACATGGTAGAATTCCAGAATTTTATGAATTATAGTATTTAGGTATTTTCTTTTTGTCTATACCTCTGTATCAAGTATATTCTGGTCCATTAAAGAAACTGCCTCAAACGCCCAAGGACGTGAAATTTTGCACAACTGAAATCCAGAACAGAGACTTCCTCTGCCTTTCCAAAGCCTGGTTCCTAACACTCACTGAGTAGCTTATTCAGAAGTTAGTAAATGTATATGGCAGCATGTGATACAAAGCACCAGTTTCACTCAAATATATCTTGCATTCTCTCGTGTGTGTGCGTGCGTGCGTGCGTGCGTGCGTGCGTGTATATATACAATAGAATATTTTTTTAAAGAGCATTGAGAAGCCACATTGGGCTGTGCCTCAGTCTGTGTTTTCTCCACAGAGAAAAAGCCCATGCACTCCCATCTGCTCCTCTGTGTCTGCACTAACAGGCACATTGTTGGCCTGCGTGCAGGCACAGGGAGTGGATATCAGCATGGAGATAAAATGTCTGCAACACAAGCTGACGCTGTGCAGAGACACAGAAGAGCAGATGAAAGTGCAATTTACATTGAGATCTATGAGGCTGATGATTCCTCAGCTGTACTAGCAGATGCATTAAAGGACCAGTAACTTCAAAAAATGAAATTGTTTTAAAGTAATCAAAATTTAATGCAGTGTTGCCCTGCACTTTTACTATTCCTTCAAGGCAATGACAGACAGGATGCTTTAGTGCCTGTGGGAAAGCTCCTCTAATGTGAATGATAAAGCGTCCTAATATACTGCCCTTCCACATTCGATTCACTGCATGTAGAACATGTTTTTGCCTGACCACCATGAATCACATATGTAATATAGCACCACATTAGTGAAAGAAGTGAAAAAGATCTGTAATTCCGTTTTCTCTTAACTTTGCAGGTTGGTCCGAAACTGAAAGCCTTCAATCACTGTCTGATGCTAAGCTAAAAAAAAAATCAATCAGTATTTCCACAGTCTAAAAGCATGGATTGTTATGTAACTTTCCATTCTTCTTTCAGCTCTTTTTGATACAAATAGCAAAATTTTTGCTGCATAGCTGCACAGGCCCAGATCAGAAAATCTGGTATGTGAAAGCAATTTCAAATAGCAGTAGTCCAACTGAATCAAACATGTTTTACAGTTCTCCACCCACCATGGATCCGCAGAGATATATTCACTCCATAGCACTGTAAAGAAACAGATCACAAAATGCCCAAATTCTCAAATGCAATTTTACAGGCACTTGTCTAGTTGCTAGGAAATATGGTATCATATTTGTCAAGACCCCTCTCACAGGCCAACCCTCTTCTCTTTAAAAACTATCTTTCATATAATACCTGGCAGAGACATTCAATAGTTTAAAGGGGTTGTTCACCTTTGAGTTAACTTTTAGTATAATGTAGAGAGTGATATTCTGAAACAATTTGCAATTGGTTTTGATTTTTTATTGTTTGTGGTTTTATAGTTATTTAGCTTTTTATTCAGCAGCTCTCCGGTTTGCAGTGTCAGCAATCTGGTTGCTAGGGTACAAATTACCCTAGCAACCCTGCATTGATTTGAATAAGAGACTGGAATATGAATAGGAGAGGGACTGAATAGAATGATAAGTAATAAAAAGTGGCAATAACAAGACATTTGTAGCCTTAAAGAGCATTTGTTTTTAGATGGTGTCAGTGACCCCCATTTGAAAGCTGCAAAGAAACAGAAGAAAATGGCAAATCTTTAAAAAACTATGAAAAATAAATAATGAAGACCAATTGAAAAGTTTCTTAGAATTGGCCCTTCTACAATATACTAAAAGTTAACTTGAAGGTGAACCACCCCTTTAACTCATGTCACGGGAACTTTAATTTTGTAGCTTTTGTATCCAAAATGTTTCACACTGTAAAAAACCCATAGCAAAAGTGCACCTCATCTTCCTAATTTAACTTATTCTACACCCAATGGCCTTTCACTCCCACCTAATTATTTTCTCTATGTTTAGGAAACCATACTACATGTACTACTATAGTATTGTTTCTGAAGCAAACACACCAGTTTAACCATTGTAGGGAAACAGTGCATAATATTTTAATCATTTCAATGTTCAATGTTTATACTAGTGTTTCTTTTAAATGATCTTTTGGTTCATGTTTCATATTCCGGTTCACAAACAAAAGTAATTCAATAAACCATATAATTATTGCAGCAATGTATAGATGGTTAAATCTTATATACCATTTTGATTTGTGCAGATTGAAATTCTTCAACAAATTACAAAGTCTGCAAATCTGAATAAAGTTATTATAAATTGAGAAATCCTGGTGTTTCAGAAAAACTAATTTCTCAAGGTGAAGTCTCACTAGGGTCATCTACCAGCATAGAGCCAAACAAAGATAACAGGACATTAGAAAATAAGAAAGCTGGCAGCTGGCTTATAAGATATGAGGAAATGTAAATACATATGTTAGTTCATCACAGGTGATTTTTACAGGATTACAGTGGAGCATTGAGGAAACCATACGCCGTATGCAAAGAGGCAAGGTGAGTTAAAGGAACAATAACACCAAAAAATGAAAGTGTTTTAAAGTAAAGAAAATATCATGTAGTGATGCCCTGCTAAAACTGATGTGTTTGCTTCAGAAACACTACTATATTCATATAAACAAGCTGCTAAGTAGCAATGGCGGAAATTGAAAAACGGCTATATGGCACAGGATAAGTAATGGATAACAGATAACATTATGTTCTACAGAGCTTATCTGCTATCTGCTGTGTAACTTGAGCCTTTTCTCCTTTGACTAGTTTCCCCCATGAGTACACAGCAGCTTATTTCTATAAACAATAGTAGTGTTTCTGAAGCAAAAACTGCAGTTTTACCTGTGCAGGGCAACACTGCATTATATTTTTATTACTTTAAAACAATTTCATTTTTTGATGTTACTGGTCCTTTAAGAAAGTTCTGTATTCTAATTTTGCAGTTTTTATATTAACATATTTTTAAATGGTTCTTGTTCCCCTCTACCCCCCTCTTTTTGGATTACTTTAGGGCATCCCCATTCATCCTTCATCCTGGTAATTCTGTTTTGCATAGGGCCATAGGCCCATACTATCCATGTAGCATCCTTGCTCCTTGATGCAGGTAAAAGTTGCTGCCATTTCTTAGCAGTGTCTACCTTCACATTTGTTACAATAAAACTAGGGACAGAAGGGGACACCGGCAGATGAGGAGCTTTGTCTAACAGTTTGTCCTGCCTCTAGTTATATGAAATGCAATAGTATATGTAATGTGCAATAAACATGGGCAATGTCTGGCTCAGTCACTAAGGCATCTGTTTATTTTGGAGCACTTTTCCCGAGGAGCGCAGTCTCAGAAAGTAAGTACTACATAGAATACTTGATGTTTTCCCAAGGAACTTGTATTCATCTTTCCCAACAAGTACCCCTGCTACTCATCTCACTCTGTAGGGACGCTCCACATTACCTCCCTGTGCCATAAACACTCTCCTCCCACCAATGTACCTTGAGCAAGCACAGATACTTCTTTCTCAGGAGTGACAGCAGTTTCACAAGCACTTGTGACCATATCCCTTTTCATATATGTGTCATTTGCAGCAAAAGTCTCCAGGCAGGGAAAGAACAATTTCTCTTTCCTCTTCTTGCTCCCATAGGCTAAGTAAGCATGTCCTGATTCACAAAAGTAAAAAAAAACTTTAAACCACAGCAACCAGACAACAGTTTGGAAGTCAGAAAAGAAGATCAGTAAGAGAGGGCCATAAAAGAAACATAAAAATTTGAAATTAAAATGGAAATACAACTGAACTGAACCATCACAGTTTTGTTCAGTTTGACTCAGATAGCACTTTCACCTGCAGCCTGGAAATACACAAAGTGGGGTAAAACTGAAGAAAAAAAAACTTGAAACAGGTCCCAATTACAACATATTGAAAGTTAA
Organism: Xenopus borealis; assembly: GCA_024363595.1. NCBI lineage: Eukaryota > Metazoa > Chordata > Amphibia > Anura > Pipidae > Xenopus > Xenopus borealis. The sequence goes on from CM044446.1 coordinate 58,947,331, forward strand.
TACAAAAGTTTATGTAACGCTTTTTTGGGTAGAATAGGCACGGGTACATCAATTCCTGATAAAGCATCACCTGCCAGTGTGGCTAACTGGAAATTCAGTGTAGAGATCAGTAGCTGCTGCTAATTCCTAATCCCTGTCACAATGAAATCCCTGCACTAAAGGCATACAGGGATGCGTTGCGAGGAAGATCTCTTCCTGCTATCACTCCATGATGTAACACAGAGCTGTTCATGCTATATAACACTGGCTATCTCACTCTCCTAGAGAGTCTGATTTTAGCTAACCTCGTTCACGGGATTGCCTGGTTCCCGATGGCTTTAACTGGGGCCTTGGTGATCCCAGGCTCAATGGGAACACCTAGCTGCAAGGACACCAGGAGCCAGCACTATAAAACTGTGTGGCAGGAAGTGGTCAAAACACTCTTGGCTATGACTATTGGTTAACAACAAAAGTTGCAACATAAGCTTTTGCCTAGTGACAAGAGATATGGGACTTAACTTAATAGGTGCCAAATAGAAACATATGGGTCCCTATTTAAAAATCCTAATGGATCGGGGACTATATAGCGAGGTTGCCAAATGAGCAGATCACTGCATATATGGCTTTAGGGTCTGATTGGGGGTAATAAGCAGCCCATGCAAAAAAAAAAATCAAAGTAGCCCACATGTAAACATGCGATGGTTTTGTACACGTTCGCTCATATCTTGTGCATAAAGTGCTGCCATTTTCACTAAAGTATAGTTGATATAAAATATGTTAAAGATTCAGCAGCCTTGTGCCTTTATATGGTCACAGGTCAGTAACTTCTAATATCCTTATCATTTAGTACAGTAGGGGGTACATTATCCCTTATAATACATGAGTGATACTCAAGAGTTCCCTGTATAACTCAGCCTGCAGCCTTGTGCCCCTAAGTCCCTACTTACCCCTTAATGCAGGTCCCCTCCAGCGATGTTCACAGGGACCATCTTCTCTCTTCTAACCGATTCTCCTCTTCTTCCAGGATCTGAAGGAGCCGGGCTCTCAAGGGCAGTAGGAAGCCGGTACTACTGCGCATGCGCGCCGGGAAGAAGCAGTTTGAAGAGAAGATGGCCCCTGTGAACATCGCTGAAGGGGACTTGCATTAAGGGGTAAGTAGGGACTTAGGGGCAATAGCCCGAGGGGGAGAGGTAGGCCGGGGGAGAGGAGGGAGGGGGGCCTACAGGGAGGTGGGGGAATTGCGTTTGCACCAGGGGGTTTCATTCCCCTTTAAGTTAAATTTGCTTATTGGCAGCAGAACATTGGACTTATTGTGAATAATACCCCCTTCCTTTTTTCATTGGATACAAAGTTGGATGGAATTTGGGTGGGGAGGGGGTGATGTGCTGCTGCTGTCGCTACCGCCAGGGTTTGAGGAAACATTGGAGCCGAAGCTCCGGGGTCAGAATGTTATGCTTCAGCCCCACTTCCTTGTATTTATTACACTGGCGAGTGAGGGTGATTTGAACTGGCAGTAACTGTGATTGCTGTAGTCTTGATTTCTGTGGCTGCCTTCTGTGGAAGCTAATGGGGAGACCGCCGACATCGCCTTCCACATGTTATCAGTAGAATATGGGAGAAGAAATTGAGCGCTGCATAATGGAGCGTCGTCGCCCTGTGGCCTTTTCTGAAGAGGAAAGGAAGTTTCTGCAAGTTGTTTCTTAATAAAGGCTTCAGTATTTAAAGTTTAATTTGTCTTGGTGTTTTTATTTCGATCTATACTAACAATTTTTTAAAAACTTTTTTTGATGTTACTGGTCCTTTAATACTGCACAATGTTGCTAGAAGACATTCAGCAACAAAAAAGCGGCTACAGGACACCTATTAATTTACAGACTTACATTTACTCAATAAAGATGATGTTGTGACTGTTGTTACTGTTAGGAGTGAATAAGCTCTACAGTTTGGTACTATAGGCTGTACATCTACATTTAAATTTCATCTGAATGTACACTGTTTATAAGTTTAACACAAGAGACATGTCACAGTTGTAAGCGGAGGAGCAGGAGGAATAGTAGTAGTAGTATATATATAGTATAGTAGTATAAATGTGTGAACGCTGTCTCTTCGGCTGTAAGAGTAGTATTGTTAGGAACTAATGGTATATTACATAGCTAGAACTCCTGCAAGAGGTAGAGAGCAATTCAGAGCAATGTTCTAATTAAGGCAATGGAAGCTTCTGGGAGTAGAACTCCTACACAGCCTGCCCCATGCTTCTATACCACAGGGTTACAGACAACACAGTAACTCCAGTAAACGGATATGGATATTGATGCACATCTTTCTCTATGGTCTCATTTTTAAACACTGCATACATTTGCACCTGGGCAGTAACCCAAAGCAACCAGATCAGACAATTGCTTACAGTGCTCAACCTGCAGTTGGCTGGAAAAAAAAGCTAATCACCGATTTGTTGCCATCAGTTACTGTCCAGGTGCAAATTTGCCCAGTGTTTATAAATGAGCCCCACATTCTTAGTGTTGCTCAGGGCTAGAAGTCAGTAATAGCAGCACTTAAAGGGGTTGTTCACCTTTGCATTAAATTTAACTGTGAGGTAGAGATTGATATTTTGAGATAATTTGCGACTGGCTTCCATTATCCTTATTTATGTTTTTTTAGTTATTTAGCTTTGTGTTCACCAGCTCTCTAGTTTGCAATTTCAGCAATATGGTTGATAGGGTCCAAATCACCCTAGCAATCATGCAGTGTTCATTATTGCACTGCGGGCACCAAGGTAGTGTCTGCTCTTTAGAGATCGACCAACTGAACAGAAGAACTTTAACCACCATTTAAAGGAGAATTCAAACCCTATGTGCAGAAACTGTGCAAAAGCAAGACTTTTCTTTTTGGGTCTAGGGACTGCAAAAAGTTTGTTAGATTACCCCCCCCCCCCCCAAACACTGGATTTAAGCTACAGTACATTGTGAAGCATGGTAGCACAAGCATCATGATATGGAGAGGTTTCACATACTATGGTGTTGGGCCTATTTATCTCATACCAGGGATCATGGATCAATTTCAATACATGAAAATAATTGAAAAGGTCATGTTGCTTTATGCCAAAGAGTAAACACCAGTAAACAAGCAACATCTTGGTTCTAGACCAACAAGATTGACCTTATGGAGTAGCCACGCCATTAGAAAAATTGTGGGGGCTGAATTGTTGTAAAAAATTGTCGGGTGACATAAAAAAATGCTGTTTCTGAGGCAAAACCAAGAAACACAGAAGAACTGTACCCCCTCTTGTAAAATATAAGGATATTAGAAGTTACCAAGGCATATATAAAAACTCAAGGCTGAAGGCCTTGGAGTTCTATGACTATTGTATGCTTTATTTTTTATAATACTCAAGTTTCAGTGAGTCATGTGACAGAAATGACCACTTAGCTCAGTTTATAACCAATGACATCACCAAACACCATTATAAGGATATAATTTACAGAATATTCATGGCTCTTGTGTATTATATCCATATAATACACAAAAGCCATAAATATCTTGCAAATTATATCCTTATAAACGGTGAGTTCTGATGTCATTTCTGTCACATGACTCACTGAAATTTGTGTATTATAATAAATAAAGTACCCCCGTTTGCAAAATATGAGGATATTAGAAGTTATCTAGGAGTTCCATGACCTGTATAAAAACACTCGCCCTTCGGCCTTGTGTTTTTATATGGTCATGAAACTCCTCGGTAACTTATAATATCCTTATAATTTACAAGAGGGGGTACTTTATTCACTATATTATAACAAAAACTTTGTGTTTAGTTCAGAGGTTTATAAACCTTTTGGTTTTGAAAGACAGTTTTGGTCTGCAATTGTCACCTGAATCTACAAATGTTACTGTTCTCACTCTACAGGCTAGGCTCCAACCACCCACCCTTTTGTATCAGTCCACATAAGATTTAGAGCAACATCAGGTGAAAGCTCTGATTGTATAGCTCTAAACACACTGCTCTAACATGAACTCATTCTTGACTTCCAGTTGTAAAAAATTACACAGTGAGAGAATAGTATAATATATATAATATACATTTGCTTTGCATTTGATTTCTATAGGTGTGCTCTCCTTATGTATAAAATATAACATAACAACATAACATCCATAACATATGGTTTTATAAGAGCTGGAGCATTAACAATATCATTTATCAATCATTACCAAAAAGTAATGAACATAAAAAACGTTAAAGTATTATCACATAAAAGGAACATACAAGTCTGCATTCTTTTAGGTCAGTTACTTTGAACTTCATACCAAAAACACACACATTAAGGCCATTTCAGAGATTTCAGGTGAACAAGTAAAGACTGCAAGACTCAGAGAAGCTGAATGGGGGATTTTCTATAGAAACTTGTTTCAGAACTGGCGGAATGTACATTTAGAAGAAAAAAAAAAAAGTCCTTATAAGCAAACATTAGAAATGTTATGTTACATTTGCATAAGTAACATCAGAACCCATATTATCCAATCAGAACTTACACTGGCCAAGAAAAGCAATTCTCTTCACACATCTGCAAATTATCTCATCTCACCATCCTCCATTTATGCAGGGTTTCAGCTATTTCAGCCTGTAACATTAAAATGTATTTCAGGCTCACGACTATATATAAGTCCCACAGTGCCTGCACTCATGAAAAAGATGACTTTTTTGGTGTGAAAAAATAAACCACGTCATCACAACTTACAGAGAATGTGGGTCCTACTTTGTCAAAGGATGAGCAGAAAGGTCTATGTGTCCATGACAGCAATATGTATGGTCCCAGATGTTTTAGTAAAATTAAGCCCACCCTGCAGTGCCAATTAATTCCCCCAATATGGATCTCATGAAACACTATGCAGACACATTGGTTATGGCAAAAAGTGACAAGCATGATTTCAGACACAGCTATCCAGCCGAGCTGCGCCAGAGTATTCCTGACAGCAGTTGTACTGCAAACCCCAGTCCTACAGACAGCATCTTAAATAGCACCTATGCTGTTAATTTCAAACTAAAGCATTCCAAGAGCAGGTGCAGCAACTCATTGGCAACAGCTCTGGCAGAGGTAAGGTTAGAAGGTTTTTAAAATGAAAAAGACAGAAGGAATCAACAGTGTGAGTTGCACTGTATATCAATACTTTGTGCAAGTATGTTATATACAAATGAGTGTAATTAATAGGCTCGAGTAGCTGCCAATAAATCTTATCCACAGTGCTGAAGGTTAGTGCGAGGAAGACCTCAAGCTTAATGATGTGGAGTTTTCACTGGTCCCGTTTCCAAATAAATAATAGAAAAAAATTAAATATCTATAAAACGGCACCTCCTCTCCATCCAAGAAATATTCGAAGACAGAGGTGTATAGAAGGAGAGATTGTAGTTGCCCTCCCAGCATGGGATGCTGACAAGGTATATACATATTCAAGAAGTGTCCTGTTAGTTGGCACAGACTCCCTCCCCCTCACTTCTCCATAAAGATATTAATCCTCGGTCTCTTCATATGTGGTTTCATCAAAAGGTCGGTCCAGTAAAGGTACAAAATGATGACGAGAATATTTCAGTTGCAGGAGATCTCCCACCTCATTAATCTCTCTCAGGGCCTGCAAAATAAAGGAGAGAGGCATCGTTGTGGGTCAAACTCCAAATTCTACCAACATGCACAGAACAAAAGAGAACAGAAGAAGAGAGCATACAATAGAGTTTGTAAAGAACAAAAGGAGCTCACCGCATCAAGCATCTCCTTTGTGTGGGCAGCAGATACACAGAATCGAGCTCTGGATTCAATAATTGGGGTTGCTGGGAATCCCACCACCACTACCCCAATATTTCTCTTCAGCATTTCTCTGCCAAAAGCACTGGTAAAGGAGAAGAAAAAGGCATGATTATAGGAAAACTGTGCAACCCGACTTCAGTTAGCATTTAGGCAAGTTTTTTTGTTGATAATTCTACGTGGTTGAGACAACCCAGGGTGGGATACCCATAATCAGTACAGGAAAGTTGAAGCCATTGGTTGATCACAAATTGTTTGTGGAAAGACTATTACCATTAAGATATTGAGTCACATAATAGATACCAGAAGTCTCATCAGTAATGACAATTTCTCCACAAGCGGCTGCATACAGTTGGCTATTGGGGAAGTACACAGATTTGACAGGCTAAAGCACAAATGTAAACAGTATCAGCAATTGACCAATGGTAGTCTCATGTAAAGGGGTGTACAAGCGGTTTTTGGCAGTTTACATAAATTATATTAAAAGGTCCAACCTTTAGATTATATAAAATAAAGTGCTGGTAACCCAGTCCTGCCAAATTGTGCTTTTGTAACACAGTTTATACAAACGAGCTACTTTGTAACCATGGTTTATACAGGTGAGCTGGCAATATAAGGACTGGCCCTCTACATATCTATATGACAGAAAGCTTTTCTATACACTATAGGACTGCTGCTGCAAAAGATATTCTATTTGCTGCTGCTGGACTTTTTCAAATCTATATGTTATTTATGTTACTGGTCCTTTAAATGAATTGCTGTAAAAGCGGGTTTGCAGACAGACACAAACACCAGTACTCACCCAATCTTGGCTGGCATATACAACATTAGAGGTACCACCGGGGAGTCACTGTTCCCATAGATAATAAATCCCATCTCAGTAAGTCTGCGGCGAAAATACTTTGTGTTCTCTGCCAGCTGTTCCACACGTTTCTGTCCTGGGTAGAATGGATCAGAAGATCATAAGAATCTAGGAATATGGTATGCAACTGACAAAAGCACTTGTTATTCTGTCTTTTAACATCTTGTCATTTCAACTGAACTGAAACACAGATTTGCTTGTTTTCTAGAATTAAAAAAGGTCCTTCTTGCACCATAGAGCCATCTGGCCTTTCCTCAGGTCAGTTCTTAAAGGGATACTGTCATGGGGACAGACTGCATCAGTTAATAGTGCTGCACCAGCAGAATTCTGCACTGAAATCCTTTTCTCAAAAGAGCAAACAGATTTTCTTATATTTAATTTTGAAATATGATATGGGTCTTGACATTGCCAGTTTTCCAGTTGCCCCCAGTCATTTGACTTGTGCTCAAATAAACTTCAGTCACTCTTTACTGCTGTACTGCAAGTTGGAGTGATATCACCTGCCACCTGGACGGTATTTTACCGGCCTGGCAGGTATTTTTGATGATTGATCCCAATGTTATTAATAGGAAAAAAAAAATATGTAGGATGGCCGGTATTTTTTTCAAGAAAAGGTGGCAACCCTATGCAGAGTGGCTCTATCTCCATGTCTGCAGTCAAATACATGCTAGCCCCTAAATGTCTTAACCATTCTCTAAGATCTGTGCTCAGATCTGTTACACAATTCAATACTTGTTCACGTAAAAGACTGAATATTAATCAAATAATTACAATTTCTAAATATTATTTACTTTTTCTCTGTAACAATTAAACAGTACAGGTATGGGAAACCAGTTATCCAGAAAGTTACGGAATTGCTGTCTCCCATAGGCTCCATTTTATCCAAATCTTTTTTTTTTTTTAAAAATGATTTCCTTTATCTCTGTAATATTAATAAAACACCACCTTTTACTTTATCCAAACTAAGATATAATTAACTCTTCTTCAAAGCAAAGCCAGCCTATTGGGTTTATTTAATGTTTATAGGAGTTTCTAATAGACTTAAGGTATGAAGATCTGAATTATATAAAGATCCATTGTCCAAAATCCCCCAGGTCCCCATTCTGGATAACAGGTCCTACAAATGTACCTTATATTCCATCCTTAGATATAATTAATACTTATTGGAGACAAAACAAGCCTGTTTCATTCATGACTAAATTATTTTCTTAGTAATAGTAGACTTAAGGTCTGGAGATCCAAATGAAGGAAAAATCCGAACAGGTCCCATAACTGTACTTCCGTTCCCTCTCTATTGGTGCACAATAGACTGTATTGACTTTCTCAGTCAGCCAATTCTGACGTTTTTTCGCTTTCACCTGGCACATGCATAGATACACACACCTACATTTCTCCCACTAGCTACACAAACTTGTACTACTTGCTTCCATACTGTATGTATATATTGTGGTTACGGGTTACCTATAATGCATATCTGCTGCTTTCTTCCAGCCTACATACGTCTCCCACTCACATGGAGCCTCAGCCTCCCCACAAGCAGGCCTCTGCTTCATCCCCACAGAGAAATCTGATACTATTTTCTCTGCTTATTACAGACTTGGCTTCATTTTCTTCCTGAATCCTGTCCTTCTAAATGGCATCTCTCGTAAATAAAACCAGATGTTTACAGTTAGAAGCAAAAGAAGGGGGAAGGAAGAGTCCATATAGAAGTGATCTGGAGGGGGAGATGAGACACAAGGTGTGACAGATGTTGCATTGTCTCATTCCTTGCACAGGCCTCTCATGTTGTGGAGACAGATAAGGGCACCAGACAAGGCAGACACATGATGGCGCTGCTTGCTCCTCAGTGATACCTATGCTTAACCCATTCAGAATATAAGACTCAATGATGAATCATTCTATAAATAAAAAGACAAGTTTCTCAGATTATTTAAAGATTCCAATGGAAGTGTTTCAAGATATGATTGAAATAAACAACCGCATGCATTTCTAGCTGCTGATAGATTCAAATGATTTAACTTTTTTTTTCTCCTAGCTGCCAAAGGAATAAATAGGTTTTCTTTTTCAGGCAACCACAGAGCCTGGAATTAATTTATTTAGATCTGCATCTCAAAAAAACAGTCAACTAAATGAAGAGGCATCATACCTCAGTCTTCATACAAAATGATTATTTTACAGTCAGAAAAACACCACTGGCTCTCTTTTACTCATAGGCAAACTACACAACAGGTAGTGGGAGTGCATATGTCAAGCAACAACAGTCTTGACTTTAAATTAAAAGCATAGAGCACATATGTTACACTATACTTTGTTGGTCTGCAGCAACCTTTACTTTGGGGAGGTTTTAAATTAGACGTCGGAACATTGTTGGTTTGCTTCCATTCAACCACAAAAAAATTAGTGAACTTGGGCACTGATGCTGGGAATCAAACTTGGCTCCCATGTGGTTTTTCAGTGTATCCTACTGGATGTTCAGTTTGAGTGAGGTCTTGACTTTGTACAGGCTGTCACATTCTCCCACTCACATCTCTGCAAACCCATTCTGTACAGACCTTGCTTCATGCAGAAAGGAATTATTGTGCTGAAACATGAAAGAGCCTTCTGCAAATTATATTATATAGATCTATGCAGTGCTGTTCTGAGATAAATAGCAATTGGCAATTTAAAAACTATTTAAATATTTATGTAAAGCAAATCTCCAGGTGGGAATTTCTGCAGCTGTATGGTTGATAGGACACAATTAATTTAACCTAGCATCCAGGCAATGGTGTGGATAAGAGGCCAGAATGTGAATAAAGGAGGGCATAATAGAAAGATAAGTAACAATAGCAATAAAAGTGTAGCCTTAGTAAGCTATAGTTTTTGTGGCAGCTGGGGTCAGTAAAAAATGAAGACTAACTGAAAGCCATTCTATAACATTTAATCTGAAGGTGAATTTCCCCTTTAAGCTTGTACCTAGAAGGTTCCAAGAACATGTAAATTCCAGACAGTATTTGCCGGATATCTGTATATTTGATGTATACACCATCCTACTGTAGGGTAGTGTTGGTCTGGCTTGTAAATCTGTTGTTACTACTACTGCTAATAATATTGTATAATTATAATTAGAACAGTCCATAGCAAAAGGAAAGGGTGAAATACCTCATATGATCTAAGTATCTGATGTGAAACAAAATGAACAGCAGTTACATACTGTTCCCCTCTTCTCGCACACAATTTATCAGATCCAGATGTGAGCAAAGTGGGTGAAGAGAGCAAGAAGAAATCTGATCAAATATCCCAACAGTCCTTTGATCCTTCCACAATGTTTGAATCCCTGGCTGAGCAAGCTCATCTCCAAACCAACCTATCTCCCCAGGAGACAGGCGAGATCTCAATGTTTATTGTGTAGTATAAATCGTTCTGTGCTGCACACCTTTCAGTCTTCTCCCCTCCCCAAGAAATCTCATGAAACTGTCCCAATGTGACAATCTTCCCCACAAACATTACAGATTATGTCTGTTGGCAGGTTTAGTATTATGTATGGAATAAACACCCTAGCAGATGTTTATGAATCAGTATAGCATATACTATATAGCTGTTTTCTGCTTATTCACGGTTAAAAGTTGCATTACAATGGCATTTGCTACTATTAGGGCTTTTCTGCCTGAAGAGCAAATGTGTTGGTTAATGACCCAAAAGAATGACAATGGAAGTGCGGATGATCAGTTGATTCAGTTTCTGGCATTGTCCTCAAGTATCTGCATACGATGTATGTGTTTACCTGTCTGCTGTACAGTGTGTATTCTCCACTAGTGGTTCCACACTTTTTCAAAGAGTTTTTATTACATTTCATACCCCTACAGTCACAGGATTTGTTATCTGAATTTGCGAATTAAAGAAAGGCTGTCTCCAATAGACTTTTGTCCCAATAATCCAAATCATTAAAAATTATTTTCTTTTTCTCTGCAGTAATAAAATAGTACCTTGTACTTGATCCAAACTAAAATATAATTAATCCTTATTAGAAGCAGAGCCAGTCTATTGAGTTTATTTGATGTTTACATGATTTTGTAAGGGAATGAAGATCCAAATTACAGAAAGATCCATTTTGCGGAAAGCCCCAGGTCCCGAGCATTCTGGATTTATAGGTCCCATACCTGTACTGTATACAAGAGCTAGCGTGACAAAGCACAGTCTCACTCTGGTGCCTGTGTATTTGTACAGTATATACAAGCTCTTGCTTTCCTGCAGCTCTGCATGCCACTATATTCAATGGGATTCAAACAGCTATGCATATCCGTAAAATCACTGTAAATTGATCCAGCAGGCCCTGGGCCAAACAAATCATACTCTGAAGCATTATCACCATTAAAGGGATCCTGTCATGGGGAAAAATTTTTTTCAAAATGCATCAGTTAATAGTGCTGTTCCAGAAGAATTTTGCACTGGAATCCATTTCTCAAAAGAGCAAACAGATATTTTTATATTTCATTTTGAAATCTGACACGAGGCTAGACATTTTGTCAATTTCTCAGCTGCCCCAAGTCATGTGACTTGTGTTCTGATAAACTTCAATCACTCTTTACTGGTGTACTGTAAGTTGGACTGATATCACCCCCTCCCTTTCCCCTACCCATCAGCCTAACAAAAGAACAATGAGAAGGTAACCAGTTAGCTCCCTAACACAAGATAACAGCTGCTTGGTAGATCTAAGAACAGCACTCAATAGTAAAACCCATGTCCCACTGCGTACTATTCAGTTACATTGAGAAAGAAAAACAACAGCCTGCCAGAAAGCAGTTCCCTCCTAAAGTGCTGGCACAAGTCACATGACCGGGGGAGCTGGGAAATTGACAAAATGGCTAGCCCCATGTCAGATTTCAAAACTGAATATAAAAAAATCTGTTTGCTCTTTTGAGAAATGGATTTCAGTGCAGAAGTCTACTGGAGCAGCACTATTAACTGATGCCTTTTGATAAAAACATGTTTTCCCATGACAGTTTCCCTTTAATAATATGCCCTGCATGGAGGCACAGTTGGGTGACCCCCAAATGCATTCAGCTTTAAAGGGTTATATTTCACACTTTATATTTTACTTGCTAACATTATTGTGTAGCTATTATTCAGTCAAATGCAAGGCAGTAAGAACACAAATCAAATACAGATTCAAAAGCTACAGGTTTCTTTCTAACATATGCAAAAACTATAGGAATCCTGGGAAGCCACCAAGATGTGCTCCTACAATTAATCAATTTCCATGGCGTACCTTATATTCTGAAGCACACCTATTTGATTTGATCAGATCCCAACTTCAGACCAGTTTCAACAGTAATGTAGGGACCAAACAAACATTCTACTTCTTTGTATACAAGTATAAAGAAAATGTCAAAATAAATTAAAACAAAAGCATGTAGTATGTAATATGCCCAACAATCTGGCTATAAATAGGCTTTCTTCTAAATTATGGGGAATTATTGCCAATTTTAAGTAGCAGCTACTAATCACTGTCCTAGACTGACTTAAGTAACAAAGTGATACTGACACTAAAAAATTAATTTTAACATATGAATGTACATTAAATGTTACCTATAGGTCATGTTGATCATTTTTGCCAAGAGGTTTGTTTTGTATATAATTGTGAAGTTCCTAAGCCTGACTCTCTGACTTTGCCAACCTCACTGTCCCATCTCAGCTTGTTAGTTACAGTTTCTAATACTAACAGACTCCTGCTGCACAAATATGGCAGCCCCCTCATACAGGAACATGGGGGATCAGACAGGTAATGTAAAAGCAACATGCAAATACTTTATGTCAAAGTTAGAAGTAGCTTTCAAAGCCAATATTATAATAGATGTAAAAAAAGTTTAATTTTAGGTGTCCTTATCTCTTTAAGTAACTTAAGTAACAAAGGTAATGTGTTAATTTGCTTAATTTTTTATCTTCCCTTGGGCACTGATCTGATACTTTTTTCCTCCTTACCAGTAGAGTTGCCACCCGGCTGGTATTTTACCGGCCTAGCCAGTAAAACACCTGTCAAGGCTGGGGCCAGTATTACAAATTTACCAGCAATGTAGTTGCCGGTAAATTTGTAATACCCTTAACAAAAGCCCTGTACACTCCATAATTTTTTGTCTGGCTTGTGGCCATTGCGTGATGTGGCTCCACCCAACCCCTTTTACATCTCAGCCTGCCCCAACCACCGGCTGGTAGACATTTTATGAAAAGGTGGCAACCATATTTACCAGTAAGAGGTGACTACTGTGGCATGCAGGAAGCACTATTATATGGAAATGGGCTGGCACTGGTCAAGACCAAATAAGTTGAAGACTACATCTTTAAAGGAGAACTAAAGCTAAACTAAAGAATTAGGCTAGCAATGCACATTATTTTTTGGGGTTATGTACCAGTCTAAGGCAACCACAGCCCTTTAGTAGGGAAGATCTGACTCTAAAGTTGCCCCAGTAGCTCCCCATCTTCTTTTCTGCTGATTCACTGCACATGCTCTGTGCTGCTGTCATTTACTGACTGAGCTTAGGGATTGACTCACAATATACAGTACACATATAATATAAACGTCACAATATAAGGCTGATTAGTAATTAATACAGATAACTACTATATGGTAGCACCAAAACCAGTGCAACCGAATGTAATTTGGTCTGTTATATAAGCTGAGGCTACAAGGCTAATTGTCATTATGTGCTTGATAATTTGTGATGACCCCTATGCTATGCTCAGAGCCCACTGAGCATGTGAGTGTCGCAGATGGAGACCCCATGTGAAAAGTTTGAAGTCCTGGATCATTGCTATTGAGAAGCTGAAACTTTAGGCTATTACAATAAGCATTAGTATATAAAATGACACTTTTAGCCATATTTGTTTTTAGGGATTAGTTCTCTTTTAAACAATCACAAAGGTAGCCCAAGTATTCAATTCCCACATTTAAATATTTTGTTGAGCCACTTGTAACAGTAATAACAGCCTGTAACCGCCAAAACTACTCAAACTGTGCAGTACAGTATGGTGCAATCTGAGTAGTAAAGTAAAGCCAGGTAGTCTGTGAATTTACTTACCTACTGTAGTTCCACCTTCTCCCATAATGCACTTCATCGAGCTTATGATCTGCTGAGCCACTGGTGGTGACATGGAAGTGGCATATGCAGCGCTGTGAGAGTGAGCCCGAAGGTAATCAATGAGAACCTAGCACATAAAGATTCACAGTTTTCATATAATAATAATTGATCTATATATATTCATTTGTACAAATTCAGGCATAAGCCAAGTGATCATTTAAGACAATAGCATTTATAACAAATATGCCATTACATCATTTACATGAAAAAAATCACCAGCTTGATATTACATGCATCTTTTACCTAGACCCAAAAACTCACCCTACCCAGATGTGTGTTTAATTTGACTAGGTACTGTAACTTTTGGTGGAGAGTTAACGTCTTGCAAACGCATCATATTAAGCCAAAGGGGGGAATTCACAAAAGTGTCGGTAAAATAAGTAACCCAGAAGTGGCGGTCGACAAATTTGTAAAATGTCTTACAAATGGCAAATTCACAAAGGCAGAGGTTACATCTCTGAATGTCTTGTAAGTCCGACAATTTTCTAAAATGTCGTATATCTTTTCATCGTACAGACGACATTTTAAAAGACAATTTGACCGACATTTTCATTTTGGAGAGCCTAATGTGTTGGAAAAATTGTCGGCAAAAAAAAATTTCTTTACGAGTAATTCATAAAAATGTCGGGGAAAGTGGCGCAGAAAAAACCACGCCCACTTTTCAATACACTTTTTCAAAAGTATATGTAGGAAAATTGGCGGGAAAATGCTCTTTGAATTTGACGTTTCTTGCTACGACATTTTAAAGGCATTTTTTCCTTCCCTACACTTTTGTGAATTCCCCCCAAAGTGTCTGTGGAACATTTTTTAGCAGATATAGTATTTTTAAGTATGGGATCAGTTATCCAGAAACCAGTTATCCACAAGGCCATCTCCCATATACTCCATTTTATTAAAAAAATTCAAATCGATTTCCTTTTCCTCTGTAAAAATAAAAATACTTTTTACTTAATCCCAACTAGGCTATAATACATCTTTACTGGATGAAAAACAATCTTGTGTTTATTTAAGGTTTACGTGATTTTTTTTAGTACACAAAGTATGGAGATCCAAAAAATGGAAAGATCCGTATCTGGAAAACTCCAGGTCTCAATAATTCTGGATAATAGGTTCCATACCTGTTGACAGTTTAATTAAAGATCTTTTTAACATAATGGAATTACCTTGCTGCCCCCAATATAGCCCCCAGCACTTCCAAAGCTTTTTGTAAAGGTTCCCATCATGATGTCCACATCTGTGGGATCCAGACAAAAGTAATCAACTATACCACGACCATTGGGACCCAAAGCCCCAATACTATGTGCCTCATCCAAGTAGAGGTAGGCTTTGTACTTCTTCTTCAGAGCAATAACCTCAGGCAGTCTGACTATGGAGCCCTCCATACTGAAAGAGTAAGAGTAATTCAGTCTTCCATTCTACTCCATCTTCCCTCAGCAAGAAGATACACTAAATTGCAATAAAGCAATTTTATAATTTAGACATTTAAAAACAAAAAACAACACTTACCTGTAGATTCCTTCAACCACAATTAAGATTTTTTTCCATGGCCTATGTGTCCGTGGCTGGCCCTGTACAATTGCATCTCTCAGCAGCTTTTCCAAACTTTGCATGTCTATACACAGATACAGGAAAACACACACGGGAAAATCAGTTTATGCTTAATATGTGAATATGTGCTTTATGTGAAGAAGCACATCCCTTTTAGTTTAAATCTTTAACAAATTTTGAAATAATAGTTTTTAGGCTTTATTCAGATTGTGTACAGGACATATCACCGGGAAAAAAAAAATACATTTTGCAATCACAAATTTAAATTTCCTTCAGTAGAAAAAGTGAGTTCACTCTTGATCCTAATATCTTCTATTATCCCCTTTGTCAGAAACTTTATAAAGGTAGAATAGTGACGACAGTTGTGCTGAGGAATTCTAGAGTTCTTTCTGAAATGTATTTTAGTACTGGCCCAAACTTCCTGGGATGGCAAGGGCAAGTTAGCAGTTATTTAACATTTCCTCCACTTGTAGATGAAAGTGGATGACTGATGTTATATAGATTGTAAGAATGAAAAATGATTGTCCCTTTTCAGGCTCACAGTCTATAAAACCATCTTTTTAAAAGCCTAAGAGATATTTTCAGTCTAAGCATGGCTATACCACATACACTACAAAAAAAACAAAAAACTAAAAGGTTTCAATAAAACAGGTTTCCCCAAGATCCCCTCTAATAGTGCATTATATTTGTTATGTTGTTTCACTTTTATGTATAAACATTATTGAAAGGAACATCAAATATATCTAGGTTTCTTTATCACGTCTATATACTGTAGTACAATGCTTTTACTCACTATTGTGCTTGAAAATACGAATTGTGGCACCAGAAAGACGGGCTCCGAGTACCAGAGAGGAGTGGTTCAGCTCATCACTGAGGATTAAGCAACCCTGGAAAAATAAAACTAGGGAAGTCACAAAGCAGCCGATTCAAAGAAATTAAAGAATATGTCAGCCCAACAAACACACACAAAATAAAAGCTACAAACCTTTCCAACCAGTGCTGGGATATTCATTGAGTTTGTGGCAAAGCCCATTCCATATGTCATGGCAGCCTCCACACCAAGAAATTTTGCAACTAGATGTTCTAGCTCCTCATGTTTATCCATATTTCCTATGCAAAGTCAGACAAGTAGTGACAATGTATACATAAAACCAGAACAAATGGGTCAAGATAAGGCATGGAACCAAAAGGAAATAGAAAAATATAAACTGTACATATATGAAGATATATCATTCCGATTCTTACAAATTTGTATTTCTAAAATAACATAAATACATACTGTTGTGGTCTGCGATCAACAAGATTTTTAAATCTGTCTGATGCATAACTGCCCTATTTTTGGCCATATATTAGGAGTGAAGGCAAGTCGTTGGGCCCCTTACATTGGGCACTAAGCTGTAGACTTGGTCTGGAAAGACCAAGTCAGCAGCTTTAATCATCCTGTATGTGGCCAGCTTTAACAGTAACACCAAAAACTGAAAGTGTAACAAAGTAATTAAAATATAATCATTATGTTACAAACTGCAGGTTTCCAATTATTACAATTTGCAAATACCCTCACTTAACAGCTGTATGGAAGCACATACTGAGAGCTGTTACCTATACAAGTACACACAGAAACCAAAATGTCTTCACAATGGTGCAACATGGAGATGGTTAACACAAAGTGAACAATAAGGTATTCCAAGAAAGGAACAGTTCTACAGGTAACTAAAGCATTAATACAATCTCGTCTTAAAGGGGAATGAAACCCCCCGG
>CM044446.1:58991226-59017479 GCA_024363595.1 Xenopus borealis
TGAAAGAAATGTTTTTGTGTTATCATTCATATTCTCTGAAAATGGTTACAAAATCATAAACTCTTCCAGGGTATGTAAACTTATGAGCACAACTGTATGTTCCCTATAAGCCCGTCTTTAAAGTCAAGCTTTTTCTAGATATCCATGGGATCATGGCTAAATGACTGATAAATCAATGGTTCAAATATTTGAAGCCTTGTTATGTTAAAAAAAGGTGGTCTGGTCAAAGAAAACTTGAATAAAATAATTTGGCAAGCTGCCTGTGTACTTCATATATCTGCATTCATTGAGTGCTAGAATGTACTACACGTATTTTATGTAATTCTGCATCTTGATATTGTAGATTAGCCCATGCTTTCCTACTGTTTGTTGTGCAATTCCTCTAATAAGATAAAAAGCATTGAGCACGTTAGAAAGAGAGTTTATTCAGCTCTTTAGTTGCTTTTAGCTTCAGACAGAAATTACAACAAAACAGTGAGCTGAAATGCAATTAGGTTTCTCCCAAGACACAATTACCGTACATAGTAGTGATGAGCAGATTTAAAAATAGCTCATGTGATATGAGGTATAACTACAGAGGAAGCAGACATTGAATTTTCAGGGGTGCAGCAAGGCTTATATCAATGAATAGTTTCAATATATCTTGGTAGCACAGTTCAACTTATCAATGTTTTGGGGCCCCAAATGGAATTTGTTGTAATTTCTAGTAACAACCTACAGGTTGGGTGGATCCAGGCCATGAAGGTGAACCCCAGTTTCAGTTTGTGGGTGATACTTCATACTGGTTCCTTCCCTTTGGTGAATAAATATTGCTGATCCCTTCTTTATGTTGGCTGATCCCACCCATATATTAATTATCCGAGTGGAATCTGATCAGATGTGAGTCATAAATAAGGGTGTCTTAGGTTAGTTTGGATGCAAGATGGAAAGTGGCAGGTTAGACTCAGGTTCCGCAAGGGCCCTGTATAAGTTACTTGTCTGGGGCTTTCCATCAATACAAGCTAGTGATGGACGAATTTATTCGCCAGGCAGCAAAATTCGCTGGCGTAAAAAAAAAAAGACTCAACTCGTTTCGCGAATTATGTTGGCAATTTGCTAATTTTTCGGCGAAACAGGATAGATTCGCCCATCACAAACAGAAGCACAAATATTTTCGGTCACACCCCTTGTATGTGCTACATAAGTGATCTACTAGCAGGTTGGTTCTGCTAGGATAAAATGTTAATGGATGTGTGTGGGTTTTTTCAACCACAGCTAATATTATGCAAAGTAATATGTACAGTAATTATAGAGCAAATTGACCTTGCAACTGATGGGGGTCTCAGGAACTATAGCAGACCCTGTGGGACTTTAATATGCAGCTGCAATATATGTTTATGGAAAGTCTTTTGGTTGCCATTGTTGTGTTGTGTTGGATGCATGCTGGACTTAGAAGATCCAAAACTATATAGATATCCTTTATCCGGAAAGACCCAGGTCTTTTATATTTTTTCCTGCTTACTGCGTCCACATCCGACAGTCGTGTTGCATCAGATCTCATATAGTTCTTACCTGTGACCTTTCATTCAGTCCAATCAGAATTTTTATGCCTGCGACTCCGTCCTATTTGTTGCATGCGTTTCGTCACGTTTTTGTCGTCCGAAAAGAAACACGTGTAGTTCTACCCTAATGCATTTGGACAAAATAGGTGCCCGTACAGAAATCATTTTGGGCATCGAAATTGGCGCATGTCAAAATTATTTTGACACCTGTTGACTTTAATGCGTTTTCATAATTTTTCGCTGTTTTGTAAATTTCTCAGGAAATTTTTAAAAATTTTTGGCGAAGCGAGGACAAATTTGCCTATCACTAGCTATTAAGTCAGTCCTATGTCAATTCAAAGTCAGTCAGTTCAATGGGTGGAGTTGTGCTAGCTTTAGAGGAAAGTTTAAATGTTTAAACATACTGATTCCAGGGTTATTACAAAGATAAGTCCACCCATTGCCTTCTGAGCTCCTTGAAAATAATATAGTTTTCTCTGTAATAATAAAATAGTACCTTGTACATGTATGCAATCCAGAAAGCTGTGGAATGGACGTCTCCTATAGATTCCATTATGATGAAATAATCCAATTTTTTTTTAAATTATTTCCTTTTTTTCTGTAATAATAAAACAGTAGCTTGTACTAAGATATAATTAATCCTTATTGGAAGCAAAACCAGCCTATTGGGGCTATTTAATGTTTACATGATTTTCTAGTTGATTTAAGGGATGAAGATCCAAATTACGGAAAGATCCATTATCCAGCAAACCCCAGGTCCCGAGCATTGTGGAAAATAGGTTCCATACATGTACTTCATCCAAACTAAGATCCTAATTGGAAACAAAACCAGACTATTGGGTTTATCTAATGTTTATGCAATATGCTAGTGGAATTAAGGTATGAAGATCCAAATTATGGAAATATCCTTTATTCGGAAAGCCCCAGGTTTTTTTTAATATTTTTTTGTCCAGTCGTCTCATTATGTGGGTCATCTTTATAATGATTCTTCTTTCATTAGCAAAGATAGCAAATATTCTTGTGACTGTAGTAATATGTTTTAAATCAATTTCATCAGTAACATTATGGCAGGGTAACTTAATCTACCTGTCTGAACCCAAAATAGGTCCCTATGCTGTTTAGGGTGAGTCTTCATGATCACACATGATAATGTGGGATCAAAAGACTACTATTATTACTATTATTATTATTAATAAGAGGCATGCAGTTAATGCTAAGCCAATATGTTGGTGACAAAGCTAGCTTTTAAACAGCTTCTATTCTATGTCTATTGCAAGATCTGTTTGGCTTGAAAACTGTGGTTGCATATACCGAAGCCATCTCTCTGAAATGGACCTCTCCAACAATAAATTCTGTTATTTGTGTTTTTTCCCAGTCCACTTCTGGCTTAATATTAATTTGTTTTGATTTATTCACTATGCACTTTGAATGCATTCTGCTGGATGGTGGTTTAAATTACTTCTGCAGCCCCGCTGAGGCATTTTTGATGGAAAGCTAATCACTATATTATATCCCAGGCAGGTACCATTTTTACCAGCAAACATAAACCTCTTTGAAAGTTTTTTTCCCCTCTAAATGATATTATGCCTCTTGTTTTCTATTATTGTGTTGATAACACTAGGCTCACTGTGGTTATCTGCAATAGCCAGGACTGGACTGAGAATGAAAATAGGCCCTGGCATTTCAGGTACACAGAGGCCCAATCAGCCCACAAAGAGGCCCAAATAGTCCCCACCAGCCCACTAAATACTGACTTTCTATGGAACCTTATAGCAGCCCATCTGGCATTTGCCCTAACCCACAGATTGCCAGTCCGGGCCTGCGCAATACCAACAACTGTATATCATGTGCTAGATTCAGATTGAACCTCTTATATCTGTCTGTTCAGAACATTTTCTTATGTTGCATAAATACATTAATATTCAGACTGAGAAACAGTCCAGCATGGTTTAAATGCAAATCTGCTGTTGTGCCCTTACCCTGATGAAAATTTCCTAATTGGCACTGAAACATGTTGGGCATTAAATCCTGCATTTACATATTTTGTTCTCAATGTCCAATTTTACTTGGTTAAAACCACCTGGGTGCTTCATCCTCATTGATAAACATTATGGGCTGTGTTTCCTTAAATAAAAAACGTCTTGAATGCCCTGTGATTTTTCTTTTTATCATGAGTTCCGTTCACTGGACGACACAATAAAACAGCTTTCACTACAAATGCTAATTAACCATATGTAATTTTGCAAATTTAGTTCACTTGTTAAGAGAATCACAACACACTGCACTGTGGAAATTTCGAATGATTACAAGATCTGTATATCTATATACACAGTAAAACCGCACAATTCATCTCTGTTCAACTTATTCTAAATGTGATGTTCTCTTTCCAGCTTTCCAGCTTGCAATTTTAAATGCTATGTGGTTGTTCACAGACCTCTGTGAGGCTACATGTATATTATCATGACTTTACCTTATCATACTGCTGTATTTAGGTCCTGTACCACCCAAGGCACTGGACATAACTGTGCCCCCTTATAGAAGTCATAAGATGCTCAAGGCTGCTCATCATCTCACTACCGG
The DNA here is from genome assembly GCA_024363595.1 of Xenopus borealis. Taxonomy (NCBI): domain Eukaryota; kingdom Metazoa; phylum Chordata; class Amphibia; order Anura; family Pipidae; genus Xenopus; species Xenopus borealis. The sequence continues at coordinate 58,995,348 of CM044446.1, forward strand.
TCTTCATCACAGCAAGGCTGGTACCACTCAATCTCCCAGCTACACCTGGCTGTACACAGAAAGTATTCCTCATTGCAATCAACCACATATTATGTATAGCTTCAAAGGCTATAGAATGCTCCAGTAGGCATTTGTAATGGTCGAGAAGGCATTATTAATCTTTACTAGGTAGGTGTAACAGCAAGCAGGCATTGTAGCCTTTGGTTACTCCATCCATCTTATGGGCACAATTGGCTTACTCACTAATAAAAGCATTATAGGAAAACGATCTTGAAGTTTTGAGAAGATGATTAGATCAACTTGCCAACAATCCTTAGTCAAGACCTCTGTACTATTAAAACAACGCATTATAGGCAATGCATATATTATAGTGCCTTGTTTCCGTTCGTGTCAGGGCACTTATTTCCAATTGATTGTCACTGGTCTCTGTCCAAGGTACAGAGTACTTTAGAATAATACTGGCACACAAGGTAATTCCAAGCAGGGTTACCCCTTGCAAGTTTAATGTGAACAGACGTGCAACGTTTCGGGGCGTGCCCCTTTGTCAAGCATACAACACAACCAATGTGCAGACAATAAATAGTGTGAGCAATTAAACAATTAGCATATACAATTGGTGACTCCTCTCCTCTTTACAAATGTAATATATACTTCAATGTAATAATAGTGTAATATAAATAGTATAATATAATAGTATCTTATAAATATCTTATAAAAGTGTGTACAAAAGCATAAAACAAGAGAGGCTGGACCACGCACTAACTTCTTATAAAAGTTCTGAGTGAAATCTGCTGTGTTTACATGTGAGTGATACACAAAACAATAACATTGTATTAGTTACTTCACTGTTACAATATGGGTATGAAAAAAACCAAAAAACTAAATAATTAACCCAGACAGCCAACATAACTTTTAAAATCGACACAGTAACAAACTGGCCCTAGTAAAAAATTGATTTACCTGTCCCTGGGGAAATAATCACACAGAAGTTTCCTTATCTGTAGAGAATAAAAGATACAATGTAATTCGTACTGGCAACATGTAACCATATTATTGCTACACTATTTTATAGATAACAGGAAAGATTGTACTTCCTCATTCAACCCCCTGGGACTCCTCGATTGTAGTAGCCAAATCCAAAAACATTCACGTTGCATCACACTTTAAAGGGGTGGTTCACCTTTACGGTAACTTTTATTATGTTATAGAATGGCCAATTCTAAGCAACTTTTCAATTGGTTTTTATTATTTATTTGTTATAGTTTTATAGTTATTTGTCTTTTCGTCTGATTCTTTGCAACTTTCAAATGGGCGTCGCCGTCCCCTTCTAAAAAAACAAATGCTCTGTAAGGCTACAAATGTATTGTTATTGCTACTTTTTATTACTGATCCTTCTAATCAGACTCTATCCTATTCACATTCCAGTCTCTTATTCAAATCAATGCATGGTCGCTAGGGTAATTTGGGCCCTAGTTACAAGACTGCTTAAAATGCAAATTGAAGAGCTGCTGAATAAAAAGCGAAATAACTCAAAAACAACCCCTTTAAGCTAGGTGAGTGCGGAGCTAAACTAACTTTATCCTCTGTCCAAGGTACAAATCAGTAATGGATGTGGCCCATCCTAATATGGGTAGCCAATCAGATCTCAGAATCCACACAAGGATGAGCACGGTTATTGCATATCCCCTTTTGACAATACATACTTATGTGATCAATAAAACCCTATCACACAATTAATTAGAGATTATATTGGAACATGGGTGTGTATAGCCTGTATATAGAAATAAATACATATATGTCCTTGGTTTGTGAGTGAGCGTCTAATGACGCAAAGGACAGACTTCAGTACTTAAAATGGCAGTTTTTCTATACAGGACTATCCACTGGCCCTTGTGTTTGATGCCAGTAAATAAAACTCTGAAGGAAAACAAGACATTACTTTCATTTTCATATTTTGCAATGCATAAAATAAAAAAACTATTTGATCTGTAATGAGTTGTACAAATACAGTTCCAGTCTCATGTTATTATATTTTCATTCAGTATACATCACTGTCAAAAATCTCTAAAACACTATCAGGTACCCTGTCTCAACATAGCATAAAAACTGTATACCTACAAGCAAAAAAACTTTTGCCAAAACTAATTAATAATTACACCAGAAGTCGCAACCTCCCCACTCTCAGGATCATTAACCCAGACAGCCAACATAACTTTTAAAATAACTACTGCAATTAAAGGGGTGGTTTATCTTCATGATAACATTTATATTTTATGTGTTAATAGAACAATAATTGTAATATATGAATTCCCGAAAATAAAGGGTTTAGGATATATTCATCTTGCTAATTCCCAGTTAAAAGTAAACATAATTCTAGGCAACTTTCCAATATATATCTATTACAACTTTTCAGCACTTTCAAAGTTTTTTGTTAAAAAACAATTGCTATTAAAAGCAGCATTCTGTTAATCAGCTGCCTTGCCTACCATTGTTTCAACAGTCTGAGCTATCCGGGCAGAAAAGAAAGTAATAGACAACACTATTTTTAATAACAAAACATATACCGAAGGGCAAACATATCGAGAAATGCCAATTTTGACCCCAGCGGCAATTCTGATGCCAATGAAAATTCAGACACATCACTATATGAACCATCCCTTAAATTTACTGTCTAGATTAGCAGGAACCTAGAATGTATGACTGCCTTCCCTGAGTGCAGTTCAAATGCAGGAGACTTGTCAATGGCAAACTAACTTCTTAATAAATCAATTCAATGCACTGACAACCTGTTTTACTTGCATGCTTTTATGCAATACCAGCAGCAGAGTATTTTCACTGGAGTTCTTTACTATAAATATAGAGCAGATGAGGATCCGTTGGGGGTGGCTAAACCCACCTTAACCATTATTATTGCCACTTAAAGGGAAACTGTCATGGGAAAACATGTTTTTTTCCCCCAAAACGCATCAGTTAATAGTGCTGCTCCAGTAGACTTTTACACTGAAATCCATTTCTCAAAAGAGAAGATTTTTTAATATTCAGTTTTGAAATCTGACATGGGGCTAGACATTTTGTCAATTTCCCAGCTGCCCCTGGTCATGTGACTTGTGCCAGCACTTCAGGAGGGAACTGCTTTCTGGCAGGCTGTTGTTTTTCCTTCTCAATGTAACTGAATAGAACACAGTGGGACATGGGTTTTTACTATTGAGTTCTGTTCTAAGATCTACCAGGCAGCTGTTATCTTGTGTCAGGGAGCTGTTATCTGGTTACCTTCCCATTGTTCTGTTGTTAGGCTGCTTGGGAGGGGGGTGAGCGAGGGGGTGATATCACTCCAACTTGCAGTGAAGAGTGATTGAAGTTTATCAGAGCACAAGTCACATGACTTGGGGCAGCTGGGAAATTGACAAAATGTCTAGCCCCATGTCAGATTTCAAAACTGAATATAAAAAAAATCTGTTTGCTCTTTTGAGAAATGGATTTCAGTGTAGAAGTCTACTGGAGCAGCACTATTAACTGATGTATTTTGAAAAAATCATTTTCCCCATGACAATACCCATTTAAATATTGCAGGGATATCAGTGTCAGTTGCAAAAAGCACTGCAGTTCCACAGAAACATTGTTGTTTAATGACATTTCTGTAAACTCGACTGACCTTTTTGTAGTGTTTAATCAACCAATAACCAGTCCTACTTTTTTCTATTTATAATCAACCTGGCCATACCAAATTGCTCTCCTCGTTCACCCCTTTACAATTAGAAATGACCAACAGTGACCTGTTGTTGACAAATTCATCTTCAAATTCTAGTATAACCATTCCTCCCAACTGTCCCTTTTTGGAGGGACAATCCCTCTTTTGACAGCTCAACCTGCAGTCCCTCATTTGTACTGGAAATTCCCTCTTTTCTCTGTGCTGAACAGGCAGAAAAAGAAACAAAGTTTCTTACTTAATTGGCTTTTGGCAGAAAGCCTAGAATGGCTAACAAGTGCAAATAAGATACTTTGTAACACTTTTGGGGTAAGGAAATATGTAATTGTAACAGGAGAAATATTTTGAAACTTTCATAATCTGCCAGATTTTGTAAAATAAACGTGTTTAGTTAGGGGGCGTGGCCACAACATGGGCGTGGTCAAACAATGTAGCCGCGCTACTTACTTCCAAAATGTTGGGCGGTATTAACATTATCCCAAATACGCCCCGTTTCCAAACCACTGCCAGCGATAGAAAGCCTTCTTTCACCTGTGGGTGTCCATGACAAAAATCTATCACTTTGCTCAAATCAGCTGGCGCTGGCGGGTTCCTCTTCTTGTATAAGCGAAACAGTTTCCTAAACGCATTCTCCCCTTGCTTCAATCTGCAGGCCGCCATATTGGAATCTCCCCACAGGGCGCCGCCATATTTCCGTACAGGCGCCTATCCGGAATCCTGACATCTTCGCATCTGTGCGTGGGGTTGAGGTCGCATTATCCGTGCAACATGGCTGCGCCGGCAAAGAAAGTCTTCGAGGTTTTTGTGTCCCGAGTGCCGTGGACAGTAGCAAACAGTAAGTGAAAGGAACGGGTATACAATTGGCACGATGTAGCCTGAATGATAGTTGCCAATTAGGAAATATATAGACTCGTTTTAGTCATGTGTCTCCTCTCTCTCTCTCTCTCTCTCTCTCTATAGGAGAACTAAAGGAATATTTTTCACAGTATGGAGTTGTAAAGAGATGCCTTTTGCCATTTGTAAGTATTATTGCTGTACACACATTCCTGATAAGAGAAAGGATATAGGTTTCAGGATTTTCATGCATCCTGTAATTTGTCCTTGAGAGATTTCTTTACCAGTGGTATTGTCAGCAGAACACAAAGAATTATCATCATTTGCACTATAATTAGTGTCAATGTCCGGTAAGTATGGGGCATAGAGTATTTCTAACCTTAAAGGGCATGTAAAGGCAAAAATAATAATAAAATTCAATTTTTACTTTCTTTAATGAAAAAGAAACCATCTCCATTATACTTTAATTAAAATATGTGTACCGTTTTTAGAAGAAACCTGACTGTATGCAGTGAAATTTTCCTTTCTTTTGCTGCTGTGGATAGGAATTGTCAGAGAGGCCCTAACTTTACTGCAGGGAAACAATCATACTTATGAACAGCAGGGGGAGCCCCTGCCTTAATTCCCAGCCATGCAGATCTAAAGCAGCCACTGTGTAGAGATTTGTATTGGATTTTATTTTTGCCTTTACGGTTTCCAACTCCAGCTGCAGGGACAAAGATCATGGAGCCAGGTTTAAACAGATAAACTGGGATCCTGTTTGGCGGATTATTTTGTTACAGCCACTGATTCTGCAGAGTTGGGGAAAGTTTGTATTAAATAATACAAAAACTATAAAATCCACATTAGATTACATGACAACACAGGTCCCAGTGCAGTCGGCCTATTCTGATCATTAATCAATTTTGCGGTATCGGCTTCTGGCAGATATAATTTGACTTGTGCTGTTTTGATCATTTATGATGATCCCTAAGCAGACCAGACCACACTGAGCATGTGCACAATCTTGGTCTTGCAGAGATGTTTAACAAGTTACAAGATGACGGCCCCCTGTGGCCAAATTTGAAAGCATAAATCATTTGTTTTTTCAGGCTTTGTTGTCCAGTAAGTTTTAGTATACAAAATACATTCTAGCCCCTAAAGATAAAACTCTAAGGGAAAGTAGACACTAAGGGAATTGAGACTCTGTCAACTAATATTAACAATGTGACAAAATAGTAACCACGCCCTGATTATCCTTAATGAGGACATGATAGCCTGGGAACTACAGTAGAACCCCGAATTTACGTCCTTCAGGGGACCAGGGAAAAAAGACTTAAAATCCGGGAAGATGTAAAATAAGGGAAACATATTAAACACATGTATATAAGCACAGCTCACATGTATGTCCCCCTTCAACGCAGTTTACCACTTCCGACTGCTTTTTAGGCTTCTGTGCAGTCTCCCAGCATAGCTCTTCAATTCTTTGTGTACAGTCCTCTCCTTGCAGCACGGATCACGTTCCTTCAGCCACAGCACAGCTCATTTCTGCCTGCAGAGTCAGCTTTGTCAGCCCCTCCTCCTCCAGTCTCACTGTGGAGAGCTGCTAACTTTTGCTTGCAGGGTCACGGTTTCCTTTCCCGGCACAGCTACCCGCCCACTTCTCCTAACACGATCTCAGGAGAGGCATGCAGGGAAGATTACCAAGTTTGAGGAGCCGTAAATCACGGGGGTAAGGGCTTTTTTATCTAAAAAACTAGCGGTTGGGTAGGAGCAAGCCCTAAAATGCGACTTAAAATCAGGGAAAGCAAAACGTTAAAAACGGGAAAAGCGCCCATAGAAATGCATTAAGGCTGGGGGGACCACAGAAAAAGGACGTAAATTGCGGGAAAACGTAAAATCCGGGGACGTAAATTCGGGGTTATACTGTACTGCAATCTATTTTAACATATGCTTAGCAATAACATGCATATGAGATGTGTAACACATATCGTTGGTTACTGGCTGTAAACCCCCCCCCTCCCTATCTCTCTTTTCTGTACCCTCCACCCCTTTATTATTTTTTTGAAATTAATAAAAAACATATTAAAAAAAAAAAAAATACATTCTAGCCTTATTCTATTTTAGACTTTACTTCCCCTTTAAACTAGGGATGCACCTAATCCAGTATTCATTTCGGGATTCTGCCTTTTTCAGCAGGATTCGGCCGAATCCTTCTTCCCAGTCGAACCAAATCCTAATTTGCATATGCAAATTAGGGGCAGGGATGGAAATTGCCTGCCTTTTTGTTACAAAACAAGGAAGCAAAAAAGTATTTCCCCTTCCCACGCCTAATCTGCATATGCAAATTAAGATTCCGATTGGTATTCGGCCAAATCTTTTGAAAAGGATTTGTGGGTTCGGCCGAATCCAAAATGGTGGATTCGGTGCATCCTTAACTTTAAGCCACTTACCCCATGCTTTGTTATAATAATTTCTCATTAGTTTATAAAATCTAAGCCATTATTTTTTTTATTTGGATACTGGAAATTTCCATGGAGAGTGCCAGTGACAACAGGTTGTCAAATTATTACCATGAGGTGTCATAGCTTTGTTCAGCAAGATATTTACCAGATAGTTGGGCCACGGATGGGAAAACATTTGAAAGTGAGAGAGGATTCTTCAATAGGATACCCTTTCTTGAAAAGAACCTTGGGCAACCAAAATATAGTGAGAAAAAAATGACACATGGGTTTGCCAGAAGCATCCACTTGTTTCAAGCTGTCTAATAGGAGTTACACAGTGAAAGCAAAGCTCAGATTGGTGGCTATAGATCATTTCATTAGTGCAATGCAACACCTTTATTTGTAAATCAAGCCTAAAGACAATCATAGCAATCATTTACTGAAATTAGCCACAGTTCTAATTACTAGATAAGTTGCAACATATTTTAACAAAACAATTTGCTGTACTGGATCATGTATTTCTGCACATGATCAGTGCAAGCCATGAGTCAGTACCAAATTCATTTTACAATTTTTTCCAGTTCTTTTTGTTGTTGCTGCCTTTTTGCTGTAGCTTATTGAATGACACATACAGCTGGTCCAATTGTCACTAATTCTGTACCCACAGGACAAAGAAACTGGTTTCCATCGTGGATATTGTTGGGTTGGATTTTCTTCAGAAGAAGGTTTGCAGAACACATTACAGAAGGATGCACATCTGCTGGAAGGATCCAAAGTGAGAGCATAGTTTCTGTATAGTCATACTGCCAAGTATATAAGCTTGTGTAACAGCTGTGTATTAAAAGGCAAATATTAGTCTATAGCCTAATAGGACTTGTAAAAGTTTTGCCTTTTAATTAAATAATCCAGATTTTCTGTTCTTTAATTCATTATAAGGTACTAATGGAGAATTGTTTTACCCATTACCACATAGAAAACTAGATGAGTTCTTCCATCGCTCAGCTGCTGCCTGTTTCAGCTTTACAATTAAAGAGATATTATACATGGGGTTTAACTGGGAAGGATACTTTTCTATTCATACTGCTCTTCCTTGGAAATGCTTATAGTTCAGAAATTAGGTGGCATGCAGGTATGGGACCTGTTATCCAGAATGACGTGGACCTGATGTATTCTGGATAATGAATCTTGCTTTAATTAGGAACTTAATACAGGTATGGGACCTTATATCCAGAATGCTCTGGCCCTGGTGTTTTCTGGATAACAGATCTTTCTGTAGTATAGATTGTAAGATTTAGTCTACTAGAAAATCATGTAAATATTAAACCCAATAGGCTGGTTTTGCTTCCAATAAGGATTAATTATATCTTGGTTTGGATCAAGTACAATCTACTGTTTTATTATTACAAAGGAAAGTTTTTTTTAAAAATTTGTATTTGATTGTAATGGAGTCGATGGGAGACAGCCTTTCCATATTTCAGAGCTTTCTGGATAATGGGTTTCGAGATTACAGATCATGTACCTTAAATCTACTAGAAAATATTTTAAATATTAAATTAATCCAATAGGCTGGCTTTGCCACCAGTAAGGATTAAATATAACTGGTTTAAGAACACAGTACTGTTATTATATAGATAAAATGCAGTCTATGGGAAACAACTAATTCAGAGCTTTCAAGATCATGGGTTTCTGGATAAAAGATACTTTACCTGTATCAATTGTAACTTCTGCCTTTAAAGGAGTGGTTCACCTTTAAGGTTACTTGTGTTATAGAAAGGACAATTCTAAGCAACCTTTCAATTGATTTTCATTATTTATAGTTATGGCTTTTTCTTCTGACTCTCTGCAGCTTTCAAATGGGCGTCACTGACTGCCTTCTAAAAAGCAAATGCTCTAAGGTTATAAATGTAATGTTATTGCTAACTTTTATTACTGATTCTTCTGTTCAGATATATATATATATATATATATATATTTATTTATTTATGTCCATCCAGTGTATGCACTCTTACCAGATATTCCAAACAATTTTGGGTGTGTGGGTCAATACTGTTCAGATAAGATATTCAAAGGACTCACACTCCAATTGGAGTGAGAGTCCTTAGAGATATATAATCTATCAATGCATGGTTGCTAGGGTAATTTGGACCCTGGTTACCAGATTGCTTAAAATGCTAATCTTTCAATAATAAAAAATGAAAACCAATTGCAAATTCTCAGAATATCACTCTACTTCCTACTAAGTTATCTCAAAGGTGAACAACCCCTTTAATGAAACTCTGCTCAGTAGGGCCAAAGATCAGAAATGTATCAATTTAGAACAGTTTACAGTCCTTCTTCCCCTTGAAAAAAGGAAATATAATCTGGTACCAGTTTGTAACTTGTGTTATTTAAACTTCTGTTCAGATTACAGATGCCCTCAAATCTCTACCCTTATTTCCCCTTACTATACTGAAATACTCATCTAACCCAACTTCCACAGTTACTTACTGCTCCCTCCCCCAAATCTATTTTAAAGTCTCCTCCAGCATTCTAACCATCCTATTACCCAAAACAGTTGCATCATAAAGGTGTAGCCTATGCCTTGCAAAAAGTCCCATTCGCCAAAGAAACCAAAGCCTTCCTCCATATGCCAATCACTTAATGCTATAATTGAATATCTCAAAGCTCCCTTTGCATGTGACACAGGTACAATTATAGGCAAAATATCTGTATAACAAATTAGTTTGGGCATATTAGTGCTTGTTTAAATTTTTACAATGCAAGGAAATTTAACAAAAAAAAAAAGTTACCACTAATTTAACTAAACCCTTTTTTTCTTTTTGCAGCTCCAGGTTCAGCAGAACAAAAGACTAATAGGAAATACAAACAGACATGGGCTAGGAGAGAGCTGAACAAGAAATTTTATTGTATGGTGGATTAATAAACATAAAATACCTTCCTCTCTGCACGATTATATAGTCTTATATACAAAAACAACCTTTTTATTGCAGGTTTGAAGTTGCAACATTTGTTCTTATGTTGTTAAAGCTCCAGCAGACATCTAATGTTGATTCTATATGATCTAAACTAGTTTACCTTCTGTACGTGAGGAACCTTAGAAAGATTGCAGATGGGGGGGGGGGGAGAAAAGTGTCTGCATTGAATTCACCGGCTTTTGCTCCATAACATATTGCGTGCTAAGGGTACAGATTAGCTAGTTATTCGAATGCACTGCATGATTGAACACTGAACCAAAAAGGGATTTTGCTTCTATGCTGAGAATAATACTGACTGAAAGATGTAAAGGTGAGTAGCTTATATATTTAAGTTCCCAAGCACAGTTGTAACAATAAATAGTTCTATAATGGTGAATTAGAAATGTCCTTCTTTAGCTGCAGACACAATTAAGAGATACACCCAAGACGTCTACAAAAATACATTTTTATTCGCCCACCCAACCAGTTTTTTTTTGGAAACCAGTTGCATTAATGGCCCCCTATTCTGCAAGTCACACCGGGTACTTTGTCCACAACTGGTGAGGGGTATTATAGGAAAGTCTCCAGATAGACCTAAAATATTACATATTTATCGAATGCAAGAATTATAGCAGTGTCTTAATTTGAACATAGATATTACAGCCTGCATTCTGGCAAGGACCAACAATTCTGAAAAGGTTTTGGGCTAGAATATACTTAGTGTGCAAGTTACCTGCAGCAGTGACATTTATGTAAGTAAGCACAGAAATCCAATTCCAAGCAACTCATTTACTGGACTAAACAAAAATAAATATGTACATATGGTCTCCATTGTCCTGAACCTAGTGCTTAACAGTCCCAATAATGAACAATTTTGCCATCTCACTCCTTCCTGCGCTTCTTCATATCATGGTCATGATCTTTAGCCCGACCACTATCAGTGGGACGCTTAGACCCTCCATGCTGTTTAGCCTCCTCCAAGAACTTGTCCAAACCGAAAGGATCCTCTTCAAACTGTACAGGCCCTTCATGGCGCTGCCTGCGATCTGCACCAGAAAAGTCCTTGTCAGGAACAAACCTGCAATGGAAAAACATTAGGGTATTCGTATATGCAATAAACATCTCAACACTGCAACTGGTCTGAAGAACTTATTTGAAGTAAAGCCTATGCCATAAGCCTCTATTTCTTCTAGTGAAGAGCACGCTTCCTGTGTCCTTTTCCATTTTAAAGGGGTTGTCCACCTTCAAACAACTAGTTGTTTTTAGATAGATCACCAAAAATAACGATTTTTTACCAATTACTGTCTATTTTTTATTTGTAACCGTTTTTCTAATATTGAGGTGTAAAGTGTCACTTTACACTTCAAAAGCAGCTCTGGGGAGGGGGGGTCACCAACCCCCCCAACTGTTCTAAAATGATACATTTAATGGATACATTTCTTATGTTTGTCCCTGCTGAGCAGAATCTCTGGGTTTCATTACAGGCAGCTGTTAGAATTGATACAATAGTTGCTAATACTCAGAGATGTTGCTGTGAAATGTATCAATTAAATGTTACAAAATTGTAACAGTTTAGAGTCTGAGTCTGAATTAATGAGCTGCCAGACTCAACACCACAGACACCAACATTCAACTTTATACTTGGATTTTGGAAAAACAGTAAAAGATAAATAATGGAAAGTAATTGTAAAAAGTCTTTCTGGGGAACAATCTGAAAACAACTGAACAGAAAAAAGTGTTTGGATGGTGAACAACACATCCAACAACAACACATTCTGTTTTCTCAAATTTTAGTTACGCACACACCTGTTGGTTTTCACTAATGTGTCCAGGTCATCACCATAAACATCATTGTCTGTATTCTTACTGGGACGGTAGATGTTCTGTGCCAGTTTCTTGCTGCCCATCCATGGCTGGTCATACACGTTATACACCTCATCCTCTCCACCAGCAAAGCCACTATCCATACCCTATGTTAAAAATTAAATTCCATTATTGTGTGTGAAAAAAATAACTTAACTGAATGAGTCACATGCAGGCATTAATGGTGTTACATAGAATGTTTTCTTTATAAACTGTTAAAAGGTTAGAGCTGAATCCGAATGTTTAAAATTGGTCTACTCAAATTAGTTCAAATCAAATTGCATAGTGTGAACCAAAATTGTCAGTTTCCATAATTTTAAAGCACATGGCTTTCAGCAGCAGTTAAAGGGCATTTGCCTCTCTAGGCCAATTACCAGCCTAGCATTCCTAGATGGTTAATGAAAATACCTTTTAGTTTTTAATTACCGTGGAAAAGCGATAGTTGCCTTTCTAGACAATAAGTAAGAGCTTTGATTTTTAAGAGTATGAAGACAGTTCTGATTAAAAGGGAGAGATGACTGAATGGTTTGATAGTAGGGTTTAATCAGCAGAAACCTTTGTACCTGTTGTGTCCGTCAACTCTCCATGTAAGGCCCCCCCAAGGCCCTCATCTGCCCCTCCCACTGTTGCTATTCCTCTCGACATCCAGTATTCAACTGCTTCCCATAGACTGCAAGCCTGCCTCTGCTTGCACCTGCCTTCCCACCTGCTTTCTTCATTGCAGGGCCAGAGTTACAGAAAGCAAGAGAGGTACACAGCATGGGTCTTAGTGATCCTACCCCATTGGAATCTAGGCACATGCCTCTTCTGCCTATCCCTAGTTCCAGTACTGCACCCTTCTATTGTAAAGTGCTGCAGAATATGGTTGGTGGGTGTTAATATGAATGCTATGTTAAGACCAAAGGTCTTTCAACCAACACTGGACTTTTCAAACAGATCTATTTGGCTAGTAATTACTTTAAAAGTAAGACCAAGGATATCGTCCAGACAGGAACAAACAAAAAGATCCCAAATAGTAATAAAAAAATAGAAGAAATGAAGAATCAATCAAGTGACAAGAGGACTAGCACTGCGAGCATCTTTTAGTGTTCATTTTAAACAATGCATTAACTGTATAAAAGATGGTATAGCGTTAATGCATTTGTATAAAGATGGGAAAATTATGCAAGTATAGAAGGAAGGAAATAACCACTGGGGGATGCCAAACTGTTGGGCACCCCTTAGTGAATATAATCACATTTTTTTTTAAACAATTAACATGTTTTTATAAAGAGCCAACACATTCTGCAGCTCTGTGCAATAAATGTAGGCAAGGCTATATTGAAGATTAAAAAAATACATAAAAAAAAATAAAAACAACCAAAGATAGGCACTATGTGGCATAAGTGGTTAGTAGTCTTACCCTGCTTTGGTTGAAAAGTCGCTGGTCATACTGGATTTCACTGGATGTCCTCTGATTAGGAATTCCAAGTGCAATTTGTTCACTAATGTCTCTTTCTTCATTCCTTTGGAGTTTGGACCTAGCAGCAAAAATAAAAAAAAAATAACTATAGATGGGAGCACATGAATAAAATGTCATAAAGGGCACTGGTCACCCCAATTTTTTTTACCCCACCAGATGTGCAGGCTTAGAGACCACACTCCATTAGGGGATACAAAATACTTTTTCCAAAATAAATAAAAAAATAGCCCCGGCCAGTGCTCGCACGACTGGTGGGTAAAAAAAAAAAAAAAGAAAAGAAAAAATTCAGAGTGACTCTACCCAAGAAAATGCAGTAACTTAATACTCACCTCTTGTCTGGGGCTGCCCTAGATAGGTTCCGTTCATGTTGCCGTTCCTTACGTCTCTCATGCCGGATTTCATCCCTCTCTCTGGCTTCTCCATCCTCTGTAGCAGATAGTTTAATAGGTTCATTTTATTTATGGTTTAATACAACAAAACTTTGTGTTGGCATCACATCTGAATGGTTTTCTGAATACCCCCAAAATAAAAATGAGGAACGGTCATGTCTGCCATGACATCTACTCATGTCCTCATGTATCCCATTTCAAAACAAGTGAAGCCCAGCACATCTAAAAAGCTACAGTAGCTGTCAAACTAGAACACAAGTCTAGTTCATATACAAGAGATAATCTCAATTTGGAAACAAAACAAAAACTGAACTTCTTCCTGGCCATCAGTGCCAGAGACAGTACCAAAATCTCATGCTTATACCTTTTTCTGTATGGGACTTGATCCCAGCTCTGCGTTCTCTTGCGATCTGTGCCAATTCCCTAAGTTTTTCCTCCTTTTTCTCCTTCTCCTTTTGTGCCATCTTACGCTCCACCTGGGCCCTCATCTCCACCGCTTCACGAGCCTGAGGACAGTAACATTTACATAAGTACAAGGCATACTTTTACAATATTTCCTAGAATTACAGGGGTAGATGCATACTTATACAATGTGCACAAACCTTTCTGTCAGCAATGTACAAGGCTTCTGCAAGCTTAGCAAAGTTCTCATTGATATGGACAGTCTGCAGTCCTCGGCCATCAGCAGCCAAACGTTTGTCTAGTGGGATGGTATAACCCTACAGGAGTCAAAAACAGATGTGAAAAACACCAAAACAAAATCAGTGCAACTATTTTGGTAAGCCCAACAGTCTGTAGCATACAAGTTCAGCCTGGCTCCTGCATACAGATCAATTACCTATCCACAAGTCTTAATGTAGTAGTAGGTATTACCAGTGTTTTGGAGCTAATGTAAAGTTGCAAATCATCAGTTACAGCTATTTTTTCCCCACTATACACACAAACAATATAGAAAGATCGATATGGCAAACGGTAAAGTACCCATGATAATCTGACCCAAAATGAAAAGAAAAAAAAATAGGTGCCAAGTGGGCAGCTTGACGCGAAGAGTATCAAGAAATCAGCAGTTGAACAAGAATTGTAACAAGAGATTTTCTTTAATTAATGATCAAAATACTGATAGGTTTGCATTGGTCCACATCACCAGTAAAAACTTTTCCCAAGTGCCTGTACAGAAACATCCAAGAGTATAATTTAGACATAACCTTCACTGGAAGATAGTTTTTATAGCATATATAAATGAAGTTATCAATGTCTTCTTTCTTTCTGACAACATTTTGGTAGCAGTGGCTTTACAGTTCACATTTTAATTTTTAATTGATGGCTTAATGTGCTTTAGTTATCAAATTCCCAATCATACCTTGGCATTCTTCCAGTTAGAAATACATGGGGGGATTCTCCACTCTTGCTGTTCCTTGACGGTCATCTAAAATAAAAAATAAAATAGTATCCCTTTAAAATTCAACTCCTTAAATTGGTAACATATAACCAATATGCATGCAAAGTACAGACATTCTTTGGCAATTTATGAATTTTGCATAGACCTTAAAGGGCAACTAAAGTCTGAACTAGAATAATGTTAGAAATGCTGTATTTTGTATACTAAATATAAACATGAACTTACTGCACCAGAA
Source organism: Xenopus borealis (assembly GCA_024363595.1). Classification (NCBI taxonomy): domain Eukaryota; kingdom Metazoa; phylum Chordata; class Amphibia; order Anura; family Pipidae; genus Xenopus; species Xenopus borealis. The sequence goes on from CM044446.1 coordinate 59,010,613, forward strand.
GCCTAATAAGACAAATGATTCATGCTTTCAAAGTTGGCGCAGGGGGCTGTCATCTTGTAACTATATCAATATCAAGACTTGCACATGCTCAGTGTGGTCTGGGCTTCAGTTGGGAGGGTTAAGCTAAGCTAAGGGATCATCATAAATGATCAAACCAACACAAGTCAAATAATATCTGCCATAGAAGTCAATACAGCAAGGCTGATTGATATACAAAATATACAGACTGCACTGGGTCTGTGGATACAAATCTCTACACCGTCACTGGCTGTTTTACAGGGAAAAAGACAAAGCTGCTGGAGTTCTGGGAAGTAAGGTGGGGGGCTCCCCCTGCCATTTGAAAGTATGACTGTTTCCCTGCAGAGCACTTAAGGACTGTTTGACAGCAGTAAATGAAGGGGGAATTTCACTGCATACAGTCAGTTATCATAAAAACTAGACATTTTTTAATTGAATTATATTGGAGATAGATTTCTTTTTCATTAAAGTAAAAATGGGATTTTATTTTTTTTTGTCTTTACATCCCCTTTAACTTGCTGCTGAGGATAATTAGGAAAAAGTGTTACAACAGTTTGGATTTTCCCCATATAAAAACTCCAATACAGTGTCTTCATGCTACAATTACTTGAATTTGCAAAGTAAGTCTCAATTTGCACTGCCTGTGTAATAAAGTATTCCTTACATATTTCTGTGGTCATGGAAGTCCTTGGTAACCGCTAATATTCTTGCATTTTACAACTGAGGGATGCATAATTATCTTTTCAAGAGCATCTATATGATCATTTAAAAAAAACAAAAAAAAAATGCTTTTAGTTTTGCAGTCACAATTAAACACTCTTACCTTTCTGCTGGGGGAATGCATAACTGTTGCTGGAGGAGATGGAGGTCCATGTGGAATTTTCTTATTAATTCTAGGGAAGACAAAAACTGTTTAATCAAGTAGATGCTTGCACATACATCATTATCTACGATTTACTGCAGAAATAAATGTGTTCATCGACTCCTGTGGATTTTGTAGGTATTGCCTGTATTACAAACAATTGTCTCCATAGGAAGGAATTCAGAACCTACTCACTTGAATCGAGGTGGCTCCATGGGGTCCTTTTGCATCTCCACCATCCGAATCACCCTCTGCTTGGCACCAGAGTTAAAAGCCACCCCCTGTTGAGAGGGTGTGTACCTACAAAGAAGAAAAGTCGGTATATGTTTATCTCTGAGAATCATTTTATAAAATAAATTCAAATGACAACAAATATTTGTTCTTTATAAGGAGTTCGTATCAGATTAAGAAGAAAAAAATACAATACCGATAGTGATGCATTACCTAATATACTGTGCAGGGGCCAATTTATCTGCAGCCCGTACAGGCATTGCTGCAGCAATCTTCTGGGACACAGATTTTTCCAGAGCCTGTCTGGTCTTCTCTGTGAGCTGTTAACAAGTGAAAGAACAACAGTGAATTTGGGCCCTGATCTAACAAGCTGGTTGTATTGTATTGCTGTGTCAGTATAGATACAATGCTTGGTCTGATTTGAAAAAGCAATCCATTTCCTCTATTCAAATTTTGAATTGTCAGGCCTTATATATAAGCCAAACCCTTGCACATCCTTAGTAATGTAACATGCTAAGTAATGCAACACACTGGTCTTGTGTGTTTTGTTCCCTTCCCTCTACCAGTCACTGTATGGCATGTCTCTGCTGGATTGCTTTACCTCTTTAATAGCCTCCTCATCAGGTCTTTGTAGTTCAGGATCATCTTCGTCCATAACCTCTTTAGGTACCAGGTCTGTGTACTTGCTGAAAAGAACCTGTAGAGGAGTCAGACATGTCACAAACTGGGCAAATTTACACAGAGAAAGGAACAAAAGCAATATTCAGTAAGTTTATTATTGATTTTCAAACAATGCCTTGAAAGGAATTAAAGATCACATTTTAAATTGCCATTAATACATATCTGATAGAACTTAAGATATTGAAAATCCCTCCCAGGCTTGATCTAACTTATGTACTTTTACTGTACAATTTTGTAGAAGCACAGATGGGATCTATGGAAGCTCATTCTTATTAATGTCTTCAGACATACCTTATCCTTGGATTGTCCCTGGCGAGCAATAGCATCATATTTTATTTTTCCTTCTGCATCCACCTGCACAGCCAAGGCATTGGACATTTTCTTTTTTCGGCCCATGTCCAGTGGGTATTGTGCCACATGTATCTCTGGAAAAGCACCGCCATCCCCAAAATCCTATAAAAGGTTAAAAAAAAAAAAAAATTAAGCTGGGTACCAAACAATCCATTTCTTAGGACACATTTAGTAAAAATGTTATTATTTCTTTTTCCACTAAATTGTGGTTTTCCTACATTTTTAACAAAATCCAAAATGCATTAGTTTATAGAGCTGCTCCAGCAGACTTCTGAAATCCATTTTTCAAAAGAGCAAACTTTTGCTTATATATTGAATTATGAAATCTAACATGGGGCTAAACATGTCAATTTCCCAGGTTCCGCCATGTGAAGCAAACAAAATCCAGATGTCAGTGGAAAACAAGCTCAGAAACCGCAGATACTGTGCCGCAAGGATTATTTTAACACAACATGTTTCAAGCTAGTGTGGCTCTTTATCAAGTGTAAAGCTGGCCGTAGATGCAAAGATCTACCTGCAATATCAGACGAACGATTGGACAGACGTCCCCATCTCCCGACCTGCAACTAACCATTCAGATCAAATAAAGTAGTAGTAGCAGCAGATGTTCTGCCCTGACAGCAATCGTAGGAAAGTTTATGTCCGACAAAGCGGACAGTGAAAATCGTCAGATCGGCAATACATGCAGTGATATGATCGGCAGCCGACAGAAATCTTCTAACCTGTCTGATCAACATGGCATGACAAATGTCGGGACACTCCAAACAAGATCCGAAAATCATACGAATTGAGGATTTGTACTATTGGATCTTTAAGTCTATGGCCAGCTTTAGTTAGTACTCATATTACATCCGGTACTTAAATCCTTTTGACTCCACCTCCATACCATGATAGGGTGCAAGTAAATTAAGGTCATTAAGGTCACTGCAAAGGGGAAATTAAGCCTGACCTCCCAACATAGGAATGTTAAAAAACAAATATTTTTTTGAGAGTCCAAATGTCCAAAGTGATTTCAAGTCCAATTTTTTATATATAAATAAAAAGTCCATCAGAATACATTTGTACCCTTGTATTGCTTGTAATGCACAACATTTCTACCCTACAGCTACTGTGGAAACAACTGAAGGAGAAACAAATCTCTGGATTTTCTTATATTTTCTTAGATGCTTAAATAGATGTGCTCCTCCTTTCTAGTCATGTTATATATTTCTCTTTTTACATTGTCTTTATTAAATTCTTCTTTTCCCAATCCTTTATATAAATCAAAGGTATATCACTCCTGCAGGACTGAAATAATTGAGCTACACAGAGATCAGGCATGTCTGAAAGCAGTAGGAGTTTCCTAATTTGCCATGTTAAAATAATCTCTATAGCAGTCTGGCAGTATCCCAAAGGAAGTGATCTGTATTAGTGATTACCACTAGAACAGCTTGCAAAGAAGGGAGAAATACTTTGTTATAGGGCAAGAATGACAGGATTGATTTGAGACTTTTTTTTTTTGGATGGGAAAGTTACCAATCCAGGCACATCTTAATTTCTTCACGTTTATTTAGCAATGTATCTAGTGCAGCATGGCCTCCATGAATTGCAAATAGTATGACAGTCATGCATTAGTCCATCACTTACAGTAGACAGCCTATAATATTAAGACATATTAGAAGAACCTCATAACTTATGAGTGTCTAACATTTATCTTTATATTGGGCAAACACACACGGAGAAACCAGTCAAAATTCCAAGTTTGTTGGCAGAAGAGTTGTGTGGGAGAATTTATTTTGTTATTAATTACTGGTATTGTTATTTATTTGTTGGTATTAGAGAAGTTGAAATATCCTGCCTTCATTAAAGTCACATTTTTGCACAAAACAAATCAGCCAGAGGTACCATTGCCAACACTAGGGTGGCATGAAGACTCCGAAGCCTTATGGGTCAGGAACCATATATCAATAAGACTGGATTCACAATATAATAGTCATTCCTTTTGACATGGTACTGCAAAGAGGCATCATATCTGCAACCCTCAGTTTATTTGAATGCTAGCTTTGCACTGAATGAAAACAGAGCTGCAAGGGCTATTTATGCAATTAGTTTTTACTTTATACCATTTCTATCATTGATTCATATACAACCATTTAAATCATGATGGCCAACTGCAGGACAGTTCGGCTCAAAAAATACCTCGAGGGATCTGGCAACCCATCCTTTTCTGTGGCCATAGGGAGGAGGTTCACGCCGTGATGCTACTAAAGCTGTCTGACGAGATTTCTGTGCTCTCAGCTTTTCTTCTGCCTCTAATTGATCCTGCGACAACTGTGTTGGAGCAGGCAAAAAACTGGGAGAAACGAGGATGCAGAGGTTACTGTTAATGGGTTGTGAAGAACAACATAAATCTCCTATTGCAATAAGAATGCTCAAACATATATCCCAGCATAAAGCGACTAGTGTGAAAAGAAAAACTAAAAGAATGATGGTGTCATTCGGTCAAAAGACTCAGAATGATGTCACCAGACAATAACCTTATTGAAGTAAGTGTAAAGTTTGCTTTGCATTTTATTTCATTAGATTATTCTCCACTTTTACTTTTCTTTTTATCTTGTGAGGGCCACACAGGCCTTGGTGATGAGGTTATTCTGAGATTTCTTTATGCCCTCTGGGATATGTTTGATGTCTTTTATGTATGTCTTGAAAAAGGCCAGTAAATAAAGTACAATTTAGTCACTGAGAAGTTCTGAAGTTCATGAAACTCATAATAAGTTGTAATTTTCTAACTGCTAGTTTAGATGTACTTTGGCACAGTTATAATGCGATTGATACTGCTGTATAATCTGTGTATAACTGCATCATTTCCTACAGACATCAGTTTATGTTGTCTTTTCTCCAACTCTAGTGGGATGGGTACATTTTGCAGGACTTAGTTTGTAATAAACCTTTTCATGAATTTATATTTAAACATTAAAGGAACAGTAACACCAAAAAGTTTTAAAGTGTTTTAAAGTAATTAAAATATAATGTAGTGCTGCCCTGTACTGGTGAAACAGACGTGTTTGCTTCAGAAACACTACTATAATTCATATAAACAAGCTGCTGTGTAGCAATGGCGGAAATTGAAAAAAGGCTATATGGCACATGTTAAATAGTGGATAACAGATAAAATTATGTTCTACAGAGCTTATCTGCTGTCCACTGTGTAACTTGATCCTTTTCTTCTTTAAAGGGGTTGCTCACCTTCAAACAACTTGTTGGTTTCAGATAGATCACCAGAAATAACTTTTTCCAATTACTTTCTATTTTCTATTTGTGACCATTTTTCTAATGTTCAAGTGTAAAGTGTCATTTTTCACCTTCTAAAGCAGCTCTGGGAGGGTGGTTGGTTAATGCCCAAAACTGTTCTAAATTGATATATTTAATGGATACACCTTTGTCCCTGCTGAGGAGAATCCCTGGATTTCATTACAGGCAGCTGTAATTTTGTAGTTCAGTGGTTCTCAACCTTCCTAATGCTGTGACCCTTTAATACAGTTCCTCATGTTGTGGTGACCCCAAACCATAAAATATTAAAATATTTTCGTTGCCAGCCTAGAGCGGATTGTTAGGAAAGTACAGGAGACAGCCTGGCTGCATAAAGGTTTGTTTGCCACACCCATTTTGTGGTCCCACCCCAATTACCATGTTAATTTTACAAATTTTAAATGGGCAGGGGAAGCTGTATGACAGTCCCTACTAAGGGAATATAGAAAGTTGTAGTGCAACTGGCTTCCCTTCACAGGTTACTGAACTACAACTCCCAGCACCAACACCCGGAGAGCTACAACCTTGGCCCAGGGCTAGTGGGGAGTGAGATGAACCTGCTCCTGGAACCCCTTAAGTGACCCCTGTGAAAGGGTCGTTCGACCCCCAAAGGGGCCCCGACCCCCAGGTTGAGAACCACTGCTGTAGTTGCTAATATTTCAGAGATGCTGCTGAGAAATGTATCAAATGAATGTTGCAAAATTGCAACAGTTCAGAATCTGCACCTGAATTACTGACCACTTTAAACTTAGATTTTGGAAAAAGAGAAAAAATAAATAATTTAAAGCAATTGAAAAAAAAAAAAAGTCTACTTCTGGGGAACAGTTTGAAAACAACTGAACTGAAAAAAAAAATGCCTGGAAGGTGAACAATGCCTTTAAATGGCACTGCCCCCATTGCTACACATCAGTTTATTCATATAAACAAAAGTAGTGTTTCTGAAGCAAACATACCAGTTTTACCTGTGCAGGGCAACGCTGCATTATATTTTTATTACTTTAAAACACTAATTTTTTGATGTTACTGGTCCTTTAAATATGTCTAGATGTAGTATGTTTTAAATACACGTCTACATTAGAAATAGTTGTTTAGGTAATTATATATATATATATTACATAGGATTTCAGTATGTCAGTTCTGTACATTTGCCTGTCACATGAATTTGCCTATGATAGAAGTAGACAAGGGATATCAAGCATCCTTGCAGGCTATTGTTAGACTTCACTATGTGACAAGGTCTTCGAGTAGTCTACATGTCCTGATACACAAGAATAGTATACCTAGAACTAGCAAATGGGTGTGTTTAAGTAGGATGTGATACGTGGTAAAAAGTATAAAACAAGTTTACTTTGGATTACAAGAGGGAGAGAGGGTTGGTATGAGGACTCCTGAATTTAAAGGGATACTGTCATGGGAAAACATCTTTCTTTCAAAAT
>CM044446.1:59044999-59064905 GCA_024363595.1 Xenopus borealis
TGCCCCTTCTTTATGCCTGAGGCATAGAGGTGGGGCAGACAACACTTCAGCACTTACTAGGGGACAGATTTACTACTGGTCGAATTTCTAATAGAAAAAAAAAATTGAAATTAGACCAATCTTAAAAAATTTTTGGCGGTTCGGTCGCATTTTTCGAATCGAACAATTCGAACAATATGAAAATGTTTTTTCTATTTTCCAAAACTTAGAAATAAGCTCTGTTAAGGCTACTGGAGGTCCCCCATAGGCTAACATGGCAATTCGGCAGGTTTAAGGTGGTGAATGGTCGAATTAAACATTTTTTTAAGGAGACAGTACTTCGAAATTCAAATTTTAAAATTTTTTCAATTCAAAATAATTTTGGGCTATTCGATAGTTGAAGTCGAAAATGCTCTTCGTAAATGTGCCCCTAGATGTTACTGCACTCCCCACATTCCCCCTCTCTCATTACCATTTAATTGTGTAACTAGCACATGGGGACGTACATCAGGTCCCCATTCTGGTGCACAAGTGAGATTTCGAGATGATGCAAGGCTTGCCTTAAAGTGACACTGACACAAACTTTTCTTTTAAAAATATTAATATACATTAAAAGTGACCTATAGGTCAAGTTTTTCACTGTTCTGGTTTTGTAAGTAATTGTCACTTGAAGTTCCTAAACCTGACTGTTTGCCAAACTGACTGTCCCTTCTTAACCTGTCAGTTACGGACTACTGCTGAACATATATGGCAGCCAGGCCTAGACTGGCAATCTGTGGGTTCTGGCAAATGTCAGAGGGGCTGCTATAAGGTGCCATAGAAAGTCAGTATTTAGTAGGCTGGTGGGGGGGGCTGTCTGGGCCTCTGTGTACCTGAAATGCGAGGGCCTATTTTAATTCTCAGTCCAGCCCCCTCATAGAGGACCATTGGGGTAAGAATAGTAAAAAAAATCAGGCAAATACTTTTATAACAAAATTACAAATAACATTCAAAGACAATGTTATGATAGATAATATAAAAGGTTATTTTCTAATTTCAGTGTCCACAAAGTAGCTCCTGCCTGCTTGCTATAATTATGATTTCCCAGACTGAAGGAAACCAGACTCAAATAATTTATATAGTAAAATTAAAGTTTATTTTGCTTGAGTAACTGGATAAAATAGGATATGGAATTTTTTTTCATGTAACAGGTCCCCTTTCAGGTAGCATTGTGACATTCAAGTAGAGATAGCAGACAGACAGGAAGAGATCCAAGTTAAGAGCTCTGGGTTGAGATGGGTAGAGGAGAGATAGACCTGAGTATCTTCAGTATAGAGGTGGTATTGGAAACCATATGAGTTGTTTAGCTTGCTGAGGGAGGAAGTATATATAGATAGTATAAGGGCTGAACTTCACAGGGCAATTAGGTCAGATTCATCACCAGGTGATGACATGCATGCAACATGTTGTAAGTGCGGCATTCAATGGGACTGATTGAGAATCGCAGGTACAAACAACGTTACCAATTGTCAGACGAAGACGCATGGTGCGGCATTCACATCTGACAGACGGATACATGTAGGTTGTACCTGCGATTCTCGATCAGTCCCATTATATGCTGCACTTTCAACATGTCCCATGCGCGTAATTGCCTGCCGATATATTCGACCTGAGCCTTTGCTAATGTTAAAGGAATTGTTCAGTATAAAAAACTGGGTAAACATATAGGCTCTGCAAGATAAAAAATGTTTCTACTATACTTAGTTAGCCAAAAATGTAATGTGTAAAGGCTGAAGTGACTGGCTGTCTAACACAATAACCAGGATCCAACTGCCTGCTTTTCAGCTTTCTTGGTTTCCACTGATTGGTTACCAGGTAATAACCAATCAGTGACTTGAGGGGGGCCAAATGGGCCATGAATCTGAGCTGATGCTGAGGATCAACTGCAAACTCATTGAGCAGTTATGTCCCATGTAGCCCCCCTTCAAGTCTATAGTCCAAAGACAATGTTCCCAGGTTTACTCACAGGCTGAATAGGTGTTAGTAGATAATATATCATTTAGAACTGGTAACACAGGGATCAGCTGAGAAACAGTACTCCATTAGGCAAGGCAGTCAAGTAGTGCAGCAATCCCCAGCAACCCACCTTACAGTGATCCAACCTAGCAACATGGTCAAGAAGAAGAAGTCTAACCTGAAACCCTATTTGCTGTGATCCCTACCTGTAAGGCAAATCAAGAAGCCTTGGGAAGTAACTCCCTACTAAAATCCTCGTTGGAGCTTCAGCTGCTCTTTCTACATACACTCTCTGCCTTTCTCTCCTAGAAAGACTATGACAAATCTACCCTGTTCTCACCAACCCTCATTCACGGGGTTTCCTGGTCCCTGACTTAATCACTAAAGGTGTTGTCCCTTTAGGGCACGTGCTTTACTGGGCCTTGGTGTACCCAGACTCAATGGGCACCTCCAGTTTATCTGGACACCAGCAGCCAAAGAGGAAGAGGCCACTCCTTTCCATGCACAATATGGACGTGTGGCAGGAAGTGGTCATTACACCTCTTGCCCAATAACACTGATGTTACTAAACTTAAATCAATACATAGGCTTTTGCCTAGTAACTAATGAAAAGGATAGGGCCTTAAAGCCATAGGGGCAGTTTTACCCCTATGGGTCCATACATGTAATAGAAATATATTTTATTTTATTTTGCACAGCCTATCTATTTACCCAGTTTTTATTTTTACACTGAACTGTTCCTTTAAGTTCTGTACAGACAGACTGGCAGTTAACCAGGCTGTTCTGGTTAATGAGAAAAACATGTGCATTTATGTATGCATGGTTATAACTTATTTTTTTTAAATTCAGTCTTGAATAAAAAGAATCTGTTTAAAGGAGAACTATACCTCCTAGAAACAACAGTCCCCCATGCCCCCTCCCCTCTCCCTTCCCACACTGTGCATTACTCAGAAAGGTGCCCCTGGAAAAAAATCTGACCCTATAATGCAGAGGAATCCCTCGGCACCATCTTCTGCCGTTTGCATTCTTTTCTGATCACTTCGCCGACTGTGTTGTTATTGAGCAACTTTTTAAATTCCCTTCAAACCACAAAAGCATGTTCATTGTTTAACCACAAGGTGGCGCATAATGTATGGACAGATTAACATTTTAATGTCACCTAAGAGAGAGATCTGCTCTAATTAATGGGCTGCAGCTTAATCTTCAGTATACATTAATGTATAAATGAAGAGAGTGCATGCTGCCTAACAAAAATAATGAATGTATTGTATATAAACATGTAATGTTTTTTACCTTAATGATGTATGCTTCAAAACATGGGATGCAGTTACTAACAAATCTACCTCAGTTAGTCTGTGTGTATTAGACTAAATAATGTTCCCCAGCTGCTCAGAGTTACTGTGTAAATACTGGTTCAGGCAGAGGAGCTTAAGTCAAGTCAATGAATGATACAATCAGCTTGTATAATGTGGACTAATGAAAGTTCTGCGGACATACTGGCATTTTATCAATTCCGCTACAGTATCAGGGTATTAACTGCTGCTTCAGTTTATGATGCATGACTGTTTGTGGCCATAAACCTCCTGTGTCACACTATGATAATGTTCTGTGCCATATACCTGATAGCTTTCTGCTGTGGGTGAGTCATGTGCTGTCATTTTAATTTTACTTTTAATTCCATTAAAATTAAGTATAAGGGAAAAAAAGCAAAGCTTTGTGCTTTTCAGAATGGTATAAAGGGCAGTGTTTTTAATGTGTAGCAGATGAGGCAAACAAGAACTAATTTAGTGTAGGGCAGGCAAAATATTGGCTCTGGGTCAGTATAGGAAAAGAAAAGAAATAAAAGATAAAAGTGTTAAGGTATATTTTGAAAGAAATGCTAAATATTGAGTATATGTGTTAAACCTATGCAGCTCTTTCCATTCTCCCACAGGGAGCCAAATGCTTTGTGGCAGGGGTGATGCTGGAAATTGTAATACATAACAACTGTAGGGTTGCAAGCTTGATATCAGTGATTAATGTAAAGCAGAAATGTTAAATCAATCGGTACCATTAATATGACAATGTTTTAGTGCTGGATTTTTTTAAAACCTAATTCCTCTTTGCTCGAATTGGCAGGGGCAATTTGAAACACATTCTCTGCGCTCGAAAAGCCACATTTCTGGTGTAATTACTGGAAATTCCACTCTTAAGGTTACCAGGAGCGGCTTTTTGCCTCCCCTGGTAACGTGTGGGGTTTTCACCTTGCCTCATGGCAGAAACGTCTCTGCTAATTGGTAACATTAAATAAGGTTTTAAAAAGTGGGTCTTACCTGGGGTTAGTTCATTTCTATAGTAATGTTGTCTCCTCAAATGCATTGACAGGTCACTCCCCGTCTAACTTCAGGTGAATTGAATACAGAAGAAAAACATAGGATTGGATTGGTATTGAAATGACTAATCAGCAAGCTCAGCAAGCTCCTGCCTCAGGTGGCAGTGAGTGAGTGAGTGTAAGTACAAGGGGTGGCAAAAAGCCACCTCTTGTAATTTTAAGAACCAAATTTCTGGGTTTTAACCCAAAAATTTAGCTCTGCTAGTGCAAAGAACACTTTTGAGCTCATTGCACTAGCAATACTGTCCCCCTTTGACCCACTCCGACACTGATTTTTAAAGGAGAATTAAACCCTAAATTTAAAAAAACACTATCCTCCTACCCTACATAGACCCCCCACTCCTCCCCCCAGCATATTTGCTACCCTGGGCAAATGCCCCTAAGTCTTTACTTACACCTCAGTGCAGATTCACGGCAGCGGCGTGAATCACGGCAGCCATCTTCCAGCTCTTCAGTAATCTTCGGAATGAGAGCAGTGTATTGGCAATTTCCGTGACTTTCAGCGTATGGGCAGTTCATGCGAAGCAGAAGATTGGTCCAACTGCGCATGTGCCAATTCCAAAGATTACTGAAGAGAAGAAGATGGCTGCCGTGAACTCCGCTGGACAGTAAGTAAAGACTTAGGGGCCCAGGTTAGCAGCTAGGCTGGGGGGGAGGAGGGAGGGGGTCTATGTAGGGTAGGGGGCATAGGTTTTTTTTAACTTTAGGGTTGAATTCTCCTTTAAAAGCAGAGTGGGAGAGGGGTGGCGGAATCTGGGCTCCTGGAGCTCAGGGGTGGGGGTGCTTCCAGCAGCAGCCTTGGTTGCAACTTATACTTGCTTCCTACATGATTACCTCCCTTATATATGTACAGAATACAACACACACTTTTGTATTTAAAAGAGACCACTTTGAGGTTTGCACAGGGGCACTGGCCTCAGGCAGCATCCCCCCTAGTTACCAGGGATGGCAAGAAAGCCACTCCTGGTAACTAAGAACCTGCTCTGCACTAGTGCCGTGTAAACCCCTTACCCCTGTACGGCGCTGAAAAATTGAGCACCATGGGGAAGGGGGAGGTGGCATATTGAAGGGCGCCTCAGGCGATATCATCAGGATTGCCCCTGGGTTTGCATAGTGTCATGTTCCTACTAACAGAAAAAACGTTCATTTAGAAATTAGTCCACTATTCCTTACACACATAAGTACCATTGATCCTCTCTCACTTAATGGCATGCTCTTGCTAAGCTTATCCAGTGTCAACCTCCTTCCTATATTCAATTCCAACATCTTTCCAACACTTTACCTTGATTGCACATTAACCAGCTTCAGCCACCTTTGCCAGTAAAGCGTCAATGCCAACATCTTTGTATATATCTCAAGGCACAGGCACAGAAACAGTGGTAGTGCCAAAGCCTTCTCAGTATGAGTACATGTTGTACTCTGCAGTGCAGGTATATGGTTAGAGAAAGCCTTGCAGATGGCTGAGCAATCTGCCTGTCACTCAGTTCTGGCTCCATGGCTACCCTGATAATTACCATAATTACCCCACAATAATGCTTCAGCAGCAGAGATGGGGGGGTCAGTTCCTACAGTGCCGAGCAGTGTGCAAGATATGCTACATGAAAGGGTTAATTAACTGTATACAGATAAACGCACTGTTTAGTAAAGAAACAAGCTGCTTATTGTAATATATGTTTGTTTTATACATATATATATATTGCTCTCTTTTTTTAAACAGATACATAATAAACAGAAATGCTGCTTGTTATGGGTACAATGCTACCATAATTATCCTGCTATGTAAATAATACTACATTATTTAATGTTTTCTGCTTTATACACTTGCCAAGCACCAGCCATTCCTGGTGGCATAGGCAGGTGCCACTCCTAAATCAACCTATCCCTACTTCTAAAAAGAAACATTAGAGAGCTAACTTACTAATGTTTCTTACCCACAATGCATAGTCTTCTTTGAAAGGGAATCCCAGAAAATAAAGGCTAAATTTGAGGAGAGGGGCTATAGGAAGACAGAATTGGTCACAGCCTATGAAAAAGTTAAAAGGCTCCCAGGGACGCTGTGTTGTCTGTCACTCTAAGGGGCTAATTCGATTGAATCGAATGATCCAAATAAATCGTACGATTCAAATAAGAAAATCCTTCGACCCTTTAAAAACTTTTTCGATTGCCTACTTTGCCAGATTAAACCTACTGAGTTTCTATATTTGCCCATGGGAAGCTCCTCTAAGGTTTTTTTCATCCAATAGAAATCGTACGATTTTTGAGAAATCGGATTAATTTGTAGGATTTTTTCGTGAAATCGGATTTTAGTTCAATTTTTTCGTGAAATCGGATTTTAGTATGATTTGCTTGTGAAATCGGATTTTAGTATGATTTTCTCGTGAAATCAGATGATACTATTCGATTGTTCGATAGATAGGAGGGAAAGGTTGGATTTTGTTTCCCCATTTAGTAGTCTGCCCAATTATGCAGAATTACTCTTCATTACTGGGACATTTTAAGATCAAAACTATTGGGTAATAAATTGTTCTGTGAAAAATATCTGAAACCTACATAAATCCGGCATTATAAAATCTGAACCCTACTTGCATACTGTATTCCAAGTTCAGTGATTAGTGCTGAAGAAAGCAAGTTTTTAAAAAGTTGTTTTGCTTCCAAGGAAAGTGTTTTTGATTTGGAAAGTGGAAACCAGGCCGCCAGGTTAAATGAGAATTTTTTTTGTAAGTTGCTTTTTCTAAACAGGTTTTTAATTTTGTTTTATATGCTTTGCTGTATTGTGTATTGTTGTATTTATTGTAGGTATATGGCTGCAAACTGTATCAAATGGATGTTATTTGTGCAGAGCTGTCAACTCTCCTGAAATACTTGGGAATCTCCTGATTTTCCCACCTACCCAGCCCTTGTACAGATGCTTATGTATGGTAATGTCATGCAATCGCCCGGCACTATAGCAGTTAAGGTTAACAGCTCCATTTGTGATCACTTTAAATGGAGACAGTTTTTAAATAGAGTCACCTTTTCTCATAAAATGGATTCACAGATTTTAAGCAGACATTTTTAAAACAGATTCTGATGTTTTAAATGGAATCAAATTGACTTATTTTTCCCTCTCTCTCAAAGGAAATCACACCATTTGTGCAATGATTCTAGTTCAAGTCTTGTAAATTCAATGTATTTAATCAAAGTGGATGTTTTAACTGCAGGCACGGACTGGACATCTGGCCATTCAGTAAATTTCGAGTGGGCTGGTCAATTTAGGGTTAAGTGGGCCAGGAAATAAAGGTTCCAAATGGGAGTCAAAGCTGAAAAACCGAATGGGAGCCAAAAAGCCGAATGGGGCAGAAGCTGAATGGGAGCCAAAAAAAGCCAAATTGCTCTAGTCTGTTGCATGAAGTCTCAATAGCATCATTAGTGTGTGATTAAAGAGGTGGTTCACCTTTACGATAACTTTTGGTATGTTATAGAATGACCAATTCTAAGCAACTTTCTTCATTTATATTTTTAAATCTTTTTAAATATTTGCATTCAATTTTTGTCTCTTCCTAGCATGCAAATGGGGGTCACTGACCCCATCTAAAACAAATGGTAAGGCTACAAATTTATAGTTATTGCTACTGTTATTACTTGTCTTTCTATAAAGATCATCCACTGTTCAAATTCCAGTGCCTAATTCAAATCATGGCAGGGTTTCTAGATTAAATTGGACCCTAGTAATTAGATTTTTGACATTGCAAACCGGAGAGTTGCTGAATAAAAAGCTAAATAACTCAAAAACCACAAATAAAAAATGAAAAACAAATGCAAATTGTCTCAGAATATCACTCTCATGCCAAAAGTTAACTCAAAGGTAAACAACCCCTTTAAAGTACAACTCACTTGTCTGTGGAGACAGGGATTACCAACATTTTTTTTATCCGTGAGCAACATTTAGCTGTTAAAGGAGTTGCAGAGCAACACAGACATGAATAATATTCCTGGGGGTGCTATGATTGGCCATTTGGAGCATATATTGATTGTCAACCAATAGGAGACTCTTTTTGGCAGTCCACCTGGTTTTTATGCAGAAAAACTTGTTTCCAAGCCAGAAACTCAAAAATAAGCACCTGTTTTGAGGCCACTGGGAACATTATCCAAGGGGTTGGGGAAAAAGCTACTGGTTGCGGATCACTGCAATAAGGTAATCTTGAACGTGATACCTCCTCAAAGCAGAGTTCCATTGCATCCAAGTGCTTCTAGTCAGGATGCGATAATGGCGGAACTCCATCGGAAGACACCGCCCTCCTATCTGACCGCAGCTCCCGTGACATTCCGGTTCCTCCTTGCCGGCTAATATGCAAATCCACTAGTACACGATTGTGCGCTGGTCAGTAATTCAGTAGGTCTCTGATGAAGTGCCCAGTGTTAGGGCATGAAACTCGTTAGAGTCGCTCAGCCCTTCATGTAACCTCTAGAAGTGTCTGAATAAAGCTCAGACTCCTGAATTACTGACCAGTGCACGACTTGCGACTCAAAGGGCAATTTTACCTTCATTAGCAAAACTGTAATAATAAAAAAGAAAACAAGTCCATAAACCCCCAGAAATGTTTTCAAAATTTCCATAAACTACAAACAATTTTTTAATTAAGGTGTGGTATTTAAGGGGGGGGGGTTGTAGCCACAAGATGGGTGTGTCCAAAGATTTTTGACATGCTTTTTTTTACACAGACATACTTGACTCCACAGACTGAAATGAAACCATGATAGTTGTCTGTTCTTCTGGAACCAGTCCTCACCCCTTACAGAGTGATCCAGCACCTCCCTCAGATAAACCTTATGTTCTGATTCTCTCTGTTTATGATCATAACAGCTAAACAGCTATATCATCCACAAAAACCTGCCGTGATGTTCCTTTGCAATGCAATTCCTAGAAACTGCTTCCATTATGACATTTTCAACTTAAACTTTTAAATCAATTAAAGTGATTTAAAAAAAATTTTAAAAAAAAGGTTGCAAAAGCATCTTCCCTCTGTCTCCTCCTGCTGCAAAAGAGAGCGGTGCATGGACATAACTGCAAATCAGCCTTGCCAGAAATGGAGGTATGGCAGGTTCATGTAGAATAAACGTCAGGGCTGCAAAAATTATCTTAAAGATGAACGGCTTTTATTTCAGCTGGCAGCAGTATAGAAAAAAGGCAGTTTTTTCAGCAAACAGGTTTTGTGTTTTCATCAGCACAAAAATATTTACAGAACTCGGCTGGTAACAGTGTGTGTAAAGGTAGACTTTTATATGTTAAGTTTATAAACCTTTTTCTGGGCTTACTCTTCCAGTCTCTTGCTACCAGACTGACCTTGCATGTGACACTAACCAGCCAGGGCTTTAAAGACTACTGATTAGCCACTTCACTCTACTACAGTGGGCTTCGTTGTTTGAATTCCTGGATGCAAGAAATTATAATAATTTTAGTTTTATGTAACAACAAGAGAACAATTATATGGGGCACCTGAGGAAAAGGGTCACATGGCACAATACTCTGCAAAAATAGAGTACAATACTTATATTTTACTTGGATGCACCAAATCCACTATTTTGGATTCGGCCGAACCCCCGAATCATTCTAGAAAGATTTGGCCTAATAACGAACCAAATCCGAACCCTAATTTGCATATGCATATGGGAAGGGGAAAACATTTTTAACTTCCTTTGTTTTGTTTCGTGCCAAAAAGTCATGTGATTACCCTCCCCTGGCCCTAATTTGCCGAATCCGAATCCTGCTGAAAAAGGCCGAATCCTGCCCGAATCCCAAACCAAATCATGGATTCGGTGCATCCCTAATTTTACTATATTTTTTAGCACTGGTTTAAAAGTTTTCCAAGAAGTAATGAAAACAGTGTCAGTATTTGCCTCTTGTCCACCAGCTAACTCATGCTAGAGGTACCGAGAAACTGGCAGGTTATTCAAAAGCATCTTCCATACACATATAACACATTGTTATAAGTGATCACATACTAGAATTTGCAGGAGATGCTGGGAGATTATTTTCTTACAGCTGGGCTGGGCTCAATCTGTGCTCATGAATTGTCTGACCTAAATCTGAGGGTCGCTGAACAGGTTTTCCCCAAGGGGTTTCATTTTCCCAAAACTCCTGATATCTACAGCAGGAAAAAATATGGCCTTAGGCATGTTAGAGACACAATACGCTGTGTGTATTTTAAAACAGTAACTTGAAATGAAATCAAATGTATATTTATATGTTTGTGTGCTTGCATTAGAGAGAATGTAATTGAGTCATGTTTTGCATATTTAAGATACCACAGAAGGGATGTATAATGATTGTATGTATTTATATTGTATTTATTTAGGTAGCACTTTAAATGTATGCAGTGCTTTCTCAAGGTGCTAAAACAAACAAGGGTCCAGTTATAAATTAGTGAGAATAAATATTACTAAGGGCCGAATAGGGTCAAAGTGAAAATTCGAATAAAATTGGGACTGAGTTATTTGCCCAAAGAGCTATTCTATATCTATTAGGAAGAGAAGACAGAAACAAAGAGGATATGTGGATCAGGTATGTTGCTGCAGAGAAAAACTAGAAAATTGTTTCTTCTAGAAGTGATTTTCTGTGTCCGTTTTACAAAATTTGGCAGGTTATGAAAGTTTGAACAAATTTCTAGGTAACATTTATAGCCATGTTAAATGTGTTATAACAATTTTGCTTATGAAGACAAGATTGCTCTTTAAACTGCCAGTCTCAGTTCTCCCAAGAGACTTGCTTATCTTAAATAGTTACAATTGTAGCTTTGTTTATCTTAAATTGTTACAAATGTATCTAAGTGCAGGCGATGAGTGTTCTGAGTGTTTCTGCCAAAAAGCATCTTATTTTAAGTATCTTTTTCAGGCAGAAGATCAAAGAGAAACTCGAGACCTTTTAAAAATCCCAGACTGGAAACAGTTGGTTGGTATGGGTGAAGGTGCCTGTGCTCTGACTTTAACTGCCTCTGCATTTATTCCTTCTCTTAGGGTTCTTACACACGGGCGTTTTTACCTGCGCTCCCCTGCGTTCTGTTTTGCTGCGTTCAGCCACAGGGGAGCGCGGGTATAGAAGCACTCAATTATTTTCAATGGGGCTGTACTTACACGAACGCATGTAGGCGCTAAACGCAGGAAAAATGTTGCGTTTGAACCTGCGTTCCGCGCTTACACGCGTCTCGTGGATACAACATCATTGAAAAGAATGTGCGTCTAGACCTGCGCTCCCCTGCGGCTGAACGCAGCCAAACGCAACGCAGGGGAGCGCAGGTCCAAAACGCCCGCATGTAAGGGCCCTTAAAGAGGTTGTCCACCTTCAAACAACTAGTTGTTTTCAGATAGATCACCAGAAATAACGACTTTTTCCAATTACTGTCTATTTTCTGTTTGTAACCGTTTTTCTAATATTGAAGTGTAAAGTGTCATTTTTCACCTTCTAAAGCAGCACCGACCCCTCCCAACTGTTCTAAACTGATGCATTTAATGGATACATTTCTTATGTTTGTCCCTGCTGAGCAGAATCTCTGGGTTTCATTACAGGCAGCTGTTAGAATTGATACAATAGTTGCTAATATTCCAGAGATGTTGCTGTGAAATTTATCAATTAAATGTTGCAAAATTGTAATAGTTTAGAGTCTGCACCTGAATTACTGAGCTGCCAGACTCAAACACCACAGACACCAACATTCAACTTTACACTTAGATTTTGGAAAAACAGTAAAAAATAAATAATGGAAAGTAATTGAAAAAAGTCTTTATTTATGGAGAACAATCTGAAAAAAGTGTTTGGAAGGTGAACAACCCCTTTAAGTTTGTCTTCCAAAATAGCTTGTGTGCAATAGGCATAAAGGCCCCTATTCATCATGGAGAAAAAGAAAGTCAGAACTCTGCAGCTAGGTTTGGATATTCACCAAGTCCATGCGCAAACTGCAAGAGCAATGTGAAGATATGCAGCAGCACAGAGCCCAACTGGTAATTACAGCAACAGTAGGCCTGGAGCAATGGGAGAGCTGATGGCAAAACCCATATAAACATCTAGCGTTGAGCAAAGAGAGGATTGTAGAGGATTCTTAGGTCTAAACTCCACTGGAGATCGCAAAACCACGCAACATCACAACATTTTGTAGGCGGCTGTAATGTATGCCACAGCTGTAATTTAAGGTTGGTTCAGATAAAGCTGGATGGAGTCTTTTGTTCATGTGTTTACATCTGGCAATATTTCAATGAGAAAACAGTCCAAAACCATCATTTTTTAAGTTGTCAGATGAAGACACAGCATGCCGAGTTCCCATCCAACAGTTGGATTCGTCCGAACCCCCAAATCTTTCGAGAAAGATTCGTCCGAATACTAAACTGAATCCAAACCCTAATTTGCATATGCAAATTTTGGAAAATTTGGAAAAACGTGCATATTTGCATATGCAAATTAGGGGTGGAAAGGGGAAAACATTTTTTATTTCCTTGTTTTGTGACAAAAAGTCATGAAATTTCCCTCCCCACCCTTAATTTGCATATGCACATTAGGGTTCGGATTCAGTTCAGCAGGGCAGAAAGATTTAGCTGAATCTGAATCCTGCTGAAAAAGGCAGAATCCTGGCCGAATCCCGAACTGAATCCTGGATTCGGTGCATCCCTATTGAATATGTCTGACTTGTAGGATGTGTTCTGTTGACACCATTAAAAAAAAACACTTGTGGAGTTTAACCTTAGGGGCTCAGTTTTTTGTACCTATTGGCTCCCAGCACGGAGTAGTCAGGACCAAGAAGGACGCCCAGGGGTTAAAGTTCAAGTTCAAGGTACAAAAAGGGTTCAGGCAATATCGTAATCAAAGGCCAGGCAAAGGTCCAAAGGCAGGCAGAATAATATCAGAATCAAAGTCAGGCAGGGTCAATAGTCCAGAAATCAATAAGCAATGAATAATCAAACACCCAGAAACGCTAGAAACAGAACTTATACTTGGGCATTGAACCGGCGTCCTGGGCATCCTTTTATTTGAATTTGGTGCCAGTTCTTGACATCATCGCATAGGGCATTCTGATGCCAGCATAACTACGCCAGCGCCGCTACCCATGCAGACCTGGAGGGTGCGGCCACCATGAATACGTCACGACCACTGATCAGACAGTAACACTACTGTATGTTATAATGAGGTCAGAGCTATAATATATGAAGGTCCAAGAGCATGCCTGCAAGTGTAAGGGCACAAGTACTCGATGCTTAAAAACTCAAGTAGGCTGACATGCATCTCAATTTAATATATGCTTCATACTATGGGCACAATGTACTCTATTCAATCTATTTATTTAGTAATTGTCTAAAAAAACTCAAAGATGTTTTAGAGGTATTCCTATTTTTTTGGATCATTTAGCTCTTTTTTTCTGTTAGAGCTTTTTCAATCTGGATGTTTTAATACATTTTGGTTTTAGAGAAAGTGAGTTTCCAAAACATCTAAATCCACTAAATGTTTAGAAAATACTTTTCACTACAGTATTTAGCTCTATGGTCATAATCTTCAGCAATTATCTAAGCTTAGTATATGTAGGGAAGTCTCCATAGCCTTTTTCTTGACACTGTAGCGAAAAATATTGCTTTCCCTGTTTTACTCTTGTCTTTCTTCATCCCTGCATAATGTAACATCTATTATAATATATATTAATATAATCCCACACTTTCCTAATCAGTTAACTAATTGCTCTATACAAGCCTCAGTTTAACTAGTCTCATAATAAATTAATTGTGGCCAGTGTATACCATATCATTTATGCTCATTATAGTTTGCCTTACACATATTGGGGCTAATTAATGAAGACTGGGCTAATGTGCACTTGGGCAGTAACCCATAGCAATCGGTCAGTGATTACATTTTTCAGCTAGAAAAAATAAAGCAAAAATCCAGTTTTTGAAATACAGGTAGTACAATGCATAGGTGCAAAATTACCTAGTGTAATGTTCACAAATATGCCTATGTTTGCACAAGTTAATATGAGAATGGAGCCAGTCTTCCCAGTGTTAGCCTCAGTATTTAACGGTAGTCTGTATCACTTACTTTACTGATTTCCTAGTGTAAACATTACAGGAACATGAAATTCCATGGTTCATTTTTATCTACTAAGCAAATTGTTTATTATGAATACATATGCTATCATGCTGCAGATTTGCATTGTTTTTTATATATAATATTTATAAATTATTGTCCATTACTCGAACAGTAATGCCTTATGTTTAAGCTGAAACACTGGTGAACCTAACTTGCTGTAACTGCCCTGCAAATCAGCTCCAGCTTCACAGATAGTGGTTGCTTGCTGCAGCTCTTATTGCAGCTACTAATCTGTCCCTGTGTTCTACTCTGGTTTACTTCTTGAGTCCTTGATTTTAAGAATATAATTGTTATGTTTTATCAGTGTTTTTTTTTTTTTTTATTACATAAATTTTTCGGGCAATACATAACTAGACGTTTGGTATTCCAGTTATACCTAAGCGCTTACAATCAAACAACAGGCACTCTGGGCATTACACATGCACATTTTAAGACAAAATGAGAATCTATGCAGAATAAAGAGTAATTAACATATTCAGGGTCAGACTGGGCCGGCAGGACACCAGGAAAAAACCTTGTGGGGCCATTTGGCCCTTTCTGGCCCCCATTTGCAGGAGCACAGGGTCAGACTGGGCCCATTGGGCCCCTGCCAGGCCAGACGCACTCCACATTTGGCTGGGCCCATGTAAAAAAAATGTGCATGTCAGCGGTGGCATGCATGGTGCATATGCGCTGGCCTCAGCACCATAGTGTGTGCATGTGCACACCATTCATGCGTGTTACTTTCCCACCACGAGGGCCCTGGAGGTATGGAACCCGGTGGGCCCCCAAAGGTCCAGTCCAACCCTGAACATAGTGAATGTTGTTAGGAAAAGGAAGGGAGCAAATGGCACTATGGCACTATGCCAAGAGAATAAGGACCCTGCAAAATGGATTAACTGGATACACAGTGACTATAATAGAGACAATACTGTGCAATAAAACAGTTGGAAATGTGACTTGTCAAGTATGCATATATAGTATTAAAATATATGTAAATAAACCTCTTATCTATTGGTATACTCAAATAAACTTTAAAGGAAACTATGATGAATTAATGTGGCCTTTTTCACAAATGAATTTGCCTGAAATAATGTATCTGCAATATAACACACATGCACTGGCTTATAATATGGCCCATGGCTCATGTAAGGGCTCATTTATTGACAGTGGGACTGGGTGCAAATTGTAGAATACAGGTGCAAGCCATTATGGTTTTTGTACTTTGCATCCTGTCCCACCAGCTCCTGTGGGCTCAGGTTCCGTCTTTCAGCAGCAGTGACAGCAATGGACCTAACTAAAACACATTGACGTCAGTTTACAAAGCAATGGAAGGGCAGTGTTTACTTAAATCATATAGGTGTAATGGTTAAATCTATATTAGGCAGATGCCCCCTTAAGTTGTAAGTGCTGTCTCAAGACTTTCATGGTTAAGTTTCACCATATACTTGAGTTCAGAACTACAATCTAACATTCTGGTAGCAGTTTCTTACAAGCTTGTCTTTGTGTGATATGACCAAGCCTATAAACACCATGTGATTCCCTTGTTTGGGATTCTGACTCTTGGTGAGCTCAGAATCCATGCAGCTTGTGTCACACATCTTTTTACCTCAAGTGGCCCCCTGTAAATTAAGTTTTATGACATAGAGTATATTTGTAATACAGTGATAAGTTATTTTTTGCCATGGACAGTATACACTTTACAACAAAGTTCTATTTGCCTGATGTTTAAAATGTTGTTCTATTCTGGGATTAAAACAACAGATGAGTAAATGACAGAGTATGTGTCACATCCCCACAACAAATTATCTGCCTCCCACTTGTTCAGCTTTTTATACATTGATCTCTGGGAATTTGGTTATATGTGGGCTCGCCTTACCCTCATGTTTTACCTTCCACTCTAATGACAAAATCATTCTTCAAGCAGTTAGGATACATCATGGCCATTTTAAGGGACCCTGATTAGCAGTTTGATATGAAAGATGTAATGATTTGGAGCTGCAAACTACATTGTCCTAATCTGCTATAGTTTCAAAATAGTT
Organism: Xenopus borealis; assembly: GCA_024363595.1. Lineage (NCBI taxonomy): Eukaryota > Metazoa > Chordata > Amphibia > Anura > Pipidae > Xenopus > Xenopus borealis. The sequence continues at coordinate 59,061,465 of CM044446.1, forward strand.
ACGCAAAATTGAATTTTGCTATTATAATAATACTGTGAAATGTCTGGTATATGCTGTGGCAAATGCAATCAAATCCAGGATTGTGTGCTGAAAACAAAAAGGGGTAAGCAAGTAACTTTCAAAGTAGTGAAACTTTTAATTAACGCATACTGGAACTTTTTTAAACTAATAAATGTTTTTTTAGGTAATTCCCTCTCTCCTTTTTTACTCTGAATGCTATATACCAAGATGGTCTCTGGGGGTTAGCACCATACACATCTGTTTGGAAATGCAAACAGATATGTGATAAAACAGAGAAATTATGTGACAATAAAGGGTGACATCTTTATGTTGTAGTAATGATGTATATGGCAGCATCTCCTGGTAAGGGCTAAACTGCATGAGAAATTGGTAGGATGGTGTTGAATTGACAGATTACATCCTACAAGTCAAATGTAGTCACATGGGTTAAAATATAGTGGGACTGATTTCACATGTCATGACGACGAATTGGACATCAACGTGCCGTGGAGTTCAGCCTTAATATGCAAATTCCACGATTTCAGAAGCCTGGGAAGTAATTGAAACGTTGTCAAGGAGAGCACAGGACCCTGGACAGCGACATTCTGCCCAGGATCTAAGACACAGAAGTGAGTCAGTTGTAGTGCTGAAAATTCAGGACCATGGAGAGCAACCAGCCATTCTGTGACTGAGAACAGCTATTCTCATTGCAGTTGATACCACTGGAAGCGTGACGCCTATAAATGCATATGTTTATGTGCATGTGATGTCGTTTTCTTGCAAGCACAGATGAGGGCACTGGAATTCTAGAGTTCACACTTTCCACAGCAAGATTTGACTTGTTTTATTGAAAATTGGTAGACTGGCCTAGCACATTTAACATTTATCCCTAACCTGAAAAAATGGTTGAAGACATTAACAGCCAACCAGGGGTGGACACACTTCTTCAGAAAATAGCATGGGCAATACCTATGGGGCCTATAAACGAACACTTGAATTTGATGCAATGAACACTCATTTCAAGAATCAGTTTTCCTCTGTTGACATTTTTCAAGTTGGACTTGCATATGTTGCATATGCACAAGCATGACAAATGTATTTTCAATATTTCCAAAAAGGTGCATGTAGGGAATGAAGTGATCAAAGAGACACAAGTTCATGTAATGGATGGGAGGACAGGTGAATTTGTGTGGTTAAGCAGAGCACAGAGGATAATGCAGTCTGCAAGGATCTTAGAAGCAGACTGGGGATTATGCTGTTGGGGGAAGAGTTAAGCATTTATGCAGTGTGAGATTTGAGTGGGTTGGCAGAGATAGATTGGTATAGTGTGTGGTTGGGTCGATACAAAGACAGTCAAATGTAATTTGAGGTTGAGGTGGAAAATATTTAGTGTAGGATTCAGTTTTGGAGAAAAAAGAAATGGATTATTAGAGTGTGAAGTGGGTTTGAGGTATGACAGCAGAGTGAGAGGTTTGGAGGAAAGACGAGAGGTGGCAGTGTTAAGGAAGCTGAGAAATAAAGTGTGTCCTTAGGGGAACACAGATCTTAGTATGTGGATTTTGGATGTGGTTCAGATAAGAAAAGGCCAAGAGGCAATGCACACTACAAACTAAGGGCTTGTGTGTATAAACACAAATGATGACACCAGCCAAACGTGTTGCTCGCACGTGACTTTTTCAGGTACTATTTGCATACATAATCTGCAAGAAATTTGAGGGAACATTACACATAAAATAGTTGACAAAGCAGAGTAATGGGGGTAAATGGGAATGCAGTGAAATTACTTGACTTGATTTCTCACAGAATAAATTGGTCACGATGCTGAGGAACCCATTCTTCAACGCAAACCTCCCACCACTCTTATTCCCTTGTGCGATGTATTCATTTTATACCTTGTGGTTTGTCCCTGTATTTTGCAGAGCTGTGGTAAACTTACATTCCTTTCAGTATTGTGTATCTGTTTAGACAAAAAACTGTGTGTATCTGCACAAGGATAAACATACATATGTGTATCTTTGTCATACACAGATCAGGGTGCACCTGTATTATATGTAGAGCAGGGTGTATTTGTAGTAAACGAAGAGTATGCTGTACAGTATCTGTATATATAAATATATATATATATATATATATATATATATATATAATACACAAAAGCCGTAAATATCTTGTAAATTATATCCTTATAAACGGTGAGTTCTGATGTAATTTCTGTCACATGACTCACTGAAACTTGTGTATTATAATAGATAAAGTACCCCCAGTTGCAAAATATGAGGATATCATAAGTTACCTTGGAGTTCCATGACCTGTATAAAAATACTTGGCCTTCAAGCTCACAAAATGAAGCACAAAGATTTGCGTCAGTCTCTTTATGCTGCACCATCAGCATTTGGAGGCTCAGTCTTTATATGTTCAAGATGTAGGCATCATTTTTCACACCCGTCACCTTACTTGCCATTCAAGATGCTCGAGGCAGGAGTGTCATAAGGAGTTAGGAAGTCCTGTACCTAATGAATACATTAATTAAACCTGTGCAAGCTGTACTCTGTACCTTACACCAAATGTTTACTCAGGCATAAATTACTTGTGTAGTATGAGCAGGGCCACAAGTGTAAGGGTAATGAAACACAATGAGTAGTGATACGATTTTGGTCACATTACTCACTAAAACTTGTGTATTACAATAAATAAAGTGCTTCGGAGTTCCATGGCCTGTATAAAAGCACTCGGCCATATTATATGGTCATGGAACTCCTCGGGGACTTATAATATCCTTACATTTTAAAATAGGGTGTACTTTATTCACTATACATATGATGTTTAGTGATTAGTCATCAGCAGGGCTGGGTCAAGCTGACCGGGCACCCTAGGCAACCTGTCAACCTCTGTCAATGTGTGCACCATAGGGTTGCCACCTTTCCCCGTGACGAACTCCGGGGGGCCAGGCCATTATGCGATGGGGAGGGACTGTGATTTATGGGGTGGGATTGTGATGTCAGGGGGTAGGATTGTGATGTCAGGGGTGGCAATCTGTCAATAATAAATTTGCCCATGGACCAGATTATATTGAAACAATAATGTAATACCAGGGCTGGATTCATTGTGTGGGCGCCCCTAGGCCGTGCAGTCCGATCAGGCGGCAGCACAGTCCTAGCACCCACCCACATTTCCTGTCCTGTTGTGAATGCACAGGTCCCCATAATGCTCTGGGCGTCATACCACCCCTAATTTTTTACTGCCCTAGGCCCAGGCCATTGTGGCCTCGCCACAAATCTGGGCCTGTGTAATACAAAGAAATGTGATTGTTTTAGGTAGACAAATTGAATAAAATTAGACAAAATAGACAACCCATGGGCCTAGGTTTGGCTAACCCTGTCTTAGATAATCATTCGGCACTCAGGGCAATATGGGAATGAACATTTATATGTATCATTGCTG
>CM044446.1:59065012-59076261 GCA_024363595.1 Xenopus borealis
GAAAATTCGCCAGAGCCGGTGTTAGTGAATTTCTGAAATTACGAAATGACATCACGCTGGAGAATTAGCGCTAGCGTTAGATGCTTCGCTCTTTAGTGAATTTGGGCACATATGTTCTTGGGAAAGGACACATGATCTTAATGAATAATCCACTAGACACTCACATATTTATGATACAATGTTTTAATATGAAGGACACTAGTCACTTTGAATATACATAGTATTTATTGGGAGCATCAGTCATTTTGAAGTATATAAAGATCGTATGCAGATTTTTTTTAAACAATCTTTGTAAATATGCACAACAGTGATTTGTTGGTGATGATGTCACTTCCTTGTGTTGGGTATTTGTGGGTAATTGGAACATAGGCATGTTGCCATGAGGAAGGTGCCTGTGTAGACCGAAACATCACGTCGGTTATTCATGCACGATTAAATACATTTTTATTTTTGATGCACAAAAATCCTGGTCCTTTTTTGAATATATATACTGTATATATATATGAGTGTGTGTTTGCTTATAGTGATAGTATATTAGTAATAAAGATTTATTACTGACAGGGTTAAGTGGGGTCAGAGCCATCAGCAAATTGATTAGAGGCAATAACAGTTCTGCTGCTACTAGAGACTGGCATATGAGGTAAGACAAAGCAGGTAAAGGTAAATAAATGAAACCCTTATTTCTGTCAGGGCTGGAACTAGGGGTAGGCAGAGTAGGCGGCCGCCTAGGGAGCAGTCATGTGGGGGGGGCGCACTTTAGAAGGGAAATAATGTTTTTTTTTATTTCTTTAAGTTTTAACTTCTCCCCTGTTTCCAGCAGCAGCGTTCTGCTCTACTTCAGTCCCCATCTCCCTCTTACTTGCCCTTTGCCTGGCACAGATCTGGGGCCAGGACCGGACTGGCAATCTGTGGGTTAGGGCAAATGCCAGAGGGGCTGCTATAAGGTGCCATAGAAAGTCAGTATTTAGTGGGCTGGTGGGGACTGTTTGGGCCTCTATGTGGGCTGATTGGGCCTCTGTGTACCTGAAATGCCAGGGCCTATTTTGATTCTCAGTCCAGTCCTGTCTGGGGCAATATGTTTGCTACTGCTCTGGCAAGGCTGGTGGCACAGGTACAGACTTGGGGGGCAATGGCTGGTTTCAGAAGTACAGACTTGGGGGGGCCATGCTGGTGGCACCGGTACAGATTTGGGACAATATTTTGGCTTTCTGGCACAGGTAAAGATTTGGGGCAATATTTTGGCTTGTTGGCACAGGTACAGATTGGGAACAATATTTTGGGTGCTGCTGACAAAGGTACAGATTAGGGGCAATTTTTTGGGTGCTGCTGGATGGCACACGTACAATTTGATTCATTGTGTTATAAGGTTTTTTTATTTAAGAAAAAGTGAATAGGTGGGAAATGATCATACAGAATGGGGGTGGGGGGGGGCGCTGATTGTACCCCTTGTCTAGGGTGCCAAACTACCTTGGCCCAGCCCTGATTTCTGTATATAAAAACAAGGCAGTTATAGAGTGACAGGAGTCAAAGTGTCAGGTGCGCAATTTCGTGGCAAGTTCGGCACACACCGACCTCAATCTGCCCCAGTTTCATTCACACATATTAAATAAAAAAAAAGCTTTGGGGCCTCCTTTAGCCACAGAAGAAGCTGACAGTAGCCCTTGCCCGCAGCGCACAGTACGATGCAATCCAGCACTCGTCCCCGACACTTGTTCCTTCTCCGCTGCCAAATAAATAGTGGGGATAAAGTGATCCACCGGAGCCAGACGTCTCTCAGTTTTGACAATTGAAACTAAACAACTGTCTGCTTTTCACGTCTTTGCTTTGTGAAAGTGACTTAAACGTCGTTAAGCGTGACGCTGCCCTCTTCCCTGAGCATTAGGACATATACTCAGCCCACCATATAGTCCTGCGTGAAATCATAACGCACTTTAGGATTTACCTTCACCAGCATAGGCGGTTGCGGCGATAGGCGGAGTACACTACCAGCAGCTGCCCCTCCCGCTCCTGTCTCTTTAAAGGGCAGTTCCCGGGGGCGTGTGCTAGGCGGTTTTTAGGGCGTGGCCGGCCCCGGAGTGTGTGGATTCCTAAGCTTCCCTGGCAGTGTGAGGCTGAAGCTGCTCCGCACACAGGACGTTCATTTCCCGGCGGCCAGGTCAGCACCCGGGGTTTAACACACGGGCTGGGGAGGGGGAGAAAGTCAAACACAGCAGAAAGAAGCTAGCACTCTCACCCAGTCACTAACATTATTCCTGCAACTAATAACACTTCTATTTCTAGTACAACTATTTCTACTTCTCCTCCGAAATAACTGCGCACCCCTCCGTCTTCTCATGTATCATTCTGTTGTGCTTCCCTTTATTTATTCTCTGAATTAGCCAGATCACTGTATAGAATTCATTGTGCACATAAATAGGTATATCTAGAGACATACAAATCTATATAGGCTTACATAGACCTGTATAAATAGAGGGCAGCGCTTTTGCAATTTACACACGTCACGAGCAGAGTATGATGTCATTTGGAAGTAAAGTATGATGACTTTGATGATTCTGTAGGTGACTGTGATATTGCTGTTCTCCCTCCCTCTCTTATTCTCTCTCTCTCGATCCACACGAAACACACACAAAAAGAGGCAGAACTTTTCTCCCCCCACCATAGAAAAAAAAAACCTTTTATTTATAATAAATACAATTTCTAAAAATGTAATTCTCTAACCCTCCCATCAACTGTTTTGTTAGGCAATAGGGTGCAGATCTTGCGTGGTATGGGACCCAAGACTTGCGTTTCAGTTTAAGAAAATGGAGAATAGCTAGTGTTGAGGTTGTCGTTTTATGTTGGCGTTTATTTCATACCACTTGAAATTGTAGATCACAAAAATTCTATGTGGGTATATTTTGAGAAATGGGGAATTGTAATATATTTCTATTTTTAAATATGTCTTGTTGAAAATTGATATATATGTTCTATATATATTTGTGTGATTATATATATTAGACAAAATATATGTATTTCATCTAAAAAATGGGCCAATTCGTGAACAGGGAGATGTTGGGGGGAGGAATTAGCCAAAGGGATGGACTGGTTGCGAGGAAACCTAGCGTGAAATTAAAGATACCTCCATTTTCTTCTTAGACGCTGATACATTTGCTCATTTTTTTTTTTTGTTTTAGCCAACTTGAATTACATTTTTCTTTAAAAAAAAAAATGAAAAACAGCTATTTCACATTTATTGGGGGGATTGACATTTAGACAAAGCTTTCTTAGTTTTTTGTTGTTTTCACATTTCAGTGTTTTCTGCTTTTTTTGCTCCGTTTCAATTTCATTTTGCAAACAAAATATATATATTTTCAAATGAGATCATTTATTTGGAAGCGTGGTCACCAAGATATTTAAAGGGGAATTTGGATTTGTTTAAAAAAGCTTGGGATCTTCTTTTGGAATTGTGCTTTTAATTGATTATTTAAAAAATATATATTTCTGCTTCCCCCTCCACAAATCTTTTGTTCACTGATAACACTTAAACAGAAAGATGGATAAATGGAAGTAATCTGGGTACAGGTAATAGATTTTTAGATTGTATGCCTTGTGAGCTGCTAGTGTAATCTGGGGCTTTAGGGTGTCAGAATGTTCTATCTTGTTTATCGTGTATTTTTTTTCCCTTTTTTTTTGAGGGAAATCTGAGAGAGTGGAGCAGTGAAAAGGGTCCAATTATTCTGCTGATTGCTAGCACTGGCTGCCTATTTAGTTTCATTATCCATAAGACGCATTATTTCCCCCATCACTGTAAAAGTGGACGAGAGTGAGTGCAGGAGGGAGAGGAGGCGGGGGGCTTTAATAGCAGTGTGATTAGACCCACAGCTGCAAAACTGAGATATCAGGAGCCCTAACAATCACACACTCACACACATATTTATTGGGATGGATTAGCAAACTGATTCCGTAATGTTGTTTTCCATTGTATTTTGGATATTTTACATTTTGCTATAGCATTTTCACCCGCAACCTTCTATTCCCGCCCCACTTCAAACTCCATTCCCCCCATTACTCAGTATGGCTTTAGAATATTTAATGGTTGCAAATTTTTTCGTGTTGCAGTTATGTTGAGGGGGATGGATACACACAAAGAGTCACGTTCTCCCCCTCGTGAGGAATGTTTTTCCCCCTTCCACCCTTCGCCCTCTCCTGGTGCAATGTACAACATGTAATGCTTTGCCAAAGTGCATCGTCGGAGGGTGGGGGGCTGTGGTAGGGGGAGGAGAGAGGCAGTGATGGGGGAAAGACAAGGGAGGAGAAGGGGATGAATGTGGAACCCAACGCCATTTTCCCTTCCGTGTTCGGTATTCTGTCGCAATTCGTAGAAAATGGGGGTCATTGGTATTGCAGGGATCTATGACAGAGAAGCTGGGAAAATTGAAAAATAGACTCAAGGACTGAAGCTTTATTGGAAGGACAAGTGTAGAGTGATAATGATTATGGGTAACCATCCATGAAATGCTGGCTAAGAAGATGAACAGGCACTCTTTGCCGAGCCTGAAGCGTTGATGATAACGTTTGTGGGGGAGGAATATGATGGCAATATGCCCATTCGTTCAACATCCCCCCAAATCTCGAACCCTTTGCCCCTCAATAATTCTTTTTTTGAAGAGCCTTAAATAACTGTGCTCTTAAATGGAAAACACAGGGGCGTTCTTAGATACTTCTCATGGGGTCCATTCCGGTATTTATCTCATAAGGCGTTGAGAGGGCTCAGTACTAGAATACATTAAAAGCTTGCGCAGTAGCGCAGAGAATTGTCAAACTCAACGCGTGTTCGGACACCTCCCCCTTACCTCATCGCTTTGCTTTTCTTCCCATCAAATGATTTGAAATGCCTTTTATTTGACTCTTTCATTGCTGAATGGGTGCACAAGGTGTTGAGAGTAAAATCTGTTTATTAATTTCATAAATTTTTCTACCCATTGGTTTTGGTATATTCAATAATGTAGGATAAACTGTAGAACAAGGACTTTTGCTCCTGTTCATTGTGCAAATGCAAAGGCTTGTCATCTTGTAGGTTTATAGTATTCAGGCTTGATAACGATGCCTGCTGTCTCTTCTCATCAGATGGCATATTAAGAGATTTATAACAAATTCCAAAGGGTCAGGGTTTTTTTTTTCCCCAAACAGAGCCTCCTCCCCATGCAAAGAAGATGCCTTTAGTGCAAACAGAATGCTGCCATTAGTTTCATAGTGGAAACAGACTCAGTCTCCTTTCACTGGTTAAATGGTGTTATTTATTTAAGCTTTGGTTGTAGTGCAGCTTCTTACTTGGTTTGCCATAGAGATTCTTTGCACTCTCCGTATATCTTCCATGTACCTTTCTTTTATGCTGTTATGGTTCTGTATGTGCTTGTGTTTATTTTACCATTTTATGCAGAGTAGTAATCACTTACTGATTAGCTGCATGATGAATGATTTCTGAAGAGGAATTTTTGTTATTTGAAATTACTGTTCGGTATTCTGTGATTTCCTCCCCAGTCACTGCAGACTGCTAGTGAGCACCTGTCTATTAAAGGAACGAAGGCCTCTCTGAAATCTTAAAATCAGATGAGATTGTTGGCAGTGTAGCTAATACAGAAATATTCTAGGGATGTTATTTTTAAAAACAAAATACATTCCTTCCTTATGGAGTTGCGTTTTTTTTTTTAAAACTCCTCTTGGTGTTTACTGCCACTAATTTATATACTGTAACTTGTTATACTGTGCAAGTTTTTGCTCTGCAAATAATATATTTTTAATGCTACTAAATTTCACTATAATACAGGCAAGAATTTGCTCATGCTAATTTGTTGTTAAAGTATGGCTTTACCAGATTCATAGCTGACTGAAGAATCTCTGAACCTCGCATTCTGTTAGTATTCCATGGGGCCCGGCATATATATAAGTGAATGCACAATATTTTATGTTAGAAAATGGTTTAAAGCTCAGTTTTTGTCCTTATCCATACATTCATGCCATGTATCACAATCACAGGTATATAATCATATTAATATAATCAGCATATAACATCGATAGGAAAGATGGGTTAAAATATAACATTCTAAACATTATATAACACGCTGGCTACTGCACTCCGCCCAAACTAAAAAAAAATGGAGTAATTCTAAGCAACTTCCCAATAGGCATGTGATTGTAATTGAAAACAGGTTCTGTCTTTCCATTTCTATTCTCTGCACAGCTCATCTTGACTGTCAAGGCAACACCTTGCATAATTTGTCACATGTCGGTTAATTACAAAACTTGCAGGACATTTTGGGAACTGGAAACTTGTCTAGAGAAGAACTAACTTATGATACATTGCTTGATGCATTGTTATAAGACACAGAAGCAATGTCGAGACTAGCAATGCACAGACAAATTGAAGAAGTTTAGAAATTTCATGTTTTACAGTTGCTTAGAATTACATTTCATGCAAAAAATCTTTTTATACATGCTTTAGCAATATCTCTATACTCTATAAAAGTGAGATCTTACTACCTTCCCTGTTACTCATCTTGGTTTGTGTGACCTAGAGCCTTTACTATAGGTGAGATTTATAAAAGTGCTTGCAGTACCTCCCATGTTGATTTTTTCAATATCAAGGTATGATTTTTTCACAAATATAAAAAATAAATTCCAGGATAAATCAATCTTCTCTATTATACCTAATATCCATGTGCAGAGGTGTAATGTTTCATTCCCAATCCCCCCTCCAGAGTCACGGGCCCCAGTCATCACCATCTTCACCATGAATAGCCTGCAAGCCTATCAAAAGCTGTATTTTGCCATCCACCATCGTTTGACTCTTGCCTTTTATTGGGAAGCATTTGTAGAGTTTCCTGCTTTGACTCTAGTTTATGAATTTGAAATTTATTGTAAGGACGCTCACTGTATTATTTTTGTTGTACAATGTTGTGTACCTTGCTTTGGAAATAACATATAAAACAATGTTATCATGGCATTTATTCAGCTATACAAATAGAGTAATGTCTTGTGGGAAAACAGAGTGGAGGCAAAAACGAAATTGGGAGATTGATATACTGTAAACCGGAAGATGAACTAATACAATGGATGAAATGAGTGAAACAGAAAAGAGTTTGGATTTAGGGTTCATAAGCAGAGATGCACTGAAGAGATGCACTGAAGAGATGCACAAGGGCAGTGAATCAAAGGTAAATGGATAAATACATGGAGGAGAATGATGCTCAATGGAGGGGGACACCTTAAGGAAGCAGGAAGCAAACTAGGAGGGTGATTTCAAGGGCAGAGGTAAATAGGGGAAGGACAACTAAGAGACTGAATACTGTATACATTTGAGTTTATAGAAACTAACTCATAGGAGAAGAAATGCACAATTGAGAGCAATTGGGAGAACGCGACGAAAGTACCACAGACAGAGAGGCCTTATTATTTACATAACACATGTAAATTACCCTCTAATGAGGGTGATGGTTGAAAATACACAGCGAATGGAAAGACAGCAGACCACAGGCTAGGCACTCTTTATCACCATCTTTCATGTCTCTCTAAAAATAGACTTTCCTGCTCTGAAAACTGTGCACCTTTGTATTCGTGTAATGCATTTGTGTTCTCCCTTTTGAGCTACCATTCATTCATTAAGATTTCAGTTATTGTCTCTCTTCAGTATTCATTTGAGTTCATTCTTTTCTTCACCTTCCTCTTTTTTTCCTTACACAAATGTAACTGTTTTTTCTGTGCAAATACTTTTCCCATGCCTCTAAGCACTCTGGAAGTGATCGGTCAGTCTGCGCCGCTTTCTGCAGCGCTATAGACTTGTTGTGAGTTGAGGTAATTGGTGTAGATGTGTAATCAATGTGTCAGCAAGTCCCCCGGGTGCTTGGTACATCACCTGGCTGTGATTAAAGAGGGGACACACGCGTCACTTTTAGCACAAGCAGAGGAGAGACACATAACAATTTTGAAAGCCAGTTGCAGTGTTTTATTTGTTGTTATGTTTCCATGAGCCTAATTAGATATAATTTCACTCTGCTCAGTCCAGTGCGTGGTTTTAGAGCTGTGTTTTATCAGCTAGGTATCTTCTGTGGCAGAATCTTAAGAGTTAATCCTGTGTGGCAGAGAGTAGGTCATTAGCCATGAGCAGTGTGGGGGGCTTGCCTGGGTTACTGTGAGGGGAAATAGTAATGTGAACTGACAGCACACATTGTCTGCCTCCCCAGCTATGAAACATCAGTGCATGATGGGAAGCTCACCTCTTTTCTTCCCTGCAGCCCTCTCTGCTACTTCAGTTGGTGAAACGCTTTATGTGCTACAGTTTTTGTACTGCCTAGACATATAGCTCGCCTAGACATATAGCTCCATACCTTCTCTTTTCATGTTTTTACAATGCCTATCCCTATTCTAATTTAGCTGTTCTCATAGCGCTGGAGTTGATGCTGTCTGTTACTTCAGACTGTAAGTGCTTGTGAGCATGGCCTTCCAAGCCTATTTGTATTCTGTAATCATTGTTTCTTAAATAAACCCCTGGTTTGTAATTTTTTGAGTAACTTTCTGCCGCTATACAAATAAACTATTATCTATCTATCTAATCTATACATTGTCTGTGTCAGTTCTGATCAGAAAACATTTAGGGGCAGATTTACTAAGCCTCGAATTGTCAAGGGCTTTTATTTGGTGAATAAATATTTGGCAAAATCGAAGAAAATATTCGCTGGGTTTGAGCGCGTTTTCGACTATTCTCCAGAATCGTACGATCGAACGATTCTACAAAAAGACGCAGAAAAAACATTAGAGCATTCGTCAAAATCGTACTAATCGAACGTGTTCGATCGTACGATTGAAATTCTGCAAAAGACTTAGAAAAAAAAAGGTTATGGGGGATTTCCATAGGCTTCTATTGCAATTTGGTAGGTTCAATCTGACGAAGTAGGCAGTCGAATAAAAATTTTAAGGGCAAGTTCTTCTAGCTCTAATGGCGAAGCAATCTTCTTTTCCAGTGCTGTGCAGACCTTTACTACAGAACACCCAATTTTACTGCTGTTTTAGTTCAGCACTGACCAGACTGCTTCCTGTATATCCACCACTGCATTTTGCACTGTTTAAAATACTTTAAGGAACATATTCTTTAATGATTCTGTGTATTTTTTTTTTTACCATATCAAAGGTCATATCTAAATTAGTGCATTATAATAAAATAGCGGCCACCATGACACCTGGAGGGTCAGTTCTAAAACAAGTATGAGTTGAGCTGCCTTGAGCTGATTAATTTACTTAACCATATATAGTAAGTATCAGCATTCATGTCCTTTTTTCTATGTCCTCTGCAGGCTAAATGCTCCTAAAGTAGTTTGTTCTGCTGAAGTCAGGCTGCTATGAGTCAAAGCTGACTCGATTCAGCCTGTCTGGCTGTGAATATGGCTCTATAGGTTCTAATATAATAATGCTGTGTATTCTTGTATGAGAAACATGTCGATATTGTAAAATATTTGTCATGGAGGCCTTATATATAAAAACTGAGCAAATACACATAGGAGCTGAATTAATAATTTTATGTAAAATATATTGATTTGGCAAGAAAATGGTCTGTACAATCAGAATATGATATCTGCTCTTTTAGACAAAGTATATAAAGACCCACACTTTGTTGTCTTTGCTTTTGTGGAGAGTCCAGGACTGGACTGGGATTCAAAATAGGCCATGCCATTCCTGCTACAAAGAGGCCCAAACAGCCCCCACAGCCCACGTAATAGTCACTTTCTATGGCAACTTACAGCAGCCCATCTGGAATTTGCCAGAACCTACAGATTGACAATCCGGGCCTGAGAGTAACTTCGTGCTTTCCTCAAAGTTACCTGCAATTTCAGTTTCCAGTGTACCTTAGCCTAAACATTTGACACCCCAAGTGATTATAATAGCTTATCTGATACACCGGCTGGTGCTCCAGTTAGCTGAAAAGCACACAGGTCTGGGGTGCTACTATAGAAGCACCACCCCTTGCTATTATTACTTGTTTAGATCTTCTCTTCTGCCCTGGGTCATGTGTGCACGCTTAGTAGAGAGAAAAGTCGTCTTTTTGCTTCCAAGTTAATCTTTTCTCTCTAATGTGCATGTGCACCTGAAGTGGGACACTAGAAGAAGGTCCAAAAGAAGAAGATAGCAGCATGGCACTCCTGCAGTAATACCCAGGGATTGTGCACTTTTCAGCAAACAGGTGCATTGAGCCAGGGAATCAGGTAAGCAATTAAAATCACCAGTGGGTGCCTAACACGTTGGCACCCCCAATAACTATCCATTTCCTTCTCCTTTAAAGTGCATTGTATACTAGTGAAGAGAAGGAGAAGAGAAGACGTGCAAGGAGCAGGTGTCCTGACAGAAGCTGTGGGCTCATACCTGGCTGCCAAGTATTGATTGTGAAATGATTGAAGGCACGTTGGAATCGGGAATGGCTGGCAGCACGTCCTGCTTTTAATGTGGTTCTTGGCAGAGCAGCAAGTCTACAGAAGAGAAACATGAAAATATAAGGGCAGGAAAAAGACAGATAGGCTCAGCTAGTCTGCCCAAATCTTTTTACAGTGCAAAATATGTTTTTCATTGTCCTTGCTGGACTTTGTAGTATTCATGTTATTCAAACAATTTTTAAATATTTTATTGTTAGAGGTGACTACTTCTGCTGGAAGTTTTTCTGACTTCCCTTTCATTAAATATTGCTTCCTAACAATGACTCCCAGAAATACTCCACACTCCTGTGGGTTCAAATTTATATGGTAGACTGAGATCAATCAATGAATCAGCTAATAACAGACAAATCCACAGGAGAACCTTCCAAACAGGGATAATCATGCTTTTATTCTAACACACTCTTGCACCACATGTTTTGGATATCCCTTTTCCTTCTTCGGGTGAATTTATGGAAGATAATGGTGAGAGTTTGTTTATAACCCATAAATCCTACATGACCTACCCAACCAAATCAGGTAAAATAGTATCTGAACCATGTACGCATATCAGTGGGTACCCTTTCATTTTATGTGTGTATTAGTCAAAGTTACACAATAAAGTGAATATACAAAGCATTTCAAAACAGGTACATTATAAATAGGTAACAATCACACCTTAGAGGCTAAATTTTAAGAATAGTCTGTAAATGGGTGGTATCCATTGATTTGTGTTTTTTGTAATAATTTACTATTACTTGGCCCTTAGGGGGAACTGGTCAGGTGATTATAATGTTTGGTATATATATATATATA
>CM044446.1:59084900-59108651 GCA_024363595.1 Xenopus borealis
CTACCCCTTCCTGTTTCAATTTTTTACTATTAATATATTTCCTTATCGATTTTACCTTGGAAGCAAGTGAGTAAAATGAATTGAAGCAAGTGAGTAAAATGAATCGAATATTAATTTTTAAATATGTAAATAGAAAAAAATAAAGCAGGAAGCAATGGGACTCTTACTATCAGGGGAAGGTTAATTGGTAGATGAGACAGGGAAAATGCAAGATTCTGAACTATTACTTGACAAACCTCTTCATTTATATTTTCAGGATTTTTCGAGGTCTGGAATGGTGCTGAGAGATTGGCATATTGATAATGTGGTGTCCCTATTCCAAAAAGGGATTTGGTTCTTGTGGTGTTTATGTAAATGGACTGTAGATGTCACTGTGCTCAAGACTTATACTGTGAATACTTACTATACTGTTTAGAGCATTAGAGTTTAGGTTACTGTTGTGTAATGGCTGCTTGAGAATGCTAATAAAGCACTGGTATACTTTACTATTTCTCGTCAAAACACAACAGTTCTCAGCCTGAAAACTATTGACCTGTTACTTTTATATCAGTACTAGAAAAGCTTTTGGAACAAGTAATACAGAATACGAAACTTAAAAACATTACAAATTACAAATCTATAGGGCTTAATTACTAATATCAGGATTTCCTTATTTTTTCATGAATTGTATTTTTCATCCAAAAATTCTCATTTAAAACCAATCATAACTAAAATCATTTACCAAGTAAATACACTATGTGAAAGAAAAAGAAAATCCTATTTTTAAAACAGATAGAATTGTCTGTATAATGTAAATCATCAGCTCACTATACCTTCTGAAAATCTCCCCTATCTCCACTGCAGTTCTAGCTGAGTCAGGCATCTTGGATTTCACTGACTCCTCCTTCCTATATCTTTACAGCCAACTGCAGCTTTGAAATCTCGCACATGCTCTGTTGAAATTTCTTGGTTGCCTAATAAACCTTCTAAGCTGCCAAACTTCTGTTCTACTAACAGGAGCTACTACCGGGAGTGCAGCTGCACCAGATACCGTACCCCCACGGGGCCCACTGGTGGTTTGTGCAATTGCGAATTCATTGCAATCTCCACTTATGGAGGGGGTGGGGGGGCCCGGCTGCATAGCCTGCACCTGGGCCCTGCCTTATAGTTCCGTTACTGGCTACTAGAACAAGCAAAATGCTGTGTTGTCATTAACTTTAGAAATAAAACATATGCTTTCCTCCTTAGGTTCCTTGTAAGGCATCACCTAATGTATTCAGTGCAGTTTTTGCTCCCTGTCCAGTTTCTGGATAATGGGTATGTGGATAACAGGTCCTATACCTGTATAAGTGGGGTCTCGTGGGTCCCTTATTCCTGCAGTATGATCTGTCCTTAAGACCCACCGATTTGGCTTGATTGACCAAGTTTCCAAGTGGCCAAATCAAACAGAGTTCAGATTTTTTAGATAACCTAACCAAATTAGTGGATCTACATTTGAATGGCTGGCTTAAGAGTCCAGCATTTCTGTTTAACTGTGCCTTAGGTTAACTTTTATTTTGAGCATTTATAATCTTATCCTTAAATCCACTGCACAAATTCCCTAGAAGCAATGATGTAAATGTTAATGTACAATTTTCCATCCAAAACGACTGGATACTACACAACACCTTTTTTTTCATTTGGATCGCATTTTGTGTCCTAGACACTTCAGTTAAAAAAAATCTTTATCTGTTTGTAAGTACAGAAATATCTTTTCTAAAAGTTAGCCCTGTAAGGCAAGTTTATTAAAACTCACTATTAAGGCCAGTTAGGAGAGAATGCCTATAGCCTCCAACAGATACTGATGGTAGCCCAGAGAAAGATTTGTGGGTGAATACTTTTTTTTATTGTCCTATATATTCTTAGAATCATTAAGGAGCTGTCAACCCCCCCTTCATATTTTTTGTGAGTTACCAGATATTTCATTCTATCCTCTGGTTGTCTCCCGCTACTCTTACTCATTCCCCCATTTCTGATGATTTTCAATGATTTGCAGGCAAAAATCTGATGTTCGCATGCGCAGAGCATTTCAGAGTTGTCAGCCCCCAGCGCCTGCTTCACAGCTCTGCCATTTTCAAATAGATGATACAGTGATGTTTGCATGAGCTCAGTCAGGCTCTAAACATAGACTGGGTTTTAAGAATATTGCAAATTATGAGGCAACTTTTACTTTTATTTCCTGCACTTTATTTTCTCTTTGTGCACTGATAGCTAGCTCACTGCAGGCCTGTAACAGTGCAGTGTTTTTTCAAGGCTTTGCATTTTTCTACATGTCTATAGCTGTATTATTTGCTTTACTTACTGTTGACAAGCTTTTCAGTATCTATTGGTATGGTTAACCCGTTTGTGATTGACTTTGTGAAAATTATGGCAGTTAAAGCACCCCTTTCTACAAATAGCCCCTTAGCCCCCTCACATTCAATCTGTGTTTGACAGATTCTAGTGCTGTCAAGAGGGTATTGATTGGGAACTCAGAAGTCAGCATTCTCAAGTTATACCTGCTTGATAAAGCTAATGTCTGGTTTAGGAAACGTGTTTACAGTTCATTTGGAAGAGAAGTGTATGTCAGTGGAGATGGACATTTATTTCTTATGGTTTAACTTATTGATTTATAGCAGCCTATGATATTTAATACTTTTGTGTTTAGAACTTATGACTAAGTACACAGACATGCCTCCACAGTATTTTTCCTGGGTAACCAACTATAATAATTATTCATTCAGTTACCAGGTGTTTTTTACCCAAGACTATTTGCTGCACATACAGTGTGTTTTCTGCATTCAAAACTATCACTCATGATGCTAGAACAAACATTTTTTTCTTTTAAATCCCCTCCAACTCAATCAAGCCTTATTGAGGCTCTGAAATATGTTAAGGCTAAATGGGTTGTGTTATTTTTTCTAGGCTTTGTAGCTGATTCATTAGGGTGGAGTACTATTTACATTTGTACTCAAACCTATACTAAGATCATCAGTGTTGGACTGGGACACCAGGGGCCCACCAAAAAACCTTAGACCAGGGGCCCACCATAAAACCTTAGACCAGGGGCCCACTCTCAGTACTATTATCTCCTCAATCAACCACTATTCTCCTAGTTTGTTTTCTTTACATACTATAATCAATTATTCCATCTATTTAGCCTCTTTATTCTCATAGAAATATGGAATGACTATGAAATAGGCCAAATGTTTAGCAGCATGAGGGCCCACTGACACCTTGGCCCACCGGGAGTTTTCCTGGTATTCTGGTGGGCCAGTCCCACACTGAAGATAATCCAATCCTGACCTAGAAAGGATTAGGGCCGAACCATATGGAATATTTTGTGGGATATAGTCCATGGGTGAAAATATAATGGGATTTATACACCTGTTGGATGTGGAAACTGCATGTTGTGTCTTTATCCAATGAGATAAAATCATGGTGTCTGACTTTTTCTTCTCATTGAAATACAACTGAATGTCAGATATAGGGCCAGTGTGACGTCAATTCGCAACTTTGCTGATTCACTAACTAACTGTGTCCCTGGTGAAAAATCGCTAGTGAAGTAGATCCAGTTGCGCAACTTCACACCCTTAGGCCAGACGAAGTTGCACACTGACGAAGGGACGTAACTACGCTAATTCACTAAGATGAACATTTTTGTGAACGTTACCTCTTACGCTAGACGTTACTTCGCCAGGTCAGACCTGGCGAAGTTCAATACAATAGATAGGAGTTTGCAAAAAAAAAAAATCTTGAAATTATTTCTAAGTCCCAAAAAACGATGGAGTCTTTTACCTTTTGTTGGTTGATAGTCTGAAAAACAGTGAATAAAAGTGTGCAAACAGATTTGTGAATTTTTTTTCACATTGCGAATGTCTATGGGAGCTTTTTAAATATGGCAAAAATCACAAATTGCAAACACTCTGCGCCACAAAACTGTTTTGCAAATTGCAAATTTAAGTTACTTTTAACGCTATTTGCACGCAAAACAACCTCGCAAAATGCCTGTACTCACGCAAAGACCCATCTTGTTTGCAAAATGTTTGCGAAAATTCATTCACAATGCGAATTCGGAAAGACGGGCACTGTAGTGCAATATTGTAGCGTTCAGGAAAAAGCATGGGCAAAACTACCATTTGCGAACAATTATGAGCTGCGTAAACTTTAGAAATGACCCCCACTGAATCTTGCCCATGAGATTTGATAATTATGAGAATTGTTCTCACTGAACTGAAAGAACATGTAAAGCCTACACATCATGTATATAAGCTGGTCTTATCTTCCTCACCCAAGCCACATTATTTGTACTGTATATACCCTCTCCATTTGCTAGTGCCACATTTTTCATAAAACAAATAGCTTTCATGTGGCGGCCATCATCAGTAACATTGACATGTGCAAACAGGACATGCATGCTTTAAAGTTCATGCAGTGCAGAATGCAGGATTACACAGGCACAGCATATTTTGTCAAAATGTTCTGCTGGTGTTGAGCACTGTAATGGTTAAGTTGAGATCAAGTTAGCCAGAACAACAGCCAAAGCAAATTCCTGAGGGAGGGGACAGAGAAGGTTAGATGAGGAGTAGGATTTCTAAGTGATTAAGGGGATGATGCAGCCTTACTG
Organism: Xenopus borealis; assembly: GCA_024363595.1. Lineage (NCBI taxonomy): Eukaryota > Metazoa > Chordata > Amphibia > Anura > Pipidae > Xenopus > Xenopus borealis. Next base: position 59,089,525 of record CM044446.1, read on the forward strand.
TAAACTTTTTAACAACCAGAGTGGCAGTTATCTAAAGATTTCAAAGAGGAAGGAGTTTACATGTCCTTGAATTTGATCTGATTAACATTACATCTCTGGGGATCAGATTTCAAAGGATCCAACAGAATTTTGTGCTGTTGCGTGACAAGATCAGATAAAATCTGACCCTCAAAATCTCCTGTGTAATTTAGTCCTTACTCTCCTGCATACAACTGACAGGTTTGCCGAAGCTTACCGAGGTGGGTTTGGTTGTGGATAAGTTAAGATAACCATTATTTTAGTCCTGCATTAGTGGTGATAATAATACATTCCTATGTTTTATGGGAACATCTCAGTATCACTTTAACAGATTTACCACTTTGCCTCTATCTTCTTATATCTTCAAAAAATTCTACTACACCAAGCTCAGACCAGAAATTCCTATAGCTTTTCTATGACCAGATATTATGTGCATCCAAGTAACAATTCTTTTCTTTTTCTGTTATAGATCATCTCAAGTTTGACCCTAGATTGTCTCCATTCGCAAGATTGAAAGGTTTCACTCCAAGTCATTTTATTGCATAAAAAGCTTGGGATGCTGGATAAATGTGCAGCTGCTGAAGTTTAAATTAGGATATTGGCCTTTTTATTTTTTAACAAAACACCAGGCTCTGCCACCCTCACACTTATCTCTCTTGTTTATCTGCCTTTACCATTCTTGAAATCAACATGTCCACCAACCTGCACTCCCTTAGTCTCTGTCTAAGGCTAAATTTATTAATCTGTTCGATCCTAGGCTTGAGTTTAGGACTAGAGTTTATGGGCTTGCCCAGTCAGTGGGCTCGTTATTTACGTTGGGATGCCAGCACTCGCAGTGATCTCAGCTTCCAGCTAAGAACCAATGTTTCTGCTGGTCTTCTGCTGTACTTTGACGATGGAGGCATTTGTGACTTTCTCTGCCTTTCTTTGGCTGATGGACATGTTCAACTGCGTTTCAGCATTGATTGTGCAGAGACTGCTATTGTAAGTGACAAGAAAGTTAATGACGGTGGTTGGCACTTCCTGATGTTAAGCCGGAACAGGCTGAGAACCACACTCGTTTTGGATGGAAAAGCTATGCCTGGAGAAGTCCGACCCCAAAGACAGCGCATGAATATTGTCAGCGACTTATTTGTCGGAGGAGTTCCAGGTGATATACGCTCTGGTGCTTTGACCCTTGGTTCTGTCAGGGATATGCCTGCATTTTCTGGATATCTGCTTGATATAAAATATGGAAACACAGAGCCAAGGCTCCTGGGAAGTCATGGAGCTCGCCTGGACCTAGAGGGGCTATGCACAGAGAATCCATGTGAGAATGGAGGAGCTTGCCTATTGTTAGATGGAGAACCCACCTGTGATTGTACGGCCACTGGATATGTGGGAAAATTCTGCTCAGAAGGTAAGTTACAGTTGAGGATGCAACAGGATTTTTAAACAATTCAAGCTTAGTAACAGTTCTAAGAATTTGCAGCTCTTGTTTTTCCTAGTAGAGAATACATAGGAAACTGACTTGTTTCAGCACACTTACAGTATCCTATTCCAAGCTTTGTCAATGCTTTTTTTAAAACCATTCCCTTATACTATATGTTCCACAATCTACAGTCCTTCGATAAGCCAATTACTAACACTCCATTCCATATTGTTCACGTCCTGCAAAACTATAACTATATATAATAATACTGCTATAGCTAATCCCATTGTATGTTCTATTGCTTTTGATTAATCACAGACAATTGCGGTACTAGCTAGGCTGAGGGCACTAACACTAAAGGCAGAAGCTTGGTGGTTCTCCACCTGCATTTGTCCTGCAGACAGAGAAAAGCTGACACACTCCCATCCACTCCGCTGAATTAGGGTGCAAACTGACAGGCACAGCATCCGCCTGCATGCTGACACATGTTTGGCAAACCGCCCAATAACTTCATTTGCAAGTAAAAGAGGTAATAGTGAGAGCACTGTGGGAACTGGACTGAGCTCATGGAAAGGAGACTGCTGTTTTGTTAAAATGGTACATGTAGTCAGAACCAACAGCAATGTGTAAGTATCAAAAGGATGGATAGATACTGTTTTCAGTATCAGTTACATTTACAAGTAATTCAATTATTGAAATTATATAATTAATTTACTATCCCTGCCCCTGAGGATTTTTATTGCATCATGCAGTTTTATTCTGCAGTTACAATTAAAGATTATACAATTGTTTTTGTCAATCTGTCTGCACATTTTATTGCCTTCATTTATGATATGTGATTAAGATCAACCTAATAATAGGACTCAGCTAGATATTATTGCATGCATAGGACTTAATATGTCAGGGCAGGGGTATAGCAATTATGGTTAGCTTAGATGATCATTCGAAAGATTAGGGGGACTTGTAAAAAAAATCCAGATAGTAGGGTTGCTCTGATTGCATTTTAATGAAATGCAATTACTTTTCAACTTTAATCAGTGTAGGCTTCCAAGGATAATGTAACCTTATTGTGGCTTTAGTGTTGATTCTGATACACTGTTACATTATGGAAGTGAAGACCCCTTTTTATGGTTACAAGATCATCTAAAAAATCAGCCATTCATCTTAAAAAATCAACTAGTAGGGCTGTAGCAAATTGCATTTAATTTAAATGCAATCAGTTTACAATGCAATCAATGCAGCTCTGTTCAGTAGTGCAACTAGATGTTACTGGGCCCCACAGCAGACTCAATTTATTTGATTCTGCTTCCCCATATGGTTAAACCTTCATGCATTCCAATGATAGGGACCACATGAACAAAAGCAGTCCATACCTCACTGTTGGACTGTACACAAGTTGCATTCCACCTGCATTATGAGCCTATATTCATCTTAATAAATACAGGCCAATCTGGAGCCATGAGCTGCATTTGTTCCTGTTTTCCCCTGTGGTAGATCCTTAATTTATTCCACCACTATATGTATAAAAAATATATATATAATATGTCTTATAGGTTGTCTCCTTTTGCCTAGAGGATGTATTAGAGCTTACTCTATTAAAATAACCAGACATCCTGTCTCAGAAACGATGCAGAATATTTAACTGATTGTATCTAAAAGTTTCTTATTTCAGTACGATGAAGTTTATATTAAATTTTAATTTTCAGTCCAGCAATGCACCGTTACTGAATATATTTAAGAATCTCTTTAAGTTTCCCGAGAGTATTTACTTCTGTAATAGATGCACATGCTAGATTGCTGCACTGGCTATGTAGCAGAACCATTTACTTTGGAAACTTGTGCATTGTGTAGGTCAACAATTTTAGAGGGATGATTTGGCAACCCAAATCTTTTAAAACTAACCTTTGTGTCAGCCAAAGCACAGCCCCTTCTTGTGTGGACAGGAAGAGGGACAATAACCTATGTGGGTGAAATACTCAGTGTAGTGGTGCATAGGGGCACCAACAGAACATGGGGATTTGCTTTACAGGGATTTTGAAGATAAGTTAGGGATGTAGTATCCAATATAGCTGCCCTGCCTTAATACAAATAAAATTAAAAATGTTGCCAGGTCTTTAGTTGGCTCATAAAATTAAAGATTTGTAAAGAGATAAGATGTACAGCTGCATGGCTGTATAATAAGAGTTGATTTGCGCAGTATTGACCAACACCCAACATTTATAGGTATTTGCTCCTAAAAAAGATACAAGAGACACAAGTAAGCTACAGTCACGTGAAAAATTTATATATTTAGATAATCCATCTAGAAGGGCTGCAGTGTTTGGGTTTCATTTATATCTGAAACTTTAACATTGGCATTTGCTACAATTGACCTCAAATCATTAGTGCAGCTGGATACTGATGTTGGTCTTGGCTTGCATTCATCATTCTAATTCCAAGTCCAGAGCTGTTCATCTGGGTTGAGGTTAGGGCTGTGTGCAGGGGAGTCAAGTTATTTTACTTCCATCTCATCATGTCAGTTGTATATGGACCTTCTTTTGCTCATATGTAGAAGTAAAGCTGGCCATAGACGCAACGACTTGGTCGTACGAATCCTCGATTCGTACGACTATCGTACGACTTTCGGATTGTGTGTGGAGTGCTCCGACATTTGTCGTGCCATGCCGATCGGTCGTTTGGTCGATCGGCCAGGTTAGAAAATTTTTGTCGGCTGGCGATAATATCTTTGCGTCTATTGCAGATCGTACGATTTTCAGTGGGAGACCATCACTAGGTTTTTAATCGTACAACTTTAGTACGATCCTTGTCAGGGGCAGAACATCAGCTGTCTGTGCTTTTTACTACTTTAGTTGATCTGAAGGTTAGTGACAGGTCGGGAGCAGGTCGGGAGATGCAAAGATCCGATCGTGGAATCATCTTACGATCGGATCTTTGCGTCTATGGCCAGCTTAAGGCTGCCACCTGTCCGGTTTTGACCTGGACAACCCGTTTTTTTCAAGGGCTGTCCAGGTCAAAACTACCTGCTCGGTTTTCAAAATTAGGAAAACAGGGCAGGATTCCCTGAGACTGATGTAGCAACTGGCCAATCACAGATTACCATGTCATAACCCCGCCCCTTATGTCACGCCCTGCTACATCATTGCACACCTCCCTGCCCGGAGTTTGTCAGGAGGAAAGGCAAACCTAAAAAGAATTATTAATATGCTGAAATTGAAAATTTACTTCCCCAAGATACTTTAATTAGCTCCACCAAAAGAAATTTGAAAAAAAAGGAACCTTCTTGTCCATTTATAGCAAATATGAGCCTGCAGTTCTCCTGTTATCCACCAAACCCATATTTGTTCATCATACATCCAGATGGTATAGCATGTTTGAACTGCTCCAATGGGGGAGTTTTGGAACAATGTACCCTACACATAGCTCTTCATCTAATATTGCTTCCACAGATATTTTGCAACTCACCAGCAAATCCAATTGCTCATGTAATTTTAAAAAGGGAGTGATGTTTGTCTGCATGGACAAAAGACATTTACAGAGACTTTGCCTCAGTATAGGCTTCTTTTGTACATAGGTGTGCAGTGTTTGGATGCAAATTGTGGCATGTGTGATGGTTTTGATAAAGATATGTAAGCAATGTTAGGATGGAAGTGAATGTGTGAGAGTAGAGTTAGGAGGGGTAGCTGATCACTGCCAGTATGAACACGTTGGCCATTTTGGGGTGGTAGAGCATATCTTAGGGGTTTGGAGGAAACAAGGGGCCCAGATTGTTGAGGATCAAATGGGGTTTACAGATGTCAGGGCTAGACAGGCAAATTAGACCCCAATCTTAGAGTAATAATATATGTATTTATGTGTTTGAAGGTACGCATATTAGTGTAAGTGCTATCAGGATGGAGATCTTTGGGCAATGTTAGGATGAAGGTGTGTCACCAGTGTCAGGATAGAGATTCGCTTATGCGGGTGCAGTGTTGGGATGGAAATCTATTGGAGGCAGTCTTGGGATGAAGATGTGTGTCTTTGTGTCCAGTTTTAAAATGGACGCATGTGTAAACATTAGGGTGGAGGTGTGTAAGCATATGTGAGCAGTTTTAGGATGGATAAATGTGTATGTGCAGTTTTAGTATGGAGGTATTGTTAGGAAACAAATGTGTGTGTTGGGTATCTATGAGAACAGTGTAAGGATGGTAGGGGTGCACCAGATTTTACATTTTTCTAAATACTGGATCTGTTACAAAATATTTCGCAAGTATGCAAAAATGTTTAGTTGTTGGCCCTAAACATGAATATGGTTAAAAAAAAGACATATTTTGGATACCAAACTGACTGCACCAGCCTAAAGATTAAGGGGCAAATTTACTATTATTCCCCAAAATAAATTTGACCAAAATCAAAAATTCTATAAGCATTCGACTATCGAATATTCGATCGTTCGAATCTATTCGATCATTCGATCGTTCACTATTCGATGATCGAATAAGCCTAATTTGCATATTCGACCAATCGAATTAATCCTACGATCGGAATTCGATCGAACTTCGATTAATTCACGTGAATTTAGTAAATCGGCCCCTAGTCTCTGAAGCCTATGGGGAGCTTCCCATAGGCTTCTATTGAAATTCGGTAGGTTCACAATCTGGCAAAGTAGGCAGTCGAATAACTTAAAATTTTTAATTCCTACGATCATCGAATGATCGAATATCTGATCATTCAATCTATTCGATCTATATGATATTCGATATTTGATGATCGAATAGGCCAAGATTCACTTAAGATTTCACGAAAAATTCGTCTGATCGTCATTCGATCGAATTCGATCGAACTTTAATCATTTCACGTGAATTTCGTAAATTGGCCCCTAAGCGTCTCTAAAAAATAATGGTAATGGCCAACCTAGTTGTTAGGAGCTCACCATCTTGGATTTTGTTAAACATTAGGTGGTTCCTTACAGTGTGGATAGTGAGGTTGTTGAATGCACTGCCAGGTGATGTTGTGGCTTGGATGATTTCTTGGATAGACATAATATTCAAGACTTTTGTGATGCTAAAATCTATAATTAGTGTATGTGTGTATGGATACTGGGTTTCATTTGGAGGGGTTGAACTTGATGGACTTTGGTCTTTTTTCAATCTGATCTAACTGTGTATTATGGAACTATGTTTGAGTGACACTGCATATACTGCACATGCCCATTGTGCTGTGGGTAGCTGAGAAGCTATGTTTATGTGTCATGGCAAATTATCAAACAGACAGAAAGTTATCTGTATTAATGACTCAACTGACCACAGCTCTAAGTATGTACAGTGAAATGGGGAGCTATTGGAGGCATTTTTAGAGACAACAGATCTTCACTGCCAAAGGGCTGTGATTGCCTCGGGCAGGTATAGAATCCCAAAACATTCTGAGCATATTTTTTAACCTACTTCTTGGTTAAGCTTTAGTTCTCCTTTAGAGTTTTTTTTTTACTCCTGTCTGTGCATGTGAGAGAATTCTGTTAAAAGTAAGGTAGATGTGTGTGTGTGTCAATGTTAGAATGGAGGAGTGTTGCAGAAATAAGCTGTACTAGGATAGTAGCAAGTGTATGTCTGATTGGACACGTTTACGTGTGTCATAATGTTGTAGAGGTTCAGTACAGCAGTGTATTTTCCCATCACATATTTTAGCAAGCACACAGATTATGAGGATTAGGAATTAATTTGCTTTTGTGCTGTAAGGAGGTCAACCATCCACCCCCAAACCCACATGACAGTTTTATTGCTTACTCTCCTGTAAAGAAAAAGGGTATGGCTATTCTGCCAATGATTCTGTTGAATATTCTCTAATTTCTCAACATTTTCAATCTTTTAATATGCATCGCCCTCTTCTCCTCGCTCCATGGTTCCAGCTAGGACTGAACATGTTTGCATGCCATATTTATTCATACAGTGGATGCTATGAGTGTTGCAACACGTGTCACCAGTAAACACACATTTTGGCATAGATCAAAGAGAAACCCAGAATTCTAAAGTATATGGTGTCTGCACAGTGGTACTTTTATGCAGGTGTCATGGATTCTAAGGTGGGTGGTATGTAAAGTCTCAGAACCCTCACAATTTTTACTGACCAGGATTACAGGTCTGAGGATCTTTCTCCCTATAATCTGCATGTGCAAGCCAACAGGCCAGAAGAAAAAATAAGGGTTAATTAGTAGGAAAGATCCCCTAACCTGTGCAATGTTTCCAAACCAGGAGCATAGGTCCCTGGAAAGAAGGAAGGTGCCTCACACATTGCCCCCTCCCAGTGTCCCTTTCCTTGTCCTGTAATTCTAATGCATATAATGCCATTCTTCACCTTTCTGTGCATCCTACTTCTTTGCAATAGTTTGGGGGAAGGCCCTTTCTAGTTTCAGCACCATGCTGTCATTAACATTTGTCATTGCTGAAGTCCTTATAATACCATGGAGCTTCTAAATACAGAAACTGCTGTTGTTCCTAAACCCCATGCCTAATTTAATTCTCTGCTCTACTTTGTCTGTTATAATTCCCCCACATTACTACATTGTTTCTCATTTCTGCATTCAGTCTAACACACTGCACACTCCTGTGTTTTAAAGTTTTTAAAGTTATAACAATACGTTTCCCCAGAGTGGAAAACAACAGCTGCAAAATCTTATCTGTTCAAATAATGACATCCTCTAGTACTTTCCTAGTGTAATTAGGGACAAATCTATGAGGAGTACTTCTTCAAAGGGAAGGTCATCTGTAAATTAACTTTTTGTATGTTATAGATGGACTTAACCTAAGCAATTGTTAGACTGTAAAGGTTTAGTTTTATTGTTACTCTTCTTGTCCTCTGCTAGTATCATCCTTTCTGAATTGTATGGTGCTGCCTGGTTGCTGGATAAATAAACCTTGGCAAAGAGTTGAACTGCAATTCCAAGTCTGACAGTTGCAGAACCAAACGTATAAAAAAAAAGCTACATAACTAAAGGTTCTTTAGGGTTGTTTACTTTCAAACACTTTTTTCAGTTCAATGTAGTGGGTATTACAGACATGAACAATGCAGGAACTTACTGTATGAATTTGAGGTATAAACAATGCAGGGGCCAGTTAATCTCAGTACTGATACCCACAGGCCACCAGGTGGACAGCACTCGTCTATATCATACTAAAAGTTAAAAAAATGAAAGTAACAATTCAGAAATTCAAGTAATTCTCTATAGCCAAATGGTATTTCTCTCACTTGTATATCAGTGCAATTTAAACTGCTTTGGCAAAATGTTTGTACATTTTTGTACTACACAAGTAACAGCGCTTCTAGGACAGGATATAATGTTATTGAATTTTGACTCATAGGATGGCGGGTAATGTATTTCTTCATCTAAAGTGGTTCAGATGGTTGTGTTTCCTCAGATCAGAACATCAGTGATCTACAGGACTGAGGTTGTTTGCCAACTCTTTTGAAACAAATGATCACAGCTGCTAGCCAGTAGCAGGCCGACTATCTGTTCCCTATTACGTATTTTATAGCATTTGTTAAATACAGTCAGACTGTTAGCGGTAAACACTGTATGTAATATATACCCTGCTGTATGATTTTAATTGTATTTCAAGTTGCATTGTCTTTTGTTCTGTATACCTAACAAACAAAAAGAAACCTTTCAGCCTTGTTCAAACATCACTAGCAAGAGAAAAGAAGACACTAAAGCAGTGAATAAAACCCTTTTTCTGTGATGCAGTTTATGACTTTTTTTTAGTTGTTTATTAGTCAAGCCATGCACAATGGCCACCCTGGGCAGACACCCCATCACTTGTATTGTTAAAGCGGCCCTGTGCACAATTGCATGTATAGAATCAGGGTTTTTATGGATTTCTATCAGCCTGGTCTTGGCAGTAATTCTAGGGTTCCCTCTGAATTTTTCAACCATGGCTGCAAATGAATGAGGTGCTTATGCCATTATTGACACCACGTGCTGCAATGGACACATTTGCACACAAATATGTGCTGGAACTTGTATTTTTTTGCCAAAATGAACATGCAACATGAACATGTCCAAACTCCAAGGACATATGCCAAACAGCAAATAAATGGGGTACAAAGGAAATCTTTGAGAGCATTGTAAAATTGTGAAAACCTTTCTTGTAAAATGGCCCATACACAGGGCTTCCACATAACCACATACTACAGTGTGATTGTTTAGTTCGGTCTGGGGGTCTGAAATTCTGGACCACACAGAAAGCTTAAGGATAATAGCACACTGGGGTGATCTGTTGCCCTATCATTTTTCAGCTTGGAGGGTGACAAAATGCTTCGAATCTCTTTCCCCCTCCATTCCAATAGTAATAACCTTATTAGATGTTAAAACTTGTCTGGCTACTTCCAGCATTTTGTTATATTTCTAGCACGCACCAAACTGAAAAAAATGGCCCACCATTACCCTTAGAAATGCCTAACCCTGTCATTTGCTATCACACCTTTTGGTTCAGTGCATATGCTGACCATGAACATCATGCTTTACTTTTTTCCTGTGGTGCAAGAAACAAAACCAGGTCTTGTCCTCTCTATGTGAAGGGCCGTAAGGATATTATACCTGTCTTTGCATATCAACTATGACCCAATTCCAGGTATTGTTTCAGGGTAAGGTAGTGGGGGCAGAATGTTGGTAGACAGAAAGTTCCACTGTTTTTGTTTCACTTCTTTTACACATGCAGACCAATATCACACTTATATAAGGAATAGTGAGAGTAACAGAAAGGAAATATAATATAATGATAATATATTTAATTGCTGCATTAAATTAAGGCAAGCCAAGCAGTGAAGAAAATACAGTGTTCTGTATTCGGTGTGGGACAGTGATACAATATATGGTGTCCACTTCAGGGAATTATGGTATTTGTTAGGTTGTTGCTTTGAAGCAAAGAGTTAACTCGCTGCAGTGACTCTCCTGTCCCCTTTCTCTTGTTAGATAATGATGTTTGAACTGGTATAAAAGGATGCAGTGCTGGCCAAGCGTGCATAGTCTAATGGTCGGATCAAATAACACTGGTAACAGGGAATAAAAGCATGAAATGAATACATATATTAAATATTTACTTTTTTCTGCTATATCTATGTCTCTTGTGTTGGACATGCATCAGCCAATTTCTAGAGGCTAACATCAGCATTCTTAGTATAATTAACTTGTTTGCATATTCACTAAGATACACGCTGGAAGAAGCTTGCACCATTTGTCGGAGGACTTCAAAAGTAATTGCTCACATGTAAAGACCATGTGGTCAGCGGTGAGTCAATCCCCACTGCAGGAAAAGAAACTACTTATAAAAATATTATAAATCTTTGTGCTGTTGTTTGCAATGAGAGTCCACGAGAGAGTACAAGGAACTGAAGGGAAGTCTCATCTGTCCCTTGATTCTCAAACTTTTTCCTGCTACTTGTGATAAATTCTGGCAATCCAGTGTTGGATCAGGTTGTGTGCTCACAGAGTGCAGTGAGTGGCTTCTGCACACAATTTGTCTGAATTTATTGTCCAGAATAGTGTGTTTGTGGAGGGGGGTGTGTTGTGCCTGTCTCAGGATACAATTAAGATTGTATTTGATATAAAATGTGTTTCACATAAAGAATATTCTAACACATATTCTTGCAGGTTTGTCAGCAATCTGTCCGCTACTGGACAGATGAAGAAATTCATGCACAGTGGATGGGCTGAGTTGCATCTCACCTTCTACTTGCATGTGTGCATGGAATGGGGTAAAGGCAGGTGATTGTGTCCTGTTTGCATGAAGTGTAATTATCATGCAAAGACTTTGTGTTGAGTGCATAGTGTCTGACTCTCTCTTTTCCTGTCTTTCTCCCTTTCTCTGTCTTTTTCTTACCCCACCTCCAATCCTTCTTCCTTTTATGCTTCCTTAGATGCTAATGATATTCCAGGTGAGTAGCTTACCAACACAGTCCTATTTTCCCCGTGTTAGCGCCAAAATATTTTTTTTTCTTTTTTCTTATATATACAGAGTATAGATAATACAGCAAACTGCCCCTTCAAAATGATTGGAATAATTATAGCAACAACTTAAAAAGATCTATCAATATATATATATATATATATACAGGTATGAGACTTGTTATCCAAAATGCTCAGAACCTGGGGTTTATGGTTAACGGATATTTCCATAATTTTGATCTTCATACCTTAAATCTACTTAAAAATCATGTAAACATTAAATACACCTGATAGGTTGATTCGTTTCCAGTAAGGATTAAGTGTGTCTTAGTTGGGATCAAGTACAAGGTACTGTTTTTTTAATTACAGAGAAAAAGAAAAATTTGCATTATTTGGATAAGATGGAGTCTGTGGGAGAAGGGCTTACTGTAATTTGGAGCTTTCTGGATAATGGATACCATACATATATATGTAAATATTATATAATATCTATAAATATGGGGGGATCCGTTATCTGGAAACCCCTTAGACTCCATTTTATTCAAATAATCCACATTTAAAAAAAAATATATTTTTTTTTCTCTGTTATAAAAAAACAGTACCTTGTACCAAAAAACAATATATATAATCCTTATTGGAAACTAAACCAGACTATTAGGTTTATTTAATGTTTACATGATTTTATAGCAGATGTAAGATATGAAGATTCAAATTACGGAAAGATCCATTATCCAGAAAACCCCAGGTTCCGAACATTCTGAATATCTGGTCCCATAACTATATATGTATGTTTGTATGTTTATATATTATAGATAGATAGGGAACATTTCTGCTACAAGAATAATACTTGAAAGATCTGCTTCCCTGTTATAACACCGTTTATGGGACAGTATCAGTAGTAAACAGCACATTTAAATCCCAATGAATTGCTAGCCTATTTCCATGCATTTATGTATCCTCCTCTGATAAACAATGGCTTTTCATGCATGATTTGGAAAGCTGGAGTGATAACAGCTTTGAGGCCATACTTCTAGATTAAGTATGTCACTACAATCCCTGCTTGGGGTATTGTATAGCCAGTGTGGTAATTATATGTCTTATTCTCCCTCTCCTGTTGTCACCATCTTTTATTATCTCTATTTCACCCTTTATTACACCATTTTCTCTTGTTTCTATTTCCTTTTCCTTTTTTTTAAGGTCTGGCCCACTTGATGATTGATGACCAAGGTATGGATCTCCCCAAATTGGGTGCAGTTCCTCTTCCATTTCCATTAAATTTCCCCCTTCCCTTTTTTGTTTTGTATTGTATACTGTAAACTACCATGTCTGGGTGTACAGGAGGTATGTTCATTATGCATACTTAACTGGGCCTTCCTCTATTACCTTATTTTGGTGTATTAATATTATGAACATTTAATGGGCATCACACTGAGAACTTTATTCCTGTGAGTTCTTTTGCTTTTTGTCCATTCCATGTCCATATCCACATCCCGTTGAACCTGGGGCCAAATTAGTATGCAGAATTCAGAATGTGCACTGTTACATTATACTTTTTACTGCTACTGCGAAGGATGTGTGTAACCAACACACAGTCTCCTTTTTACACCCGTGGGAATCATCTGCATGGAATCACTCATTCTCAAGACACCCTGCTTTTCTACATTCCCGTCCCATGTGCATCTCATATAGTGTGCTATGATTTTTGTCTTGTGTGCTGTGTTTTTTGATGTGTGTGCTGTGCTGATGTCCTATTTCATGATGCTTTAATATGTTTTCATATTTTTGAAAGCATGTCATAAAAAAGCTCAATTTCTGACTTTGGTATCTTTTTTCTCTGTAACAAATTTTTTCTGCTCTCCGGGACTGTCACTGCTGTTGCACCTTACAGTGAGAAGCAAAGGTAGAGAGCTTGTTTACTTCTATGAATAAGCCTAATGGATTTTCTGTGCACACCAACCATGTGTACTGCATATTGTACATATTCTTCTAGTCCATTCATTGTTTCATGTAGTCCGTTCACTTTAAGTTAACCTATTTGATTGCTTCTAATTTAGAGTTTAGCTACTATATTATCCATATTTCAGTTTAACAATTTAAATGCTTTAGACTATAGACTATTCAGAAGCATGTTTTATTGGAGGCTACATTTCTACAACTCTTTTCCTATATGAATTGGTATAGCTTGGGGAGGGAAACAATTATCAAAGGGAGGAATTATATGGTGGGTATGTAGAAAAATGTGGCTAAGCTGGAGTTTATATGTAATATGTAAGAGATGTGTAAGACTTGTATCTTTAAATTCAGGGCATAATGTAGAAAAAAGGGAGAGACTATTCTTAAAAGATAGACTATTTTATAGAAAAACATTAAGAATAGCGTAGCTGTAGGGCGATACATATTTAGAGAAAGAGAGAGATGGGTCCTATCCAATTTTTAGTTCGATGATCAAGGTATAAGACTTGACTGTCTGGAAGTGTCTGGAATTTTTAGTCATGCATGTTTGTGCAGTTAATAGATAGCTTTGACCAAAAACAATACAATCTTCCTTCAATAACCGGATTCTACTACTCGAGGACTTTAAATTTATAGAAATATATAATATAAGGAACAACAATCCTGCATGAAGGTCATTGGTACTTTACTACTTGGTAATATATCAGTGAATTTCCCTTGGTAAGAAGCAGGTGTGCACAATGTGTGCAACTCCCAATAACACACCCTCAGGCTGCTAAACACTTATGCTTCAAAATCAGCACAATATTTGTAGGAGGCAAATTTACATAAAGACATGACTGCAGCAATTTGTTTGCAAATGAGGCTTTTGTGGAGAAGCAAAAACCACACAGGGGGCCAGAGTCCCTAGTCACAAGAGCAAGTAACCCATCCAGTTCCGGCACAGTCTTATAAGAGCTGTTTCTGGGAAGACATTGTAATCATTTGTCTGCATAGTTTACAAATATGTCTTTCCAGAAACAGCTCTTTTTTGTTTCACTAATTTGAATTAGTAGTAAGGAACGGAACATGGTCTTTAATGTTTTCTTTTACCGATTGCTTGGTGGGATTTTCAAGCATTTCTGTGCCTTGTATCCAATTCCAGCAAATGTATATAAATCAAGAAAAGACAACTTTTTTACTCCTAGCCCCGTTTTGCAAAATAGATTTTTGGTTTATGGATCCTCATGTAATATAATTACTTTTTTGACACTGTATCTATATTTACTTGGTTTGAATTATACGTACCTATGTCAATGTGACTTGATAGGGTGATGGCTTTAGTGTTGGACTGGCCCACCAGTGAAGAAGGTGCAATATTTTTATTTTGGAGCTAATTCACTCCAGTAAATCATTAATATATTTCTGATATGAACATTGTAAGCCTTGTCTTTCTCCATAATTCCCTTTATACCTTGATATGCATGGGTATGACAATGACTAATGTTGTACACAAATCACAGATTAGCAGTGTGAATAAAACAACTGGGGACATGTAGGCTTCTTCCACTATAATGGTAACTGTACATGTCAAAACAATCAGGGTGGAGGGTTGTCTTGTACAAGTATCTGTAATATTTACATAGGCTGTTAGAAGCTGGCGATATATTTCCAGGTCATCAAAGAAATGGAATTGATCTTTTACTGAAACTTTGCTAAAGCAATCTTTTAATCTGCAACCAACATCATAGATGATCTGATAATCCAATATAATATATATAATAGGCTTGAACATTATCCAAGTTCTAGAACACATGTTCACATCTCAGCTGTGTCTACTAAAATGCCTGTCTATTTAGCTTCCCGATATAAGTGACTAATCCAGAACAGAAATTCTGAACTGTTAGGCTCTTGACTGTAGCCGTTTGCCACTGACAATCTGCCTTTATTAATTTTTTTATTATGCTTATGTCTACTTTTTCTTATTGATATGCCCAATGGAAATTTTTAAGCTTTTCTATAACTCTTTAAAGCCGCCTTTAAAATCAGGTCGGCGATAACACCTGTAGCCCTCTTGTAGAATTGTAATTCCTTTACGAGAAACCGGATGTTAATATGGTGTGAAAATATCAAAAACAGGTACTAAAGGAAACCTCAGCCATAACTTCAGCATGAGTGGCCACTTAAAATGTGTTCCTAGTATGTGCAAAGGAATACCATAAAATTATTCTAGCAGAGGTCCTCCTGTCTACCATGCAAAATCTAGCAGGAGAATGTTAAGGTTTTGTGACTCTTTCAATAATTTTTTTTCCACTGTGTAAAATGGAGAGCCAAGCAACCGTACGTCTATAGTATTTTATCTAACCAAGTTCACATTCAGTTTTTTTTAAGAGGTTACCTCATCAGAGCAATCAAACAAACAACAATATTTAGATAATATTTTCCTGTTTTCAAAAAAGTACTCTGGCATGATCCATGCACTGGGTAATGATTCAGTTGTCCTGTATCCTTTCTCAAGCAGATACCCTAATTATTTTCAGCTTACTATTCCCTTACTAGAGAGAGTATATTGATTGTATATGAGCATGTATCTGGAACAAGCTACCACATCACATTTGTATGGGCCCAAATGAATTCTTCCATTACCACAAAGAGCCACTTTGTTTTAAACCTGCCTGGTGACACAAATCAAGTGATACAGACACACCCTTGCGTTGCCACACATATTTGCATAATTGGTCAAATTAAATGCACACTAGATGACACACTCAGTGTATCTTTAAAGATTCCTGTAAGCTTATTGTAAAAATCCTACCCAAAGCAAGAGTTACATTTTTGATTGTCAGAAGAACCAGGTCTTCCATAAAAAAAATTAAGAACATACTATGTTTAATTTTCATTCACAATCGCTCCATCATTTTTGCATACTTCTTCGAGATTGACAGAAATCAGATATAGAAAGATCAATGTTTTTTATTTTTATAGAAGGAAGTATGAATGAAACTTGACAATTTTGACTGATAGGTTTTACAGTTGCTGGAAATGTAAATAACCAAGAGGCAATTTTTATATACTTTGTTCATATGAAGGTCCTATGTGATAATCCGTCAATATACGTGAGGGCAGTGTTGGACTGGCCCACAGGGATACCAGGAAAACATTCCCTATTTCTTTTTGTAGAAAAAAGAGGCTTGATAATGGAAGAATAGAGTATAGTAAGTAGCTCTAAAAGAATAGGAGAATAAAGAGGTTAAGTGAGGAGAGAAGGAATAATAGTTCAGAAAGGGTTTCTGGTGGGCCCCTGGTCTAAGGTTTTCTGGTGGGCCCCTGGTCTAAGGTTTTTCTGGTGGGCCCCTGGCATCCCAGTCCAACATTGTGTGAGGGAGATGGTAGCACATCTATGAAGACATTCTTGTGCTAAAATATGATGTTGGTGCAGCATATCTGCAAAGATTCATCAGAAACTTAATGAAGTGCAGTGAAAATTTCCATCAACCAGCAATGATTCATATTATTATTATTGGATGGAAAGGTGTATTGCACCATGCTCTATTGCTTTGGTTAGTATTTGATAACTAGATATTTGGTACAAATTTTACTAGTATTGCATTTCTCAGTGTTTACATGGTAGAGTTATTTGGCCTACAGTATAGCTTTCTAAGAAATAAGGAACGCCTAACAATTTACTTTAAAATGAAGTTCTGTTGACGCTGTACAAACCATGTTGTGTTCCTGAAGCATTTGATATGCTGCCACAGAGGTCTAAGAGAAATGTTTGGGTACACTAACTGGAAAAATACCTGAGGGGATGGTTTGTAAAAATTTGAAGTCTCAGAGTCTTTTCTGAGCTGCTTTTTTTGTTTGTTGAACTTGTGGTTCGTATTAAGAATTTTAGAATGCTGGGGATGCTATGAAGTCAAGTAAAGGGAGACATGGATGCTCACAAATAAAACTGTATTGAAAAGGAATATACTAGAGCCATAAATAGGTTCAGCCCATATCACTTGCCAGCTTGACTCACAGGTGTGTCATTCTTTTTTTTAGCTTAAAGTAACAACAAAAAATGAAAGTATTTTAAAGTAATTAATATATAATGTACTATTTCCCTGCTTTGGTAAAACTGGTATGATTCAGAAATATTCTAGAGTTTATGTAAATATATAATGCTGTATGGACATGGAGGCAGCCATTCAAAGTTAAATAGGGCTAAGTGGAACTGGCTAAATCGCATATATACATATATAACACAATGGGATTAGTTCCTACACAGCAAGATAAATGTTATTCATGGCATACAGACCAATAAATTAGAACCTCCCACATAAAACAAGATGTCTGTTGCCAGGAAATAGTTTATTTACAGGGGTTCGATCAAAAGATATAAACTCGGGGAGACCTATCTAATAAAATTCAAATTTGTGAGGTTTAGAGCTTTTTTTGTCCCTACTTCGAATAAACTCACAATAAAACAAAACTCAAATGTCCACTTGTAAATCGTGGAAAAAAACTCGAATACCTAAAATTTTTGCGAGTTTATAGTCTTAAACTCAAATGTGTGATTCTGCAAACTCAAAAACTCAAATTAAAACTGAAAAGCTCGAATTTTAAAAAATGGCTTGAATTTTACCTAGGACAGTGCCCATTGACTTCTACATGAACTCGCCAGCTTTTAGTTGCCGATTTCGCCGATTTGCATTCGAGGTTTTTTTGGCATATTAAATACCAAACATTCGGTTTTTTAAAAGTATAATTAGAATTTGTCAACTGTGGCAAAAATTCTGATTCAAATCTTAATAAAGGTAAAAAGAAAAATAATTTTTTTTTTAACATTACTGTTCCTTTGATATTTTTTTCTGCTGCCTATTACATGGCAATAAGTGGCAATATGCTAAATCTAATGTGTTGCCTCTGATTGAATGGGGTGTTTAAGATTTTCATGTAAATGGTAGAATCTTCCTCCTCCT
This sequence comes from Xenopus borealis, assembly GCA_024363595.1. Taxonomy (NCBI): domain Eukaryota; kingdom Metazoa; phylum Chordata; class Amphibia; order Anura; family Pipidae; genus Xenopus; species Xenopus borealis. The sequence continues at coordinate 59,107,763 of CM044446.1, forward strand.
ATCTCTGAAAAACACACTTCATTTGAAGTGGCTTTGCTGTACATAGCATTACATGCGGTTTAATGCCTCCCAGCGGTGAAGGAGTTAAGTGCTCCCTAGTGGGTTGGGCAGGTGCATTGACATGAAAGCTAATACAGTGAACGAATCCCGTGTAAAAACAATCAGAGGCAAACGCACATCCCAGATGGCTGCTTGGCCTGTGACCTCCTTTTAATAAGCTACTCAGGGCTAATTATTGCTCCCTTTCAGGCAGGGTAATTTACTCCTGCTTTCTTATTTTAAAGACGCAGCTCTCAGCCATTTTTCTCCCAGTCCTTTCCGATACTGTGCGCCAGACTGTGCTGTCACATGAGGTCATTTAATTTGACACCAATAATGATGCAAAACAGCGAGAGAGAAACAGGGGGATAAAATATTTGTCATTGCATTAGAAAAGCCATAAAGTGTGATTCTGAGCTGCAGAATGCTTGTGAAAGTGGAGTTTTTGCTGACTCATACTAGTAGGAGCCTAAATATACTTTTATTCATCATGCATGCATCATACAATAAGTCAATCATATATAAAAATACGAAAACCTGATGTACATATTTACATACACAGAAAAATACTAACATTATGCTGTATGAATGCCACATGTTAATATATTACACTGCATACATTTACAACTTAAATATCTGCTTAAAATGTATATACTTTGGTACTGCTGGTAAATTCTTATTTAACCATTTTTTTATGATTCCTGTGTGAATAATGCACTTTGGTGCCATTCACTGATCCTGCATTTTTTAAATTCTAGGAACAATCCACTTAGGGAAGTTGACTGCTCTGTCAAATTAAATTATTATCAAGCTTTCTTTTAATGGCGCTCCCTCAATATGTTTGCATATG
>CM044446.1:59108661-59120228 GCA_024363595.1 Xenopus borealis
TATATATATATATATATATATATATATATATATATAAATACAGACTATTTTGGCTTCCTTAACATTTGGGAAAATGTAATAACAGATGCAAAGTCTGCTCCAATTCTAGTTATAATTGCAGCCATTGCTGGGATCCGTTATCTGGAATCCGTTATCCTGGATCCGGACGAAAGCTCCAAGTTACATAACGGCCATCTTCCATCAATTGCATTTTATCAAAATAATCCAAAATTTTCTCTGCAATAATAAAACATTTCTTGATCCAAAATAAGTTATAATTAATATTTATTGAAAGCAAAACTAACCTATTGTGTTTATTTAATGTTTACATGATTTTCTAGAAGACCGCCGCACTTCGCCAGGGCTAGTTTCACCAGCGCTACGCAATTTCACTAAAATGCGAAGTTGTGCTCAGGGTGGCGATCGGTAGCGAACTTGCACTACCATTACTTCATCAGGCAAACCAAGTTATACTAGCGATACCTAATTTGCATACGGCGCAAAGTTAAAAGTATAATAGACGATTATGCTGCAGCCTCTACATTACACTACACAAGCCCAGGAAACCTTTAATAAATCAAATAAAGTTGTCATGTTGCCTCCTGTATAGTTGAGTTGCCATATGTTAGGAAATGTAGGAGGGGAGGAGGGTACCCTAAAAAAAATGGACGGCCTTTTTCAGCCTATCACCCTTAAAAAAGTAAAAGACGCCAGAGTTTTTTTTGGGACTTGTAAAAATGTAAACTTTTTTTTAACCTTCTATCTATTGTATTGAACTTCGCCAGGTCTAGCGCAAGAGGTAACATTCAGGAAAATGGACGTCTTAGTGAATGAGCGTAGTTACATCCCTTCGTCAGTGCGCAATTTGCTGTAAGGGTGCAAAGTGGTGCTAGAGTATGTCTACTTCGCTAGCGAAGTTACGCCAGGGACTATTAGTAATTTGGAGAAGTTCTTAAATGAAGTCACGCTGGCGAATTAGCGCTAGCGTTAGCTGCTTCGCTCTTTAGTGGATTTGCCATTTAAACATGGTTCTATGGCTAGTGTGTGTAAACATTTAATGCTATTTTGAGCTATTTATTAATGGTTTGACCATTTCTACAAAATTGTCACTTACAGGTGATGTTATTTAGATAAGCTTTTGAATATATTTCTCTAGTCATGGCATGGTTAAAGAATGTTCTTTTGAATGGGTTTTTGCCATGTTCGGTTTTGTTTGCTCCAGTATAAGCAATTATAAAATAAGTAATTATAAAATAAGTAATAATAAAATATAATGTACCAACTAACTGGGTTCTAACTGGGTACATCTGAGTGGTGAATTTGAACATTTTGGGATAAAAATTTACTCGACAGCCAAAGCGTTTCTCTGCCAGCAAAAATATGATGTCAGAGCAAAAGCTTGGTTTGCTATGGGCCCATGAGATATACAGGGCCTAAACCTTATATGATCAGCAGTAAAATCAAAGTGAGAATTCTATTCTATGCTCCTGCTTTAAAGGCTGTGCATAGAATTAGGTCTCTTGTTTTCTGCCCAATGTCATATGGGAGATAAATGACCCCTGACTGTTATCTCCCTGATTTATTCTTCAATCTTTCCTTTCTCATGGACTCTTTTTTTTTTTTTTTAAACTTCTCGCTCATTTGTATTTTGCTGCGTCTCTTTCCACCCCTCCCTCTTTCTCTGTCTCTCCATTCCATTTATCTTCCATTTCTCTCTCCTTATCTCTTGCTTCCAGTCTGCTGGTTATTTAATGGATTTTTAACTCTTTGTTTCACTGTAGATAAGGTTCTCCCCCCTCCCTTGCATGATTATTTCTTATTGAGCTGTGCTCCCAAGGATAAGAAGACATTTTATGACAGTACTCTGCCACATTTAACCATGTGAACTGAGGAATCCTGGTAGATGCTGTGTGAAATGTGCAATCAGTATATATCTCTGACACCTTCATTGGCATATAGGGTTTCTTTCTGTTTCATGCTTTTTGTTACAGTGGGCCATACAACCCGTTTCTGTGACAGTTAAACTATTTTACAAGAATACAAACAATTGTCTCGTGCAGTGGAGAGACCCCGGGACACACTTATCTGCCTCTGTTATGGGGGTGATGGGTCACAGAGGCTCTGCAACAACAAGTAACTGTAACACAAATGTTAAACATAAATTTGTGCAGAAATGAATAGGGAATGGGGAACAAAACTAAGAATGCTCATATCTATCTATCTATCTGTCTATCTGTCTGTCTATCTATCTATCTGTCTGTCTATCTATCTATCTATCTATCTATCTATCTATCTATCTATCTAATTAGGCATACTGTATGTATAACATATAACTAGCTGCAGAAAAAAAGTTACTTTCCAACTATGATGACATTAGTTTAGCTGTGTTGGCATCGCGTTAGTTTCAGTTTGTATTTGTCTTATGGAAATGCTAAGTAGCGTCGGACTGGGCCGGCGGGATACCGGGAAAAAACCCTGTGGGCCCCAGTCCTTGTGGGCCCTGCTGGTCCAGACCCGGTAGATGTAGCTCCTGTCCTCCCCTCCTCCCGCCGATTGCGAAAACATGAAGCAGGTGCGCCGCGTAGGCCTGCTGCTGGATTGTAAGTGCCAGGCAGTCCAAGGAAGGCTCGATAGACACTCAAAGCAGGTACATGCTGGTGGTTGGAGAGGTACAGAGGGAGCCTGGTGAATGAGGTAGCTGGGGCCCTGCCATTGGGGGGGCAGCTGGGAAATTGACAAAATGTCTCGCCCCATGTCAGATTTCAAAACTGAATATAAAAAAATCTGTTTGCTCTTTTGAGAAATGGATTTCAATGCAGAAGTCTGCTGGAGCAGCACTATTAACTCATGTTTCTCATGACAGTATCCTTTTAAGATGTTGCAGGTAAAGTTGCTCTACCGTGTTAGCCAGTAAAAATGTTATTGGTAGTGATGGGTGAATCTATACCGTTTCGTTTAGAAAAATTAGCGAAACGAGTCGCGGCACGTCTTTGACGTGCGTCGCTTTTGATACGTGTCGTTTACAACACACGTTGCGTCATTCTCGACGCGCCCCGTCGTTTTCGATGCGCATTGCGTAATTTTTGGTCGCGCAACTCATATGTTTTTTGACCCCAGCGAATTTTAGGCAGGTGGATTTTCGCTGGCGTTTCGCAAATTTATTCGCCGGAATAAATTCACCCATCACTAGTTATTGGTCAACCGTTTTGAAATAAAAAATAACAAAATGGTATAAAGGTGATACCTTTATTGGCTAACTATTATAATCATAGCAAGCTTTCAGAACATTTTAGTTCCTTTTTCAAGCTGATTACAATGAAGCTGTGGTGTTCTCTGGTGTATATACAACATTCAGCCCAACAAAAAGGAATATCAAACTGTGTGTGCGGTGTCAAAGTAATTTACGAGGGGATCTGCAAGAGATAGGCAGCTAAGGTACAAGATAATATGGGTCAACTAGATCTGGGATGAATTATTGGCATAAATCCAAGTCCCAGGTTTAGTCCCTTCTCCAGAGAATTGAAGGTTTCCATTAATTTGTATTCCCATACTTTTCGATCATTATCTGTTTTAAAATTGTCCTTAAGAACCAAAATTCCTAAATCCTTTATGGAGTGATTAGGGCCATTGAAATGTTTTCCTATTGGTGTGTCCAGTTTTTTATTGGTTACAGTGAATCGGTGGTGTGTATTTCTCTTTCTCAGACTTTGTCCAGTCTCTCCTATATACAGTCCCCCTGTTTTGCATTTGGTGCATTGTATTAAGTACACCACATTGGAAGAAGAACAGTTATAGTGGCCATGGATACTGTATTCCTCTAATGTGTCCGGAATTTTTATTTTGTCAGAAATCAGGATGTATGGGCAGGTTTTGCATTGTTTTTGCCACAGGGGTATGTTCCATTTTTGGTGGGGTGCAAAAAGGCACTTCTTGTTATTAGTGATTTTGGTTGGGAGGCTGTCTGAATGCTAAGAGTGGTGGGTCTGGGAATATGCTTTTGAGCCTCTCGTCCTTTTGAAGTGTACCTTGTAGATCTCTGGCTATTTTTCTGAGGGTCCTTAGTTGTGGATTGTATGTGACCACTAGGAGAACCCGATTTATTTCAGGTTTTTGTTTATAATGTAGAAGGTGACTTCAGGAAATCCTGGTGGCTGCATGAATGTATTGATCTACAATCATGGGGCTGTAGCCCCTGTTGATTAAGTCTGTTTTGAGTTTTTTGAGGTGGTGGTTCCTTTCAGCAGTGTCAGAACATATATGATTGTATCGTAAGGCCTGGCTGTAGATTATTGAGTGTTTAGTGTGGTCTGGGTGAAAGCTGTCATTCCGTAGATATGGTTTGTCCGTTGGCTTTCGATATATGGTGGTTTTGAATAGTATTTTCCCTGATGCGAATGGTTGTGTCCAGAAAGTGGATGTGAGTGGTGGAGTAGCTCATTTATAAATTAATAGTAGGATGAAAGTCTTGAAACTTTTTGTGAAAGTGAATAAGTTCTGTCCAGATTATGAATATGTCATCTATATAGCAGAGGTATGTCAAAGGCTTGATGTTGCAGGTGGAGAGTAAGCCCTCTTCTAGTTTTGCCATGAAGACGTTGGCATATTGCAAAACGTGTACCCATACTGGTTCCCAGTAAAGGAAATGAGTTCACAGGCACCTAATGCACATTATGCAGAGCAAGAGGCAGTGGGAGCTGAGAACACAAACACATTATAAACAGCGAGGGCTTGGGTTCCAGCACCCAGGAATACTATATACAGTAAACTCCTAACATAAACAGTTAACTCCACTTACCAACAAGAATCATTTCACTGTCTAATCACTGTCTAACATGTAGGAGGTTGAGAAGTGATTGCAAATTACAAGGTGAGAAATGGTTAGTCCATATTGTTGGATTATAATTGTACAGTTATTCCCAGTCCTGGACTGGGATGCATAACAAGTACACAGAGGCCCAAACAGCCCCCACTAAACCACTAAATAGTGTCCATGGCATCATACAGCAGCCAGTCTGGCATTTGCCGGAACCCACAAATTGCCAGTCTGGCCTTTCAAGTTTTTTACCACCAGTCCTTTAAAACCATGCTGCACCAGTAATTGGGAACACATCTAGGCCCACAATTAAATCATCATTAATATATATATAACCTTCTGCTATTCAATTGCCTTTCCTGCATTCTATTCACTTTTCTTCTTATTCTACTTTTTCTTTTTTCCTTCTGTTTACAATTCTCTTTAAAGGATTGTTCTTTTTATTTTTAATTTTCCTTCTATGTGCCTGTTTTAACAGTTTCCTGTTATTTGCCTTTTAGATCTATTTCTGCTCTCTTATTTTTCCAATTCTCTCCTCCACACTTTTTCTCTTCTGTAAGCCTTTTTTCTTTTCCTTCCTTGCCTTTTTCTTTTCTACATTACTTGTCTTCATACATTCTACATTACTTGTCTTCATAGACCCTTTTGGTATCCTTGCTCAAAATGCTTTTTATTTGACCCTTTTTAGATTTTCTCAATTTAGTTTTCATTTTTCCTTCTACTGTTCTCTTATTTTCATTAAACCCCACCCCTGCAGAGAAATAAAGCATGAATAAAGGCAAGCAGAAGGCTGCGCCAGTTGTATACCTGCTTGAATTTATGTATATTCCTTACCCATTTTTGCCGAACACTTTCTTCTCTCAGTTATGCTGTGAGATCATGCATGTAATTTATGTGCTTTTGTTTTGGATTTCCCGGGCAACTGACAAACACAGCATAGCCAATAAGCCAGCAATCTTAGGGGCTGATTTACTAAGGGTTGAAGTGAAAATTCAAATAAAATTTGTAATTTTGGGCTACTTCGACTATCAAATAGCCCAAAATTTGATATGAATTGGAAAAAATTCAAAAATCCCTCGACTTCGACTATTCACTGCCATTTTAGCCTATGGGGGACCTCACAGAACTTGTCCTGAAATTTATTCTAAGTTCTGAGAAATCAAAGGATTTTGGTGAAATTGTTCGAATCCTACGATCGAATTGAACAATTCGAACGAGTTTTCATTCAATCGAATGGTAAAAGGATTTTTGTGAAATCGTTCGAACCCATCGATTGAATCAAACGATTTGAACCAATTTTCATTTGATCGAAAGATGAAAGGATTTTGGTGAAATCATTTGAATCGTTCGATCAAATCAAACGATGGGGGTGTATGCATGACTGCGAGTGGATCGGACTGGGGAAGGGCCCTGTACAGCAGCACCTTTCAGCAGCTATTTTTTTTTTAACATTGCAAAAAACCAAAACTGTGCACATCAGCAGTGGGCTGACAAAATAAGTGGGCCCTGGGCAGATGCCCCTTTTGCCTTCTTATTAAAGCGGCCCAAGAGTGTCGGAAGCACTAGGTTGTAGCAATATAAATTAATTATTCTGACTTTAGGATCAGTTTTTGCTTGTGAAAAGTGCACTTTCAGGTAAAAGCATGTATTGAAACATAAAAATAGAATTAATCTCAGCCACGTTCTCAAACTGTCTGTAATAACACTTCTTGCCTGTGTACTAGGGTTGCCACCTGGCCGGTATTTTACCGTCCTGGACGGTATTTTTGATGGTTGATCCCAATGATATTAATAGGAAAAAAAGCTAAATATATAGAAAGGCCGGTATTTTTTTTCAAGAAAAGGTGGCAACCCTACTGTGTACAGATTTGTCGTTTTTCAGACTACATAGGGTGGAGATCAGATCCTGAATTCTCATTTTTCTGGCCAGTCTCCACTCCCTGTAACTGCACTCAGGCTAAAGCAGATTAGGGCAGATCTGCTTCTTTCCTCGTGAAATAAATCTGCAGATAGAGACAACAAATATTACACAATGTGTGCCCTTGTCCCAAGGTGTAAAGTTTGGCAAAAATTTGTTAAATTCACCCTTTAGGCTAGGGCCACAATGGGGGGCTAAAATCAGCTAACTGAAATACACTGGCTGATTTTAGCCCTATCACAGGCAGTAGCCACCTCTATTTTTCACATTCATAAGTGATAAATGGACTCTGATGTGAAGATACTCAGCAAAGAACGAGACTTTGCATTTTGAGCTGTGATCCACTGAAGCCAATTCAACACTTTACAAATGTGGAAAAGAGAGGAGGCTACAGGGCTGAAATCAGCCCCCCTGTGTGGCTCTAGCCTTAGATATTTGGTCCCAGTGTTCTGCCATACAAATATATCAGGTGTGAAAGTAATAGGAAAACATAAGCTAAAAAGTAGCAACTGTGTGCGTTACATATGCTGCAGGAATCAAAAATGTCCTTCAATATTTTGTATACATTTTACAGAATCTACTGTTACGATTGCCTGACTTTCATGTGAATATAGAATTAAAAAAAACAAGCTTTATTTCTAAAAAAAATAACACGTATAGCTAGAATGTATGTCTGTAATCTCTGAACACCGTTCTTGCATGTGAAATAGGAAACTTGAAAACATCAACTGAATAGCTTCAGTATTATTAGCAGTGGGTGGGAAATGCATAGATCAAAGGGAATGTATATAGCTGCCTCTGCAGTTTATAGCAATTTTTGCCAATAGCATACATTCTCATGATTTCACAGGGCTGTTCTTTTGTGTAATTGCAAGTTTTAAATTACTGTGCTTCTCTATAGTATGGTGACTTCTGATTTTCTAGATTTCAGTAGGTGGTACATTATGCATTATAATCTACAGTTTGTGTGAAATGTCGGGAGGGGGGTGGAAGGGATGGGAAGAGGGGTCGGTGTCCAACTCGGCAGCCATGGACCTCTGTAATAAACGGCGCATTCTGATGTCAGAATGCGCCATTTATAAGGATAATATAAATTCCCTGAAATGACCAGACTGTAGATTTTATATATATATATATATATTTTTTCAGTCCAGCCTGGTGCAGTCACGACCAATGCCACAAATGCCTGGGTGCACGAACACGCCAAAATACATGTATTATGCATTTCTTCACTTGATTTGATTTTATCACACTAACGTTATTTAACAGAAAGTTACCAATGTTAAAAGTATGTTGGTATTACACAGAATTTTGCTACACCAACTGATGATCTTTCGACTTCAACTATTTGGCAGCTTAAAGCAGCCGAATTGCCATTTTAGCCTATGGGGGACCTCACAGAACGTGTCCTGAAATTTTTTCTAAGTTCTGAGAAATCGAAGGATTTTGCTGAAGTTTTTTTACTTCTAAAATTCTACACTTAGAGGTCCAAGTCCAAAAGGTGCGATACCTGGGTACCCACAAAAATTGGCTAAATATATATGCAGAGAATATCACTGGGTCATTTTATATGCAAGCAAAAAATACTTTATTGAACTCAACGTTTTGACCTCAAACAGGGATGTTCGTCAGGTGAAAATGAGTATCCCTGTGTGGGATCTAAACGTTGAGTTCAATAAAGTATTTTTTACTTGCATATAACCCTGCTATTCTCTGCATCAGTGCATACTGTGCTTATATTCTAATGCATAGTATATATCAAAAATGATATCATACTCCCTAATTTAACACATTGTACAAATGTTCCATGTTCTGGTCCTTGATGATGACCATAGCAAGGACCAAATTGTCAGAAATTTGTAATATGTGTTAAATAAATAAATCTATTTTTAGGAAGTGCTGGTCCTGATATCATCTAGCTGTCTATCTCTATATACAGTAGAACCCCCATTTTACGTTTTTTCAGAGGACCAGAAAAAAATTGTGTATAATGTAGGGAAATGTATTATGCTTAAAGGAAAACTATACCCCCCGGACAACGTAGGTCTCTATAAAAAGATATTGCATAAAACAACTCATGTAAAACCCTGCTTCATGTAAATAAACCATTTTCATAATAATATACTTTTTTAGTAGCATGTTCCATTGGGTAATCCACAATAGAAAACTGCCATTTTAAAAAATAAGGACAGCCTCCTGGGATCCTAGGATCCAACTGTGCACACAAACATACCAAACAAACTATAAAGTTAGGTCACATGAGCCAATTAACAGACAGAGTTGTGTCTTTTGCATCCTCACTTCTTCCTGTTACAGTTAGAGTTGAAATATTTCTGGTCAGGTGATCTCTGAGGCAGCACACAGACCATCACGAAATGGTGGTTCAAGGCAATAGATGTAAAAGGGCAATATTTACTTAAATATATATTCCAGTTTGGTAAGATTATTTAATATGCCACTTAATATGGCATAAACTACCTGTTGCTCATGTATTCATTTTGGGGGTATTGTTTTCCTTTAATAAATAGGTGGGACCGCAAAACAACAATGTAAAATGAGGGAAAACAGGGGAATCAGGGGATGTAAAATTGAGGTTCCACTATTAATTACACTCGTGAAAGCTGTATTTAAAATGATGTCACCCGGAGGCCGTCCCTCCCAAAGGATCACCCGCATATGCGTATCCATTCTTCTAACCGGAGCACACAGTGCCGTAACTACTCCCTGGTGGGCCCCAGTACAAGATGGGCGCCTGGGCCCCCCTGTTGGGCCCTTAGCTCTATAAATCCCATGCTGGAGTGTTGATGGCATGTGTGCTGTAAAAAAATATTGATAAGTATCCCCTTTGCTCTAATATCTATTATTGCCCCCTTTAACGGAAATAATCTCTAGTATCTGTTTCCTCAAAACTGTCTGATTCTCTGCTGGGAGAAGTAATTTTTCCTACCCTTCCATTCAGAATAGCTGTACAATAGTTAAGGGTTTTCTTGGATGCAAAGCAACCCCCTCATGATCTGAGTAGGATTTAGATCCAGGCTTTGATTGGCCATTCCAAAACCATCACTTTCTTTTTTTCAGACATTCCTTGTATTTGCAGGGATGTGTTGGGTCATTGTTATATTACAAGGTCCAATTTTGACTTTAAACGGGTTGTTCACCTTTAAATTAACTTTTGGAAAGATTTAATAATAACTAATGTCAAATCTGTCTCTAGCATTTAGGGAATAGTGATCATAACATGGTTGAGATTATGTTGCAGAAAAAGGAACGAACTAAAACACAACATTTTAGACGTGCAAAGTTTGCCAGTACAAGGGTATCTCTGCAACATATTATGTGGTAAATGCTTTTCACAGGGTTAAACATAGAACAAAATGCTGCTTAATAAATATACGTCGGTATATTCCCCTTCGTAGCAAGGAACATTGTTACAAAACAAAACCTTTGTGACTCAATAGAAGTGTTAGTGTTGAGGTGGGTAAGAAAAGATGTGCTTTTAAGGCTTTCAAGTTAGCTGGGACAGCCAAAAACATTTATCACGTACAAAGAGGCCAATAAATCATGCAAAAAAACTAAAATGTTTTATGGAAAAGGGTATTGCACCAAGCAGTAAAAACAATCCTAAATTATTTTTTAAATATGTAAATAGTAAAACATATGAAGCAGGAAGGGGTGGGATTTTTTAATATCAGAGGGGGTCGGCTTTTTTCTGATGAGAACAGAAGAAAGCAGGGATTCTGAACTGTTACTTTTCTTCTGTCTACACAAATGAGGAACCAGTTAATGCAGGTTTCCTTAAGTCCTTAAGAGGGATATGAAAGAGCTGGAGAGAGCTCAGAGATGTTCAACTAAACTGGTTAGAGGGATGGAAGACTTAAATTATGAGGGTAGACTGTCAAAGTTGGGGTTGTTTTCTCTGGAAAAAAAAGAGAAAGGGGACATGATTATACTGTAAAACTACAATAGGCATTATAGACAAATAGCACGGGACTTTTTTTTACCCATAAAAAGGATCACTGCACCAGAGGACACCCCTTCAGACTACAGGAAAGGAAACTTTATCTTGATGGACTTTGGCCTTTTTTCACCACAATCTAATTATTTAATTATGTAATTATGTAGAGAGTGGTATTCTGAGACAATTTGCTATAGTTTGTTTCTTGTTTGTGGTATCTGATTTTTATTCAGCAGCATTCCACATTAACCATTATTGTACATTGTAATTCTGCAGTTAGATTGGTTTCCATATTTCACAACTAATGTCCTTACTGTATATGTTACAGATGGAATGGGTGTGAGGGAAAGTAAATGTGAAGCTTCTGACATTACTGCTCATTGTGCTGTACAAGGCAATGCATGGTTTATTTGCTGCTATTAGAGTTGGGGTGGGGGTGTTTGTGTTGCTCACTAAACAGCATCTATGGCCAGCTGCCTATGTTTAAATAACACAGAGTGTATAGTCTAAAATAGGAGTACAGAACTGTCGCTGTTCATTCCAGAGGCCTGCATGTCTAGGACAATCACAAGGTCCTTTCTGACACAGCTGTGATTGATGTCCCAGTAAAGAGTGTCCAAGCAATGTGATATGGGCAGCATGGCAACAGGCAATTAGAATCCAGACAGGTTCCTTGTGACACAAGGGAGAGGTGCCAGACCAATCATTTAACCTCTTCATTACCTTTTCTTATTAATGCACTGGTATGACCTGAAGTGAATCTTTGACGTTTCAGTTAATGGAACAGTAACATAAAGGAACAGTAACATAAAAAGATTAAAGTGTTCTAAAGTAAAACAAATCTAATGCAGTGTTGCCCTGCGCTGGTACAACTGCTGGTA